>JAACNH010000079.1:81476-445694 GCA_019447015.1 Hymenochirus boettgeri
CTGACGTTGTTTCTGGTCGGTTCATTGGTCAGTTTAATAAAAAGCTGGATGAGTTTCTGCAACAAGGAATTTTACAATTTTCTGGATTTATACATAAAGTAGAGTTGGGAAAGGGTTTGTCACTGTGAGAACGGAAAGCGATGAAACTGTCCTTCAAGTGTGCACCGTTGTTATTGGGCAGGCTTCATTGGTCATTATAAAAACTTGGATGAGTTTTCGGCAAACAAGGAATGTTTACAAGTTACTGTGATTGATCAATAAATAGAGTTGGGAAAAGGGTTTGGTCACTGTATACGGTAAAGCTTGGAACGTCTTCCAGTGTACGTTTGTTATGGCAGGTTCAATTGGTCAGTTTAATAAAAAGGCTGGATGATTTCTACAACCAAGAATGTTACAATTACTGGTCATTGATACAAAAGTAGGAGTTGGGAAAGGGTTTGTTCACTGTGGAGAAACGGTAAAGCATGAACTTCTTCCAGTGGACTTGTTTATGGCAGGTTCTTGGTCATTTAATAAAAAGCTGGATGATTTTCTACAACAAAGGATGTGACTAGTTAGCTGGTATTGATACATAACGTAGAGTTGGGAAGCGGTTTGTCACTGTGAGAACGTTCAAAGCTATGGAACTGTCCCTTCCAGTGGAACGTTTTTATGGCAGGTTCATTGGTCCGTTTAATAAAAGCTGATGATTTCTACAACAAGTGAATTGTTAGCATTACTGGTATGTGATACAATACATAGATTTTGGAAAGGGTTTGTGCACTGTGAACGGTAAAGCTGATGGAACGGAACTGTCTTCCAGTGGACGTTGTTATGGCAGGTCATTGTCAGTTTAATAAAAACTGATGATTTTGTTCTACAAACAAGGAATGTTACTATTACCCTGGGTATTGATACATAAAAGTAGATGGTTGGGAAAGGGTTTGTCACTGTGATAACGGTAAAGCTATGGAACTGTCTTCACAGTGGACGTTGTTAATGGCAGGTTCATTGGTCAGTTTAATAAAAGCTGGATGAGTTTCTACAAACAGAATGTTACTAGTTACTGTAAATGATACATAAGTAAGAGTTTGGAAAGGGTTTGTCACTGTGAGAACGTTAAAGCTATGGGAACTGTCCTTCCATTGGAGACGTTGTTATGGCATGTTTCATTCATTGGTCCAGTTTAATAAAAAGCTGATGAGTTTTCGACAAACAAGAATGTTACTATTTATCTTTTTATTTGATTACATAAAGTAGAGTTGGAGAAGGGTGTGTCCTGTGAAGAACGGTAAAAGCATGGAACTGTCTCCTGTACGTTGTTATGGCAGGGTTTTTTTCTTGGTCTTTTTAAATAAAAGCTGGATGAGTTTCTACAAACACATGAACTGTTACTACGTTATGGTATTGACATACCATACCGTCGAGTTGGGAAGGGGTTTGTCACTGGAGAACGTAAGCTAGGGAACTGTCTTTCCAGTGGACGTTGTTTCTGGCCGGTTCATTGGTCAGTTTAATCCACAGCTGGCTGAGTTTCTTCTACAACAAGGAATGTTACAAGTTAACTTGTATTGATACATAACGTAGAGTTGGGAACGGGTTTGTCACTGTTAAGAACGTTAAATCTATGGAATTTCTGTCTTCCATTGGACGTTGTTATGGCAGGTCATTGGTCAGTTTAATAACAGCTGATGAGTTTTCTAACACACAATAATGTTACAAGTTTACTGGTATTTTTTTTTGAATACATAAAGTAGAGTTGGGAAAGTGTTTGTCACTGTGAGAACGGTAAAGCTATGGAACTGTCTTCCCGTGACGTTTGTTATGGCAGGTTCATTGGTCAGTTTAAAAAATACAAAGCTGGATGAGTTTGTCTGACAAACAAGGTAGTTTAATTACTGGTATTGATACATAAGTAAGTTGGAACGGGTTTGTCACTGGAGATGGTACAGCTATGGAACTGGCCTTCCCATTGGACTTGTTATTGCAGGTTTCATTGGTCGGAGTTTTAATAAAGCTGGATGAGTTTCTACAAACAATGAATGTTACAAGTTTACTGTATTGATACATAAAGTAGAGTTGGAAGTGTTTTGTCATCTGTGAGAACGGTAAAGCTATGGAACTGTCTTCCAGTGGACGTTGTTCTGCAGGTTCATGGTCCAGTTTAATAAAAAGCGGATGAGTTTCTTACAAACAAGGATGTTACAAGTTACTGGGGATTGATACATAAAGTAGAGTTGGGGAAATGTTTTGTCACTGTGAGAACGGTAAAAGCTATGGAACTGTCTCCATTTGACTAGTTGTTATGGCAGGGTCATTGGTCAGTTTAATAAAAGCTGGATGAGTTTCTGCAAACATAAGTTACCAGTTATGGGATTGCTACCTAAAGTCTAGTTGGGAAATGTTTGTCATGTGATAAACGGGAAAGCTATGGAACTGTCTTCCAGTGTACGTTGTTTGGCAGGTTCAATTGGTCAGTTTAATAAAAAGCTGGATGGTTTTCTGCAAACAAGGAATGTTCCAAGTTACTGGGATTGATACATAAAGGGAGTGGGAAAGGGTTTGTCACTGTGAGAACGTAAAGCTATGGACTGTCTTCCAGTGGACGTTGTTAGGGGCAGGTTCATTGGTCAGTTTAGATAAAAGCTGGATTAGTTTCTACAAACAAGAAGGTGACAAGTTACGGTATTGGAATACATAAGTAGTAGTTTTGTGAAAGGGTTTGTCCACTGTGAAAACGGTAAAGCTATGGAACTGTCTTCCCGTGGACTTTGGGGTTAGGAGCAGGTTCATTGGTCATTTAATAAAAGCTGGATGAGTTTCTTCTACAAACAATGATGTTACTAGTTACTGTTATTGATACATAAAGTAAGAGTTGGTAAAGGGTTTGTCACTGTAGCAACGGTAAAGCTATTGAACTGTCTCCAGTGGACTTTGTTTAATGGCAGGTTCATTGGTCAGTTTATAAAAAGCTGGATGATTTCTAACAACAAGGAATTTTACAAGTTACTGGTATTGGATACTAAGTAGAGTTGGGAAAGGTTTGTCACTTGTGAGAACGTAAACCTATGGAACTGTCTTCCATTGGACGTTGTTATGGCGGGTTCATTGTCCAGTTTTTAATAAAAAGCGGGAGATTTCTACAAACAAGAATGTTACAAGTTCTGGTATTGATACATAAGTAGAGTGGGGAAAGGGTGTCACTGTAAGAAACGGTAAAGCTATGAACTGTCTTCCAGTGGACGTTGTTATTGAGGTTCATTGGTCAGTTTAATAAAAGCGGATGAGTTTCTACAACAAGATTTTACAAGTTACGGTATTGATAACATAAAGGTAAAGTTGGGAAAGGTTTGGTCCCTTGATAACGGTAAAGCTATGGACCATTGGTCCTTCCAGTGGGACTTGTTTATGGCAGGTTCAATTGGTCAGTTTAATAAAAAGCTGGTAGTTTTCACAAACAAGGAATGTTACAAGTTACTGGTATTGATACATAAGTAGATGTTGGGAACGGGGTTTGTCCTGTGTGGGGTGGGGAGATGGTCAAGCTATGGAACTGTTCTTCCATTGGACGTTGTTTTTGCAGGTTCATTGCAGTTTAATAAAAAGCTGGAATGAGTTTCTTTACAAACAAGGAATGTTTACAAGTTACTGGTATTTATACATAAAGTAGAGTTGGGAAATTTTTTTTCATTTCACTGTGAGAACGGTAAGCTATGGAACTGTCCTTCCAGTGACTTGTTTATGACAGGTTCACATTGGTCAGTTTAGAACAAGCCTGATTAGTTTTCTACAATACAAGGAATTGTTACTATTACTGTGATTGATTACATAAGTAAGTTGGAAGGGTTGTCACTGGAGAACGGTAAAGCTATGTGTAACTGTCTTCCTGGACATTGTTTATGGCCGTTCATTGGTCAGTGTTATAAAAAGTCTGGATGAAGTTTCTCAACAAGGATGTTACAAGTTTTACTGGTATTTGATACTAAAGAGAGTGGGAAAGGGTTTGTCCTGTTAGAACGGTAAAGCTATGGAACTGTCTTCCAGTGACGTTGTTAATTGCAGGTTTCATTGTCATTTAATAAAAAGGCTGGATGTTTTCTAAAACAAGGAAGTTACAAGTTCTGGTATTGATACATAAAGTAGAGTTTGGAGGGTTTGTCCACTGTGACAATGGTAAAGCTCACGAGCACAAACTGAATACTAATCCACATATGTGACTTGCATTATATGGTCTCGCGGTCTCAGATGGTACAGTTTAATAAAAAAAGGGACGAGCTGGTGAGTTTTCTACCACAAACCAAGGAATGAAATTAAAGCAAACTGTTACTGGATATATGTCATACACCCCAATACACAATGTCCAGAGTTGGGACTGGAAATTGTCACTGTCCGTGAGAACGGTAAAGCTATGGAATGTCTTTCCAGTGGACGTTGTTATGACAGGTTCATTGGTCGTTTAATAAAGCGGGATGAAGTTTCTGACAACAGGAATGTTATGGAGTTCTGGTATTGATCCATAAGTAGAGTTGGGAAAGGGTTTCTCCCTGTTAGAAACGGTAAATCTATGGAACGTCTTTCAGTGGACTTTTGTTATGCAAGGTCATTGGTCAGTTAAATAAAAAATCTGGCTGAGTTTCTACAAACAGGAATGTTACAATTTACTGGTATTAAATACAATAATAGAGTTGGGAAAGGGTTTTGTTCACGTGAGAACGGTAAAGCTATGGCAATGTCCTTCCAGTGGACGTTGTATGGCAGGTTCATTGGTCAGTTTTAATAAAAGCTGGATGGATTTCTAACAAACAAGGAATGTTACAATTACTGGTATTGATACATAAGTAAAGTTGGGAAGGGTTTGTCACTGACTTGAGAATGGTAAGCTTATGGAACTGGCTTCCAGTGGACGTTGTTATGGCAGGTTCATTGGTCAGTTTAATAAAAGCTGTATGAGTTTCTACAAACAGTAATGTTACAAGTTCCTGGGATTGATACATAAAGTAGAGTTTGGGAAGGGTTTTTCAACTGTGAGAACGGTAAAAGCTATGGAACTTGTCCTTCCAGTGGACGTTGTTATGGCAGGTTGTCATTGGTCATTTAATAAAAAGCTGGATGAGTTTCTACAACCAGAATGTGTACTAGTTATGGTATTGAACATAAAGTAAGTTGGGAAAGGGTTTGTCACTGTGAGAACGGTAAAGCTAATGGGAACTGTCTTCCATTGGACGGTGTATGGGCAGGTTCAATTGGTCAGTTTAATACAAAGCTGGATGAAGTTTCTACAACAAGGATGTTACTAGTACGGTATTGATACATAAGTAAGAGTGGGGAAAGGGTTTGTCCACTGTGGAACGGTAAAGCTTGGAACTGTCTTCCAGTGGACGTTGTTATGGCAGGTTCATTGGTCAGTTTTAATAAAAGCTGGTGAGTTTCGACAAACAAGGAATGTTACTAGGTTACTGGTATGAATACATAAAGTAAGTTGGAAAGGGTTTGTCACTGTGAGAACGGTACAGCTATGTGAACGTCTTCCAGTGGACGTTGTTATGGCAAACAAATGTTCATTGTCAGTTTAATAAAAATGCTGGATGAGTTTTCTGTCTACAAACAGGAATGTTACTAGTTACTGGTATTTGATACATAAAGTAGGTTGGGAACGGGTTTGTCACTGTGAGAACGGTAAGCTATTGAACTGTCTTCCAGTGGACGTTTGTTATGGCAGGTTCATTTGTCAGTTTATAAAAAGCTGATGATTTCTACAAACAAGGAATGTTACAAGACTGGATTGATACATAAAGTAGAGTTTGGGAAAGGGTTTGTTCACTGTAATACGTTAAAGCTATGGAACTGTCTTCCCGTGGACGTTTTTATTGAAGGTTTCATTGGTTCCAGTTTAATAAGCTGGAGGAGTTCTACAAACAAGGATGTTTACAAAGTTACTGGTATTGATACATAAAGTGAGTTGGGACAGTTTGTCACGTGAGAACGGTAAAGCTATGGACTGATCCTTTCCCGTGGACGATTGTTATGCAGGTTTCATTTGGTCATTTTAACTTACAAAGCTGGATAGTTTCGACAAACAAGGAATGTTTACAAGTTACTGGTATTGAACATAAGTAGAGTTGGGAAAGGGTTTGTCACGGTTGAGATGTGTAAGCTATGGAACTGTCTTCCAGTGGACGTTTGTGGGGGGGAGGCAGTTCAATTTGTCAGTTTAATAAAAAGCTGGATGAGTTTCTACAACAAGGAATTTTACAAGTTACTGTATTATACATAAAGTAAGTTGGGAAAGGGTTTGTCACTTGATAAACGGTAAAAGCTATGGAACCTGTCTTCCAGTGGAACGTTGTTTTATGGGCAGGTCATTGGTCAGTTTAATAAAAAGCTGGATGATTTCTACAAACAGGAATGTACAAGTTTACTGGGTTTGATACCTAAAGTAGAGTTGGGAAAGGGTTTGTCACTGTGAGAACGGTAAGCTTATGGGAACTGTCTTCCAGTGGACGTTGTTATATGGCAGGTTCATTGGTCAGTTTTAATAAAAAGCGGATGAGTTTCTGCAAACAAGGAATGTTTACAATTTACTGGGATTGATACCTAAAGTAGAGTTGGGAAGGGTTTGTCACTGTATTAACCAAGTAAAGCTATGAACTGTCTTCCATGGAACGTTGTTATGCAGGTTCATTGGTCATTTTCATAAAAAGCTGGATGAGTTTCTGCAAACAGGAATGTTACATTTACCTGGGATTGATACATAAAGTAGAGTTGGACAGGGTTTGTCACTGTGAGAACGGTCAAGCTCTGGAACTGTCCCTCCAGTGGACGTTGTTATGGCAGGTTCACATTGGTCATTTAATAAAAGCTGGTGAGTTTCTACACAGGATGTTACAAGTTACTTGGATTGATACATAAAGTAGAGTTTGGAAAGGGTTTGTCACGGTGAGAACGGTAAAATCTATGGAACTGTCTTCAGTGGGACGTGTTTATGGCAATGTTCATTGGTCAGTTGAATAAAAAGCTGGATGAGTTTTCTACAACAGGAATTTACTAGTGTACGGTATTGAACATAAAGTATCGTTGGGAACGGGTTTGTCACTGTGATAACGGTAAGCTATGGATGTCCTCCCAGTGGACGTTGTTATGGCAGTCATTGGTCAGTTTTAATAAAAGCGGAGGATGAGGTTGCCTACAACAAGGAATGTTACAAGTTCTGGTATTGATACATAAAGTAGAGTTGGGGAAGGGTGTGTCACTGTGAGAACGTTCAAGCTATTGACTGTCTTCCAGTGGACTTGTTATGGCGGAGTTCATTGGTCAGTTTAATAAAAAGCTGGATGAGTTTTCTAACAAACAAGGAATGTTTACAAGTTCCTGGTATTTGATACATAAAGTAGAGTTGGTAAAGGTTTTGTCCCTGTAAGAACGGTTAAAATGCTATGGGACTGTCTTCCATTGACTTGTTATTGCAGGTTCCTTGGTCAGTTTTAAATAAAAAGGGGATGATTTTCTACACACACGGAATGTTACAAGTTACTGGTATGGATACAAATAAAAACAAAAACAGTTTTTTAAAAAAAAAAAATTGGGGAAAAGGGTTTGCCACTGTGAGACGGTAAAGCTATGGAACTGTCTCCCCCGTGGAGACTTGTTATGGCAAGGTTCTTGGTCAGTTTACTAAAAGCTGGATGAGTTTCTAAAACAAGGGATGTTACAAGTTACTGGTATTGATACATAAATTAGAGTTGGGACAGGTTTGTCCACTGTGAGATGGTAAAAGCATTGAACGGTCTTCCCCTTCCAGGGACGTTTATGGCAGGTTCATTGTCGTTTATAAAAACTGGATGAGTTTCTACAAACAAGGAATGTTACAAAGTTACCTGGTATTGATAATCAATAAAGTAGAGTTGGTCAAGGGTTTTCACTGTGAAATGGTTAACGCTATGAACTGTCTTCCAGTGGAACGTTTGTTTATACAGGTTCATTGGTCAGTTTAATAAAAAGCTGGATGATTTTTCTGAGTTTCTCCAACAAGGAATGTTACTAGTTACTGGTATTGTACATAAAGTAGAGTTTGGGAAAGGGTTTGTCACTGTGAACGTAAAGCTATTGAACTGTCCTTCCAGTGGAAATTGTTATGGCGGTTCATTGGTCAGTTTTTATAAAAAGGCTGAATGAGTTTCACAAACAATGAATGTTCAGTTACTGGTATTGATACATCAGTAGAGTTGGGAAAGGGTTTCTTCACTGTGAGAACGGTAAAGCTATGGATGTCTTTCTGGACTTGTTATGGCAGGTCATTGTCCTTTTAATAACAATCTGATGAGTGTTCTTCTACCAACAAGGGAGGTTACAATTACTGGTATTATACATAAAATAGAGTTGGGAAAGGGTTTGCACTGTGAGAACGGTAAGCTATGGAACTGTTCTCCAGTGGACGTGTTATGAGGTTTCATTGGTCAGTTTAATAAAAAGCTGGATTATTTTCTACAAACAATGAATGTTACAAGTTACTGGTATTGATACTAATAAGAGTTGGAAGGGTTTTGTCACTGTGAGAATGGGTAAGCTATGTAACGGTCTTCCAGTGGAACGTTGTTATGGCAGGTCATTGGTCAGTTAAATAAAGCGGATGAGTTTCGTAAATACAGAAACAAGGAATGTTACAAGTTACTGGGATTGGATACATAAAGTAGAGTTGGGAAGGGTTTTTCACTGTGGAACGGTAAAGCTATGACCTGTCTTCCAGTGACGTTTTTATGCAGGTTCATTGTCAGTTTAATAAAAAGCCTGGATGAGTTTCTTCTAACAACAATGATGTTTAAACAAGTTACTGGTATTGATACATAAAGTAGAGTTGGGAAAGGGTTTGTTTTTGGGTGGGGGGGTTTCCCCCCCCCCCCCCCCCTGTGAGAACAGTAAAAAGCTATGGAACTGGCTTCCATGACGTTGGTTATGGCAGGTTATTAGTCAGTTTTAATAAACAGCTGTATGAGTTCTACAAACAAGGAGTGTTTACAAGTTACTGTTGATAACATAAAGTTAGAGTTGGGAAGGTTTTCACTGTGGAACGTAAAGCATGGACTGTCCTTCAGTGGACGTTGTTATGCAGGTTTCATTGTCATTTAATAAAAAGTCTCGATGATTTCTACAACCACGGAATGTTACAAGTTACTGGTATTGATATCATAAAATAGAGTTGGGAAAGGTTTTGTCCACTGTGATACGTAAAAAAGCTATGGAACTGTCTTCCAGTGGACGTTGTTCTGGCAGTTTCATTGGTCAGTTTTAATAAAAAGCTGGATGATTTTACAAACAAGGAATGTTACAAGTTTACTGGGATTGATACATAAAGTATAGTTGGGAAAGGGTTTGTCACTTTGATAGCAACGGTAAAGCTATGGAACTGTCTTCCATTGGACGTTGTTATGGCAGGTTTCATTGGTCATTTAATAAAAAGCGGATGAGTTTTTTCACAACAAGAATGTTACAAGTTTACTGGTTATTGATACATAAAAGTAAGAGTTGGGAAAGGGTTTGTCCACTTGTGAGAACGGTAAAGCTATGGAACTGTCTTCCAGTGGACGTTGTTAGCAGGTTCATTGGTCAGTTTAATAAAAAGCGGATTTAGTTCTACACTGGAATGTTACAAGTACTGGTATTGATCATAAAGTAGAGTTGGGAAAGGGTTTTTTTTGTCCCAGTGAGAACGGTAAAGCTATGGAACTGTCTTCCAGTTGACGTTGTTAGGCCAGGTTCTTGGTCAGTTTACTTAAAAAAGCTGGATGAGTTTCTACAAACAAGGATGTTCTCAAGTTACTGGTATTGATACATAAAGTATAGTTTGGGAAAGGGTTTTTGTCCTGTGAAATAGCGTAAAGCTATGGACATGTCTTCCAGTGGACGTTTTGTATGTGCGGTCATTGGTCAGTTTTACTACAAAGCTTTGATGAGTTTCTACAAACAAGGAATGTTTACAAGTTCATGGTATTGATACATAAAGGATAAAAGTTGGGAAAAGGGTTTGTCACTGTGAGAACGGTAAAGCATGAACTGTCCTTCCAGTGGACTTGTGTTAGGCAGGTTCATTGGGTCATTTTAATAAAAAGCTTGATGAGTTTCTACAAACCAAGGAATGTACAAGTTACTGGTATGGAGACATAAAGTAGAGTTGGGAAAGGGTTTGTCACAGTGAGACGGTAAAGCTATGTAACTGTCTTCATGGATGGTGTTTATGGCAGTTTCATGGTCAGTTTAAGTAAAAGTGATGAGTTTTCTACAAACAAATGAATGTTTACAAGTTACTGGTATTTATACATAAAGTAGAGTTGGGAAGGGTTGTCCACTGTGGAACGGTAAAGCCTAGGGAACTGTCCTTCTTCCAGTGGGACATTGTTATGGCAGGTTCATTGGTCAGTTTAAATAAAAAGCTTGGATGAGTTTTCTACAAACAAGAATGTTACAGTTACTGTATTGAACAATACAGTAGATTTGTGAAGGGTTTGTCACTGTAGAACGGTAAAGCTATGGAACTGTCTTCCAGTGGACGTTTGTTATTGCAGGTTCATTGGTCAGGTTTTAATAAAAAGCGGATGAGTTTCCTGACAAACAAGGAATGTTTACAAGTTACTGTAGAAGGAGGCGGGCGTGGATCGTTCCTGATAAGTTTCTTCTGCCTCTCCTGTAGGTTTCGCTGAAGAATGGGGTAAGGTACCGTTCTTCAGTTAAACTATCAAACATACTTGTGGGCATACCTTTCACTTATCATCACTTTATATTTTTCGCTTTAGCTCTTATTTAATTTATATTTGTTTAGAATAAAGTTTAATGTGTGATATGGGAATGGTTGTCATATACCAAGACCCCCCGCGTAGTCGACGTTTTACCTTTCATAAAAATAAAAGTGCCACATTTCTGCTGTGTGGGACAATGCCAAGCTACAGATTGTGTATTAATAAACGGACATTAAATGAGATCGTGATTTCTCATCCTGGGTCAAACTACAGTAAAAGAGTTTTTTTCCAAAGCACTCAGTGGATAACCTAAAGAATCAGTGTCATAAGGCCTAATAAAACGCTGAGGACTTTATCATAGCCTCAGTCATCGATTACAAGTGGATGCGAAAGTTTTGGGTCAACCTGTTATGATCATATTTTTCTGTATAATCGTTGGTTTGTTCGATAAAAAGTCCGTGTACAATTACGTCATGTAGGAGACACCAGTGATATTTGAGATTATTGATCTCTCATCAGGATTTTACTTTTGTTGCCAGAATTTCCTGCCAATTGTGTTTAAAACAAATCTAGTGCACTTAAATTGGAACAAAATAAATCATAATAGACATTGCTCAAATATCACTGTTTCTCCTATGACGTATTATACGTGACTTTTTTTACGGTACACAACAAGATTTATACGGAAAATCCTGACTTAACAAGGTTCCCAAACTTTCGCATTCCCCCCTGTAACTGATAGGGCTAAGTATCCCCGCGTTTTACTGTCCGTTATGACACTGGCTTCTTAATTATTCACTAGTGGCTCGAAAAACTCTTACTGTATTTGACCAGTGGATTGGAGAATCACATCTCATTTAATGTCGTTTATTAATACACAATATGTAGCTTGCAATTCGTCACACAAGCAGAAATGTGAGACTTTATTAATTTTTATGAAATGTAAAAGGGCGTCGCTTACCGCGGTCCTTTGTGTCATTGACAAACCTTCCCATTCAACATTACGTTATTGCTTATACAATATTTAACTAAGAGCTAAATGCGAAAATATAAATGAATGAATAAGTGAAAGGTATGCCCACCAAGTATGTTGTTTTGATTCATTGTTTAACGAAGAACGGTACCTTACCTCCCATTTCTTCGCGAAACCTACGGTAGAAGAAAAACTTATCATGAACGATCCACGCCCGCCCCTCATCCAGTAACTTGATACATTCCTTGTTTGTAGAACTCCTCCACTGCGTTTTACTAAACTGACCAATGACCTGCCATAACAACGGCCACTGGAAGACAGTTTGCCATACTTTAACCGTTCTCACAGTGACAAACCCTTTTCCAATCAACTTTATGTTTAATCAATACCATAACTTGGTTAACTTCCTTGGTTGTAGAAACTCCATCCAGTCTTTTTATTAAACTGACCAATGAACCTCCAAACAATGTCCACTGAAGACATGTTCCTAGTCTTTATTACGCTTTCTCACAGTGACAACCCTTTCCCAACTCTCTTTATGTATCAATACCAGTAACTTGTAACATTCCTTTTTGTAGAAACTCATCCGCTTTTTATTAAACTGCCAATTGAACCTGCCATAAACAACATCCACTGGCAGACAGTTTCCATGCTTGAACCGTTCTCACGTACAAACCCTTTCTTCCCACTCTACTTTAGTATCATACCAGTAACTTGTAACCTTCCTTGTTTGTAGAAACTCATCCACTTTTTATTAAACTGACCAATGAACTGCCATAACAACGTCCAACCTGGAAGACATTCTCCAATAGCTTACCGTTTCTCACAGTGACACACCCTTTCCCACTCTACTTTATGTACTCAATACTAGTACTGTAACTTCCTTGTTTTGTAAACTCATCAAAGCTTTTATAAACTGACCATGAACCTGCCATAACAACGTCCATGGAGACATTCATACTTTACGCTCGCACAGTGACAAACCCTTCCCCACTCTACTTTATGTGATCAATACCAGTAACTTGTTAACCTTTCCTTGTTTGTAGAAACTCACCAGCTTTTTATTAACTGACCAATGACCCCTGCCATAACAACGTCCACTGGAAGACAGTTCCATACGCTTTACCGTTCTCACTGGTGACAACCCTTTCCCAACTCATACTTATGTATCAATCCAGTAACTTGTACATTCCTTTGTTGTGAAACTCATCAGCTTTTTATTACCTGACCATGAACCTGCCATAACAAACTTCCCTGGAAGACAGTTCCGCCTAGCTTTACCGTTCTCACAGTGACAAACCCTTTCGCAATCTACGTATATGTATAATACCAGTAACTTGGTAACATTCCCTTGTTGTAGAAACTCATCGCTTTTTATAAACTACGCAATGAACCTGCCTAACAACTCCACTGGAAGACATTCATAGCTTTACCCCCGCTCTCACAGTGACAAACCCCTTTCCCAACTCTACCTTATGTATCACATACCAGAACTTGTAACATTCCTTGTTTGTATAAACCATCCAGCTTTTTATTAAAACTGCCCAATGAACCTGCCATAACAACGTCCACTGGAAGACAGTCATACTTTACCGCTCTCACAGTGTGACAACCTTTCCCAACTCCTTTTTTATGTATCAATACCAGTAACTTGTAACATTCCTTGTTTGTGGAAACTCATCGAGCTTTTATTAACTGACCAATGAACCTGCAAATACAACTCCACTGGAAGACAGTTCCATGACTTAACCTTCTCACATGTGAAACCTTCCCAACTCTACTTTATGTATCCATACCAGTAACTGTAACTCCTGGTGTTTGTAGAAAACTCATACAGCTTTTTATTAAACTGACTAATGAACCTGTCCATAACAACGTCCACTGAAGACAGTTCCATAGCTTTACTGTGTTCTCACATTGACAAACCCTTTCCTAACTCACGTTATGTATCATGACCAGTAACTTGTAACATTCCTTGTTTTAGAAACTCATCCACTTTTTTATTAACGTGACCAATGAACCTCCCATAACAACGTCCCTGAAGACAGTTCCATAGCTTACCGTTCTCAGTGAAAACCCTTTCCCACTCTACTTTATGTATCAATCCCAGTAATTGTAACCATTCCCTTGTTTTGTAGAAACTCATCCAGCCTTTTTATTACCTGACCAATGACTGCCATAACAACGTCACTGAAGACATTCCCATAGCTCTTACCAGTTCCACGTGCACAAACCCTTTCCCAACTCACTTTATGTATCAATACAGTACCTTGTAACATCCTTGTTTGTAGAAACTCATCCAGCTTTTTATTAACTGACCAATGAACCTGCCATAACAACGTCACATCCAACAATTAAATGCCCGAACCACCAAAACTGAGACAGTTTCCATAGCTTTTAACCGTTCTCACAGTGACAACCCGTTTCCCAACTCTATTTTATGTATTAATACCAGTAACTTGTACACATTCCTTTTTGGTAGACTCATCCATATTTTATTAAACTGACCAATGAACCTGCCATATAACACGTCCCTGAAAGACGTTCATAGTCTTTAACCGTTCTCAACAGTGAGAAACCCTTTCCAACTTACTTTTAATGTATCACAATACCAGTAACTTGTAAAATTCCTTGTTTTAGAAACTCATCCAGCTTTTATTAAACTGACCAATGAACCTGGACCACTACAATTGTCCCATGGAAGACAGTTCCATAGCTTACCGTTCTCACATTGACACCCCCTTTCCCAACTCTAACTTTATGTATCATCCAGTAACTAGTAACATTCCCTTGTTTGTAGAAACATCATCCAGCTTTTTATTAAACGACCAATGAACTGTCATCACAAACCTCCACTGGAAGACAGTTCCATAGCTTTAACCATTCTCACACAGTGAAAACCCTTTCCCAACTCTACTTTATGTATCAATACCAGTACTTTACATTCCTTGTTTTAGAAACTCATCCACGCTTTTTATTAAACTGACCAATGAACCTCCATACAACGTCCCCTGGAAGACGTTCATAGCTTTACCATCTCACAGTGACAAACCCTTCCAACTCTACTTTATGTATCATACATCACTGTACACATTCCTTTTTGTAAAACTCATCAGCTTTTTTATTAACGACCATGAACCTGCCCTAACCAACGCCCACTTGAAGACCGTTCCATAGCTTTACGTTCTCACAGGCAAACCCTTTCCCACTCTACTTTATGATCAATACCAGTAACTTTGTCAACAATTCCTTGTTTGTAGAACTCACTCAGCTTTTTATTAAACTGACCAATGAACCGGCCATACAACGTCCACTGGAAGACAGTTTCCATAGCTTTACCGTTTCTTACAGTGACAACCCTTTCCAAACTCTCTTTATTTATCATACCAGAACTTGTAACATTCCGTCGTTTGTAGAAACTCATCCAGCTTTTTATTAAACATGGACCAATGAACCCGCCGATAACAACGATCCACTGGAAGACAGTTCAATAGCTTTATACCGTTCTCACATGACCACCCCTTGTCCAACTCACTTTATGTTCAATACCAGTATCTGTAACATTCCTTGTTTGTACGAAACATAAAAAAAAAGCATTCGCTTTTTATTAAACTGACAATGACCTGCCATAACAACGTCCACTGGAAGTACATTCCATGCTTTACCGTTCTCACAGTGACAACCCTTTCCCACTCTCCTTTATGTATCAATACCATAACGAGTAACAATTGTTTGGTAGAAACTCTCCAGCTTTTAAATAAACTGACCAATGAATCCTGCCATACAACGTCCACTGGAAGAACAGTTCCATGTCTTTACCGTTCCACAGTGACCAACCCTTTCCAACTCTACTTTATGTTCAATACAGTAACTTGTAACATTCCTTGTTAGAACTCCTCCAGCTTTTTATTAAACTGCCAATGAACCTGCCTAGCAACGTCCACTGGAAACAGTTCCATAGCTTTACCGTTACTACCGTTCTCAAGACCACCTTTCCCAACTCTACTTTATGTATCATCCCAAACTTGTACTTCCTTGTTTTTCAGAAACTCATCCGCTTTTTACTTAAACTACCAATGACCTGCCTAACACACTGTCCACTGGAATACAGTTCCATACTTTACCGTCTCACAGTGCAAACCCTTTCCAACTCTACTTATGTATCAATCCCAGTAACTTGTAAACATTCTTGTTTGCAGAACTCATCCAGCTTTTTATTTAAAACTCGACAATGACGCTGCCATAACAACGTCCACGGAAGAACAGTTCCATAAGCTTTTACGTTCTCCAGTGACAACCCTTTCCCAACGCTACTTTATGTATCATCCGCATAACTTGTAACTTCCTTGTTGTATAAACTCATCCAGCTTTTTATAACTGACCAATGGAACCTGCCCATAGACAACGTCCACTGGACTAAGTTCCTAGCTTACCGTTCTCACAGTGACAAACCTTCCCAACTCTACTTTATGTATCAATACCAGTAACTTGTAACATTCTTGTTTGTAGAAACTCATCCGCTTTTTATTAAACTGAACCAATGACCTTGCCATACCAACGTCCACGAAGACAGTTCCATATCTTTACCATCTCACAGTGACAAACCTTTGCCCAACTCTACTTTAGTATCACATACCAGTACTTGTAACATTCCTTGTTTTAGACAACTCTCCAGCTTTTTATTACACTGACCAAGTGACCATGCCATAACAACAATCCACGGAAGACCGTTCCATAGCTTTACCTTTCTCCACATGACAAACCCTTTCCCAACTCTACTTTAATGTATCAATACCAGTAACTTGTAACCTTCCTTGTTTTGTAGAAACTCCCCGCTTTTTATTAAACTGACCAATACCTGCATACACAACGTCCACTGGAATACAGTTTCATAGCTTCTTAACCGTTCTTACAGTTGACAAACCCTTTCCCCAACTCTACTTTATGTATCAATACCATTAACTGTAACAATTCCTTGTTTGTTAAGACAACTCATCCAGCTTTTTTATTAAACTGACCAATGAACCCTGCCATAACAACGTCCACAAGGAAGACAGTTTCCTAGCTTTAACCGTTCTCACCCAAGTGACAAACCCTTTCCCAACTCTCTATTATGTATCAATACCAGTAACTAGTAATTCCTTAATTCCGTGTATGAAACTCATCCTCGCTTTTATTTAAACTGACCAATGAAACCTTGTCCATAACAACGTCCACTGGAGACAGGTTCATAGCTTTACCGTTCTCAAGTGACAAACCCTTTCGCCACTCTACTTTATTATCAATACCAGTAACTAGTTAACATTCCTTGTTTGTAGAAATCATCCCGCTTTTTTAGTAACACTGACCAATGAACTGACCCATAAACAACGTCCACTGGAAGACAGTTCTCCATAGCTTAACCGTTCTCACACGTGACAACCTTTCCCCAAACTCTACTTTATGTATCAAGTACCAGTAACTAGTAACATTCCTGTTTTGTAGAAACTCATCCATCTTTTTTCTAACTGACTCAATGAACCTGCCATACAACGTCCCTGGAAGACAAGTTCCATAGCTTTAACCGTTCTCACAGTGCAAACCCTTTCCCAACTTACTACTTATGTATCAATACCAGTAACTAGTAACATTCCTTGTTGTAGAAACTCATCCCCAGCTTTTATCTTAAACTGACCATATGAATCCTGCCATAACAACGTCCCCTGGAATACAGTTCCATAGCTTTACCCGTTCTCAGCAGTGAAAAACCCTTTCCCACTCGTACTTATGTTCAATCCCAGTACTTGTAACATTCCTTGTTTGTAGAAACTCATCACAGCTTTTTATTAAACTGCCCAATGAACTCCATAACACGCTCCACGGAGACAGTTTCCATAGCTTTATACCATTCTCCAGGGACAACCCTTTCCCACCTACTTTATGTATGCCATTACCAGACATTGTACACTCCTCCTTGTTTGTAGAAACTCATCACTTTTTATTAAGAACTGAACTGCCAATGACCCTGCCATAACAACGTCCACTGGAAAACAGTTCATAGCTTTTACCGTTCTCCACAGTGACAAACCCTTTGCCCAACCTATTTTATGTATTAATACCATAACTTGTAACATTCCTTGTGTTTGTAGATAACTCATCCAGATTATTATTTAACTGACCAATGACCTGCCATAACAACGTCCATAGAAAGACAGTTCCATAGCTTTACCGTTCGCACAGGGGAAAACCCTTTCCCACTCCTACTTTAATGTATCAATACAGTAACTGTAACAGTTCCTTGTTTGTAGAAACTCATCCAGCTTTTTATTACCTGGACATGACCCTGTCAAACAACCTTCCACTGGAAGACAGTTTCCATAGCTTTACCGTTCTCACAGTGAAAACCCCTTTCCCAACTGCTACTTTATGTATAATCCATTAACTTTAACATTCTTGTTTTAGAAACCGCATTCCAGCTTTTTTAAACTGACCAATGAACCTCCTAACAACCGTCACTGGAAGACAGTTTTCCATAGCTTTATACCATCTCACAGTGACAAACCTTTCCCACTCTACTTGTATGTATCAATACCATGAACTTGTACACTTCCTTTGTTTGTAGAAACTCCTCCAGCTTTTTATTAACTGACGCATGAACCTGCCAAACAACGTCCCTGAAGACAGTTCCATAGCTTTAAACCGTCTCACAGTGAACACCCTTTCCCACTCTACTTTAGGTCATCATACCAGTAACTTGTAACATTCCTTGTTGTAGAAACTCATGCCACTTTTTATTAAACTGCCAATGAACCTGCTATAACAATTTCCATGGAAGACAGTTTCCATAGCTTTAGATTCTCACAGTGACAACCTTTCCCAACATCTGACTTTACTGTATCAATACCAGTATGTAACATTCCTTTTTTGTAGAAACTCATCCAGCTTTTTATTAACACGACCAATGAACCTGTCATAACAACTCCATGAAGAAGTTCCCATAGCTTTACCGTTCTCACAGTGAAACCCTTCCTCCCAACTCTACTTTTGTATACATACCAGTCCTTGGTAACATTCCTTTTTGTGAAAACTCAATCCAGCTTTTTAAACTGAACCAATGAACCTGCCATAAAACCGTCCACTGGAAGACAGTTTCCAAGCTTACCTCCAGCAGAACAAACCCTTTCCAACCTTACTTTATGTATCAATACCAGTAACTTGTAACATCCTGTTTGTAGAAACTCATCCAGCTTTTTATTAAACTGACCAAGAACCTGCCATAACAACCGTCCACTGGATAGACCTTCCATAGCTTTACCGTTCGCACAGTGACCAAACCCTTTCCCAACTCTACTTTATGTATCAATACCAGTAACTTGATAACTTCTTGTTTGTAGAAACCCTCATCCAGATGTTTTCTTAAACTGCCAATGAACCTGCATAACCAACGTCGCACTGAAGACAGTTCGATAGCTTTACCGTTCTTACAGGACAAACCCTTCCCAACTCTACTTTATGTATCAAATACCAGTACTTGTAACATCCTGTTGTAGAAACTCACCCTTTTTTATTAAACTGACCAATGAACCCGTCCCATAACAACGTCCACTGGAACAGTGTCATAGCTTTACCGTTCGCACAGTGGACAAACCCTTTCCCACCTCTACTTTATGTTCAATACAGTTAACTGTAACATTCCTTGTTTGTAGAAACTCATCCAGCTTTTTCTTAACTACCATGAACCTTGCCATAACAACGTCCACTTGGAAGACGTTCCATAGCTTTACCGTTCCTCACACGTGACAAACCCTTCCCACTCTACTTTATGTATCAATACCAGTTAACTATATACATTCCTTGTTTAGTAGAAACTCATCACGCTTTTATTAAACTGACTCAATGAACCTGCCATACAACGTCCACTGTACTAACAGTTTCCCCAGTACCTAGCTTTACCGTTCCACAGTGACAAAACCCTTTCCCACTCTACTTTAGTGTAGCAATACCAGTAACTTGTCCATTCCTTGTTTGTAGAAACCTCATCCAAAGCTTTTTATACACTGACCATGAACCTGCCATAACAACGCCCACTGGACAGTTCCATAGCTTACGTTCTCACATGACAAACCCTTTCCCAACTCTAACTTTATGTATCAATCCCCAGTAACTTTAACATTCCTTGTTTGCAGAAACCTCATCCGCCTTTTATTAAACTGACGCAGTGAACCTGCCCCTAACAACGTCCCACTGGAAGACATTCCATAGCTTAACCGTTCTCACACGTGACAAACCCTTTCCACTCTACTTTTGTATCAAATCCCCGTAACGTTGTACCAAAAAATCTTGTCAAAGGCATTTGCCAAATATTCCTCATCTTTTTTTATTAACTGACCATTACCTGTTTTTCCATAACATTTTTTTACTCTTACTGTTTTTTACGAACATTTTTCTTATTAACGCTTTCCGTTTTTATTTTTACTTCACATGTTTTTTTGAAACCTTTCTTCCTTCTTAACTCTATTTATTTCTTCCGTATTGTTAGTTTTTTTTCTTTCCTTTGTTTTTTGCTTTTTTATCCAATTTTTGCTTTTTTATTTTTTATTTTTTTACTCCAATGTTAACCTTTGTATTCACTTCCATGGAAGGTTCCATACATTTTTCCTTCTCTACAGGACAAACATTTTACCTTTCCCACTATTTTTATTACTCTTTTTTCGTATCCTCCTTTTTTGTTTTTTTTAGTACAAATTTTCTTTTCCTTTTTTTTTATTTTTTTTTTTTTTTGTTTCTTTATTTTTATTATTATCCCCTTTTTTTTTTCTTAACTTCCCTTGTTCTTTTTTTTATTCTTTTTTTCTTTATTTTTTTCCTGTTTCACTCATATTTTATTAACTGACCATGAACCTGCCATAACAACGTCCACTGAACGAGTTCCATAGCTTTTACCTCTCACAGTGACAAACCCTTTCCCTCTACTTATTATCCATCCCAGTACTTAGTAACATTCCTTTGTTTGTAGAACTCATCCAGCTTTTTATTAAACTAGACCAATGAACCTGCCATAAACGTCCACTGAAGACAGTTTCCATAGCTTTAAAAACCTTCTCACAGTGACAACCCTTTCCAAAAAAAAAAAAAAAAACCCTCTTTGAATGTATCAATACAGTAATTTTAACATCCTTGTTTTCAGAACTCATCCACTTTTTCATTAACTGCCAATGAACCTGCCATACAACGTCCACTTGAAGACGTTCCATAGCTTTACCTATCTACCGTGACAACCCTTTCCCCAACTCTGACTTTATGTATCATACCAGAACTTATAACATTCCGTGTTTTGTAGAAACTCATCCATCTTGTTTTTAATTTAAAACTGACCAATGAAACCTGCATTAACAACTCACTGGAAGACAGTTTCCATAGCTTTACCGTTCTCACAGTGACACCCCTTCCCAACTTACTTTATGTATCAATACCAGCAACTAGTAACATTCCTTTTTTGTAGAAACTCATCCAGCTTTTTCATTAACTGACCGCCTTGAACCTGTCCATAACAAACGTCCACTGGAACGAACAGTTCCAAGCTTGTACCGTTCTACGTGACAACCTTTCCCAACTCTAACTTTATGTATCATCCAGTACCTTGAACATTCTTGTTGTAGAAACTCATCCAGCTTTTTTATACACTGTACCAATGAACCGTGCCATAACAACGTCCACTGGAGACAGTTTCCATAGCTTTACCCGTTCTCACGTGGCGGTACAAACCCTTTCCCAACTCTCACTTTATGTTCAATACCAGTAACTATAACCATTCCTGCTTGTAGAGACTCATCCAGCTTTTATAACTGACCATGAACCTGCCTATAACACGTCCACTGGAATGACGTTCCATAGCTTTAACCGTTCTCACATGACAAACCTTCCTCCACTCTACTTATTTTATCAATACCCAGTAACTAGTAACTTCCTTGTTTGTAGAAACTCATCCCGTTTTTATAAACTGACCAATGAACCTGCCATAACAACGTCCACTGAAAGAAGTGTCCCATAGCTTTAACGTTCTGACAGTGACAAACCCTTTCCCCAACTCTACTTTATGTATCAATACACAGTAACTTTATAACTTCCTTGTTTTGTAGAACTCATCCCAGCTTTTCATAAACTGACAATGACCGTCCATACCAACGTCCACTGTAAGACATTTCCATAGCTTTACCGTTCTCCATGCCGAAACCTTTCCAACTCTACTTTATTATCATACCAGTAACTAGTAACATTCCTTGTTTGTAAAACTCATCCAGCTTTTTAAATAAACTGACCCAATGAACCTGCCATAACAACGTCCACTGAAGACCGTTCTCCATAGCTTTACCGTTCTTACAGTGGACAAACCCTTTCCCAACTCTACGTATGTATCAACCAGTAACTTGTAATTCCTTGTTGTAGAAACTCTCAGCTTTTTAATTAAACTGACCAATGAACTGCCATAACACGTCCACTGAAGACAGTTCCATAGCTTTATCCGTCACACATGACAAACCCTGTTCCCAACTCTACTTTACATTATCAATCCAGTAACTATGTAACATTCCTTGTTTGCTGAAACTCATCCAGCCTTTTTTATTACACGTGACCATGAACCTGCCATAACAACTCCCTGAAGACATTTCCATAGCGTTTTTTTTTACCGTGTTCCCAGTGACAAACCCTTCCCAACTCACTTTATGTAGCAATACCAGTACTTGTAACTATTCCTTGTTTGCAGAAACTCATCCAGCTTTTTATTAAACTGACCAATGAACCGCCATAAACAACGTCACTGGAAGACAGTTCCATAGACTTTAAACTGTTCTCACATGACAGACCCTTTCCACTCTATTTAGTATAACCGTAACGAACCTCCTTAGTTCACTTCACAGTCTTTAACTGACATGATCCATACAAGTCCCTTGAGCATGTTTCCATAGTTACCGTTGCCACACAACCTTTCCCCAATTACTTTAATATGTATCAATCCTAGTACCTTAACCTGTTAATCATCCAGCTTTATTACTGAACCAAGAATCAATCAATAAACTTCCAACTACTGTCTCAGTAACCCTTTTGAAGCCTAACTTATGCTCATAAGACCTCGTCTGACATTTTATGGTGAACAGCATTATTTCTGCCTAAGTATCCTTCATACCTACTTTTACATACATATTCTTCACCTCATATAAGCTCCCCCAATCCCTTATTAATTTAATTTGCCCTTCTCTGAACCCTTTCCATTTCAAAGATGTTCCTTTTGTACACAGGAGTTCCAAATGCACCTGCAAATTCCAAATCTGAGGCCTTACCAATGCTTTGGTAACGAGGGAGAATTACCTTTCATCCAACCTGGGTGAAGGATGATCCATACCTCCTTTATACAAGACATACCATGCTGGCTCTGCTGTTGCCGCCTTGACACTGTTGCTACTTTTAAGTTTATCCCCAAAACTCCAAGATCCCTTGCCAACAGGGTGTCCCTTAACACAGCCATTTATAGTATCAGCAGCACAAGGATTTTTGTTAAGTCCCAAATGCATCACCTTCCATTTATCAACAATTGAATCCCCCCCCCCTCATCTGCCACTTGCAGCCCATGTGACAACTCTATCTAGATCCCCCTGTAACGGATTGCACATCCCTCTGAAGTTGTTTAATGGTCGACAAGTGTTGTGTCGTCAGCAAACACATGAACCGTTGCTGCCACTACCCACTTCCAATCATTAATAAATAGATTAAATATACCGGTCCCCAACACTGACCCTGTGTGTCCCCCACTTAGCACTTTAGTCCATATTTGAAGCCCTGAAACTACCTCTCTGCATCCTATTCTTAACCAATTTTTCTATCCATGTACAAATGTTGACTCCCCGACACCACAGACCTTAGCTTATACATAGTCGCCTATGGGGGCTGTATCAAAGCCTTTGCAATCCAGTATAACTAATCTACTGCTATAACCAGAGCTAAATTTCTACTTACTACTTTACTTCCATAAAGCCAAGCAAGTCTAGTTTGACAACAGATCATATTCCTCCTAAATCCCATGCTGGTTACTACGTATAATGTCAGTCCTTGAAACCTATCTCTAGAATATCAATAACTGCAAAGTGGGGTGTGCGTATTATTCAGCCCCCTTGTGTCTGAGTGCAGTCAGTTGCCCATAGACTTTGCCGGTGAGTGGCTAATGAACAACTAGAGTGGCACCTTGTGTGTAGTCTAATGTTTCAGTCCAAACTACAGCTGCTCTTCGGACTCTTGGGAGCAAACCACCATGAAGTCCAAGAGACACCCAACAGGTCAGGGATAAGATTATTGAGAAATTTAAAAGCAGGCGTGGCTACAAAAAGTATTCCCCCAAGCCTTGACATCCCACCCGGAGCTCTGTCCATGTTCACCAGAAATGGAAGGAGTATGGCCACACTGTAAACTCACCAAGACATGGCCGTCCACCTAAAAACTCACAGCCGAACAAGGAGAGAGCCGATCAGAAATGTCAGTCAGAGGCCCATGGTGAGAGATCTACAGCTCAGGTGGGGGAATCTGTCCATAGGACTAGTAGGTCTGCACCTGCACAAGTTGCCCTTTATGGGAAGGTGGCAAGAATAAAGCCTTTGTTCAGGAAGCAAAGAAGTCCCGTTTGCAAGTTTGGGGGCAGTTTGGGGGACACAGGAACATGTGGGTGAAGAAGGTGTTCCGGTCAGATGAGACCAAATGCAAAACGCTATGTGTGGGTGAAATAACTACACTGCACTCACTCAGAGACACACAATCCCCCTGTCATATATGGTGGTGTGCAGCATCATGTCGGGGGGCTTTCGTCTTCACAGGACAGGGAAGCTGGTCAGAGTTGATGTGGAGCTGGATGAGCCAAATACAGTCAATCTTGGAAGAAAACGCTTTGGAGTCAGCAAAAGACTTGAGAACGCGGGCGGAGGTTCATCTTCCGCAGGACAACGACCCTAAACATAAAGCCAGGGCAGCAATGGAATGTTTAAACCCAAACAAACATGCCATGTGTTTTCGAATGGCCTCATTCCGTGTCCAGATCTAAACCATGGAGATCTGTGCAGATCTGAACAACTGCTGTTCACAAACGCTGTCCGCTACTCGACTCGAGCTGGAGCTGTCCAATCATCCCCCTGACTGAGCTGGCGCGTCGTCTAATCTGACTGAACTTTGGGACAAAGGCTGTCCCGTTCTCAATCTGTACTGAGCTGGAGCTTGTCCATCTAATCTGACTGACTGGAGCTGTCCCATCTAATCTGACGATGCTGGAGCTGTCCTCTAATCTGACTGAGCTGGAGCTGTCATCTTACATCTACTGAGCTGGAGTCTGTCCGTCTAATCTGACTGAGCTGGAGCTGTCCGTCTAAGTCTGACCGAGCATGGACTGTCCGTCTAATCTGACTGATCTGTAGCTGCTTTGAGACGAGCTGTCCATCTAATCGACTGAGCTGGAGCTGTCCGTCTAATCGTGACTGGAAGCTGGTACTTCTGAGCTGTTGTCATCTAATCTGACTGAGCTGGAGCGGTCCGTCTAATCTGACTGAGCTGGAGCTGTCCATCTAATCTGACTGAGCTGGAGCTGTCCATCTAATCTGACCGAGCTGTGAGCTGTTCCGTCGCCTAATCTGACTGAGCTGAGACTGTCCATCTATCGACTGACTGATGCTGTCCGTCTATCTGACTGAGCTGGACTGTCCATCTAACTGACTGACTGAGCTGTCCATCTAATCTGACTTGCTGGAGCTGTCCCTCTAATCTGACTGAGTCTGGAGCTGTCCCGTCTAATCTTGACCGCAGCTGAGCTGTCCGTCTACTCTGAACCGAGCTGGAGCTGTCCGTCAATCTCTGACCGAGCTGGAGCTGTCCGTCTAATCTGACCGGCTGAGCTGTCCGTCTAATCTGCCGAGCTGGAGCGTCCGTCTAATCTGACCGGCTGGAGCTGTCCGTCTAATCTACCGAGCTGGAGCTGTCCGTCTAATCTACCGATGCTGGTATCTTGTCCGTCTAATCTGACCGATGCTGAGCCTGTCCGTCTAATCTGACCGAGCTGGGCTGTCCGTCTATAATCTGACCGATGCTGGAGCTGTCCTCTCAATCGTGACCGAGCTGGAGCTGTCCTCTAAATCTGACCGACCGCTGGTGCGCTATCGCGTGAGCTTTCCGTCTCATCGACGAGCTGGAGCTGTCCGTCTAATCTGACCGGCTGTAGCTGTTGCCTACATCTGACCGAGCTGGCGCGTCCGTCTAATCTGACCGAGCTGAGCTTGTCCGTCTAATCTGACCGACCTGAGCTGTCCGTCTAATCTGACCGAGCTGAGACTGTTCCGTCTAATCTGACGAGCTGGAGCCTGTCCGTCTAAATCTGACCGGCTGGAGCTGTCCTTAATGCGCGATGGCTCGTACTCTGACCGAGCTGGAGCTGTCCGTCTAATCTGCGAGCTGGAGCTGTCCGTCTAATCTACCGAGCCTGGAGCTGTCCTGTCTAATCTGCACCGGCTGGGTCAATGACGGCCTGGTGCCGTCTAATCTGACCGAGCTGGAGCTTCCCTCTAATCTGACCTGAGCGGAGCTGTCCGTCGAATCGGACCGAGCTGAGCTGTCCGTCTAATCTGACCGAGCTGGAGCGTCCGCTAATCCTGACCGAGCTTGGAGTTGTCCTTCTAATCTGACCGAGCTGGAGCTTGTCCTTCATCTGAACCGAGCTGGAGCTGTCCCGTTATCTGACCGAGCTGGAGCTGTCCGTCTAATCTACCGGCTGAGCTGCCGCATTACGCGTGTCCGTCTAATCTGACCGAGCTGGGCTGTCCGTCTAATCTAACCGAGCTGGAGCTGTCCCGTCTAATCTGACCGAGCTGAGCTGTCCGTCTACTCTGACCGAGCTGGAGCCTGCCGTCTAATCTGACCAGAGCTGGAGCTGTCCCGTCTAGATCTGACCCGAGCTGGAGCTGTCCGTCTAATCTGACCGAGCTGGCGCTGTCCGTCTAATCTGACTAAGATGAGCTGTCCGTCTGAATCTGACTGAGCTGGAGCTGTCCGTCCTAATCTGACTGAGCTGGAGCTGTCCATCTAATCTGACAGCCTGTCCATCCCTAAAAGACTGGCAGCTGGAAGTCTCACGTGTACATCCACTTTGTATTGGCTTTCTACGTGGAATCACCAATCAAACTGATTCTGTTTGGGCCAGTAATGTACAAATGTGGCAACTTTCAAGGCGGCCGAATACTTTTGCAAACCACTGTATATATAACGAGGATAGAATAGTATACATCCACGCACAGGCAACTAGAGACCAATTAATTCAATACATACAAAATTAGAAGCTTCCTAAGTTTTGAACGTGTTACACGGATGATATTTTTCGCCCCCATGCTTGGCATGCTGTCATAGATATACAGTAAATACACATTTAATGAATTAGTTCAACTAGTAATGAACTACTAGTATCTAGCAGTATCTATTTCCCATTGGTTGTTGGTAGTATCTATTAGTAGTGTCTAATTTCCGTTGGGTTTTAGTAGTAATCTAGAAGTATCACTTTCCGCGTAGGTTTCTTAGTATTAACTACTAGTAGTATTTATTTTCATTGTTTATTCATATTACGAGTAATAGCAACTATTATCCATGTTATAGAAGTATACTACTAGTAGTATTAGTTTTCCTGGTTGGCTATTAAAAGTAATACTAATATTAGTATCAGTTTTCCCTTGGTTAGTAGTAGTACTACTACTAGTAGTATTAGTATCTATTTCGTGTTGGTTGTTATATTAATAGTATATCTATTTTCCCTGGTATGGTTAATTACTAGTATCTTATTTTCCCATGGTTTATTAGTAGTAATACTCGTTATAGTGTCTATTTCCCATTGGTTATTAGTAGTAATACTAGTAGTAGTATTTATCCCCATTTTTTAGTATAATACTAGTAGTATCTATTCCCCGTTGGTAAGTTAGTAGGAATACTAGTAGTAGTATCTATTTCCCATTGGTTATTAAGTAATCTATGGTAGTATCTATTCCCATTGGGTATTAGTAGTACACGAGTAGCAATATCTAATTTCCCATTGGTTCCTTAGTATTAATACACTATAGTATCTATTTCCCGTGGGTTGTTAGTCGATACTAGTAGTAGTATCTATGTCCCATTAGTTGTTGGTATAATACTAGCAGCAAGCCTATCTATTTCCCATTGGTTATTAGCATACTAGCAGTAGTATCTATTTCCCATTGGTTTCAGAGCAATACTACTAGTCGTAGTATCTTTTTTTCCCATTGGTTATTAGTAGCATACTACTATAGTGAGGAGTTTATCTATTTCTCATTGTTATTAGTAATATTGGCCCCATAATATCTATTAGGCTCTAATTTTATTATAGGTATGGGTTATCACGTGACTCGCCCCGCCCCTGGCTGTGACATGACAGTACTCCGCTCGCAGCTTGTTTTTTTCCCTCGTGGTCTTGTTGTTAATCTCCGGTCCATGATGTCTCACGTATCTCCACCCCGGTCCATCCCCCCAGACGGGCTTAGCTCACCGCTCAACCGTACTCGGCACCACTGGAGTTCGGATGTCGGATGGACGCGCGATCCAGCGGGGAGGCGTGCGGGAGTTCCTGTGCGCGGGCACGAGGAGGGGAAAAAAAAAAAAACCCGCGTTCATGTACGGACGGGAGACAGGCGCGTGCCGGCAGTCTAGACTCCCCCGGGCCCGGAAGGTAAATGAGTGACGTCACGGGGAGTTCGCTATCTCCTACCCAGTAATCCTATTATTGTATCTATGTTCCCATTGTTAATAGTAGCCATACGAGTAGTAGTATCTAGTTTCCATTGGTTCTTAGTAGTCAAAATACTAGCAGTATATATTTTCCCATTGGTTGTTCGTATTAATACTAACCAGTAGTATCTATTCTCCTTGGTTAGTATTAACGACTAAGTAGCCTCTATTATCCTTTGGTTGCTAGTAGTAGTATCTATTTTTTCCGTTGGTTTATTAGTTAGTAATACTAGCAGTAGTATCTATTTTGCCATTGGTTATTAGTAGTAATACTAGTAGTATGATTTTTCCATTGGTTGTTAGTAGTAATACTAGTAGTAATCTATTTCCCGTTGTATTAGTATAATACTACTAGTAGTATCTAATTATCCCATTGTTGTTAGTAGTAATACTAGTAGTAGTATCTGTGTTCCCATTGTTATTAGTAGTTAATACTAGCAGTCGTATCTATTTGTCCATTGTTTATTAGTAGTAATACTACTATATGTATCTATTAATCTCATTTGTTGTTAGTTATTAATATAGTAGTAGATCTGATTATCCGTTGTTTGTTTAGTAGTAATACTATAGTATCTATTTCAACAAATGCACCGTTTGTTGGGAAGACCGCCTGATGAAGCTCGTAGAGTGAAACGCGCAGCGTACCTGAGTGACGTTTAGTTTTTTCCGGTTTAACGACTGGATCTCGAGGACACATGGGTGGCGGATCCATCACCTGGCTTTTAAATCTGTTATTGGTTCAGGGACGCTTTGGAGGTTATTGAGGGACGTAACACACTAGTGAATGGCCCGGGGGATCGAGAAGACCTCTTCCTGATTACCTGCCTACAATCACATACATACAGCCTAAAGGAGCTGGTGACTTATGTTGCACCGGTATATACCAATTTCCCTGTGTATCGCCTTTGGCGCGATTATTACCAGATGTGGTGTGTGCGTACACATTTGATTCTACAGCTGTAATTCCGGATATTTGATATTAGGAAACTAATCGACTGGTTTCCACAGCCCTCTACCTTATTCAGTGTTGAAGGTCGAATTTTATACTCCATTTAATATATTGACACGGCCCTTTTCGATACTAACAAGTGGATCTATTTGCAGCCCCATTTGAGAGATTTTTTATGATATACTATGTCAGTGTGTACCCTTTTAATGCTTAGTGTGGCTAGCAGTTTTTTAGAGCTGGCCATCTCATTTTTATAACATATATTTATACCACTGTGTGTTATATTATATACATATTTTTAGACATTAATGTTGATTTACTATTTTGTTTGATTTTTTTTGGGTTTTCTCTTCCCACACACATGCATTTTTGTATTTAAGTTCACCATTGTGGCGAATCTTTTCTGTAACCACCACCTCTCGGTGGTTTTACCTGAGTGGTAGACTCAGGAACACCTGTTGTGGTTAGGTTTTTCAGCTATACCTCTATTTTTCTCTAGTATCTATTTTCCCACTTGGTTGTAGTAGTAATACTCTAGTAATATCTATTTCCCGTTGGTTGTTTAGTAGTAACTACTAGTATATCTATGTTTCCCAATTGTTATTAGCAGTAATACCAGTAGTAGTAGTAGCCATTTTCCCATCGTTATTATCAGTAATCCTACTAGGTAGTATCTATTTTCCCATCGGTTATTAGCAGTAATACTACTATTAGTCTCTATTTTCCCATCGGTTTATTAGCAGTAATACTAGTTAGTATGTCTATATTTTCCCATCGTTTTGGTTAGCAGTAATACACTAGTAGTATCTATGGTACAGAGGTTTGTAGAAGTAATACTAGTAGTAGTGTCCTATTGGTCCCATCGTTTGTTAAGCAGTAATACTAGTAGTAGTATCTAGTTCTCTTGGTTGTTAGTGTATACTATATTTGTATCTATTTCCCATAGGTTATATAATACTAGTAGTAGTATATATTTCCCATCAGTTGGTTGTAGAAGACAAGTAGAGATAATGAGACCGCACACATCCAATCAGTGAAAGAGTCCTAACCCATTTATTGACAGTGAAACAACCAACGTTCGGGGGGCCTACACCCTTCATCAGCTAGCCCCCCAAACGTTATGTGGTTGTTTCACTTTCAATAAAGGGTTAAGGACTCCTTTCACTGATTGGATGTGTGCGGTCATCATTAGTCTCTACTTGGATTACTACACCAAGGACGTGCAGAACGTTCAAGTGACCAGCACCACCAGGAAACTCAACGAGAGGCCACATGCTAGTGCCCCAGGGGTGTAGTTTCGCTTCTTATAGGTTAGGTAGTAATTACTAACTAGTACGTATCTATCCCATCAGTTGTTAGTAGTAACTACCACTAGTATCTATTTCCCATCGGGGGGTTAGTAGTAATTCTAGTAGTATACTATTTCCACCAGTTAGTAGTATACTAACTATAGTATCTATTTCCCATTGGTTGTTAGTAGTAATCTACTATAGTATCTATTCCCATCAGTTAGTAGTAATACTACTATTAGTATCTATTTCCCCATTGGTTTTTAGTAGTAATACTAGTAGTAAAAAGTATCTATTTTCCCATCAGTTAGTAGTAATACTACTAGTAGTAATCTTTTCCCATTGTTTGTTTAGTAGTATCTAGTAAGTATCTATTCCCATTGGTTGTTAGTATTAATTCTAGTATTAAGTATCATTTCCCATCATTAGTAGTATACTACTAGTAGTATCTATTCCCATTGGTTTAGTAGTTAACATACTAGTAGTAGTATCTATTTTCCATCAGTTCGTAGTATACTACTAGTATATCTATTTCCATTGGTTGTTAGTATAATACAGTAGTGTATCTATTTCCCATCAGTTAGTAGTAATACTACTAGTAGTATCTATTTCCCATTGGTTGTTAGTAGTAACTACTAGTAGTAGTATCTATTTCCCCCTCATATTATAGATCCTACTAGTAGTATCTATTTCCCTTGGTTGTTAGTAGTATACTGGCCCCATACAAGTCCTATTAGGATCTATTATACTAGTAATGGTTCCTCAGGATTGATTGATATGCGGTGTCACGCCCCTCCCGCACTTTGCCCGTTGTTTCACGATGACTCGCCCACCCCTGGCTGTGACAGCAGTACTCCGCTCCCGCTTGTGTTTGCCTCGTGGTGTTGTTCGGTTATTCTCCGGTCCATGATTCCTCACTCTCCCACCCGGTCCATCCCCCAGACGGGCCTCTAGTTTACCGCGCACATCTCGGCACCATGAATTCCATACAATAAACTATCTGGGGCATTGTTCACCAATAGAACATGTCAGAGGACACGAGGACATCCCTTAAGACTTGAAGAATAAAGGTTTAGGCTTCAAATTGGGAAAGGGTCTTCACTGTGAGAACAGTAAAGCTATGGAACTGTCTTCCAGTGGACGTTGTTATGGCAGGTTCATTGGTCAGTTTAATAAAAAGCTGGATGAGTTTCTACAAACAAGGAATGTTACAAGTTACTAGTATTGATACATAAGTAGAGTTGGGAAAGGGTTTGTCACTGTGAGAACAGTAAAGCTATGGAACTGTCTTCCAGTGGACGTTGTTATGGCAGGTTCATTGGTCAGTTTAATAAAAAGCTGGATGAGTTTCTACAAACAAGGAATGTTACAAGTTACTGGTATTGATACATAAAGTAGAGTTGGGAAAGGGTTTGTCACTGTGAGAATGGTAAAGCTATGGAACTGTCTTCCAGTGGACGTTGTTATGGCAGGTTATGTAGCTTTAAATCATTTTCTAGTCTCTGTATGTAGCTTTAAATCAAACACATCAGTAAATTCCTTTTATCATTGATTGATTGGAAATTCAAGCTTTCTAAGCATTGGGGGTTTGTCTGATCAGTTGGGTTTGTGGGCAGGTAACTGACAATTGATTTGTTCATCAAGGTGAATACAAATGTATTTGAAATTCAGTGCTGCTAAATGCCGCATCTCCCGGCTGTGGAATCTGGCGCCGTTTTGGTAACATTTCATATACCGCTAACCCTAAAGATTGGCAAACACTGTGCAATAGGTCTTCCAGCTCTCCCAATTCAATAACCGAATTCCCCCCGATCCTTTCATCTTCTTATCTCTTAATCCAACTTCATTTAACCACAAACACGTTTAGCAGATCGGCAGTGTATTATTTAGTGGGGAATAGTACATGTCAAGTGTATGGGCGCTGCATTAAGTCTTATTTCTCTGTTTGCTGTACAGGGGGGCTGTTAACTGGGAAATACAAATATGAGGACAAGGATAAGGAACAAGCAGCCTGCAGATTCTTTGGAAACACCTGGGCAGAAACATACAGGAACAGGTAACATACAGACCCGCCCCATCTCCTGGCGTGTTCCCCTGGTATGTAATGATATCACCCTCTGTATGTAGGGGTGGGAGGTGATTACACAAACGTTATAGGATCCTCAGGCTTGTCTTTGTGTAGATACTGGAAGAAACATCACTTTGAGGCTATTGAGTTGGTACAGAAGTCCCTCCAAGCGGCCTACGGGTCAGAGAGTCCTAGTTTGGCGTCCGCGGCTTTACGGTGGATGTACCATCACTCACAGTTACAGGTAACGATTTGTCTTTTGTGACATTAGACGACAGAATCCATTTAATGTTTGACGGTATCGATTCCAACACGTCGGTTACCTGGAGATTTTCTTGCTTCAACAGGGGAGCCATGGAGATGGTGTCATTCTGGGTCTGTCCAGCATGGAGCAGTTCCTGCAGAATCTGGCTGGGGCAGAAGAGGGCCCTCTGCAACCATTGGTGGTAACGGCCTTCAACGAAGCCTGGAATATGGTCGCTCACGACTGCCCTAATTACTTCCGCTAACAGCAGCAACAGAACGGGAACTAGACGCTAGTAATTCGTATCAATTATGTTCTGCACCGAGCTCATGGACGATCGAAATACAATTCATTTCCTGGACCAGGTGGTTAGCTCCACCCCCACCTTACCCTGGCATCTATCCAATGGGAAGAAGCGCTTCTTGTAGAACACGTCTTGCCATTGGTTAGGCCCTGGGACCAATGGGGGGTGGAGCAACATCTGTACAGTTGCCAAAATCATTGAAGCACTTTTCGTATCCCAGGGAACCCCAATATTATAAACGATTACATCATTTTTCATTAATTCATCCAAATACAATGATCAGATAAAGAATTATATAACACACACGTGCCTTAGTCCATCACAAAGGGGAATCCTGGGGTTCCCTGGAATGTTGTCAGTAAGTGGTTAATTAAAGATATAAAATAAAGTAACAAACAAAACATTCTAGTTTCTTATTTTCTATTCTGTAGGTTTACTTAAAGGGCATGTCCCCCCCACCCCCTTCCTCCTCTGCTCCATATGGTTCTCCTGCACAGCCTGTGGAAAGTCCATAAAAGTGAAGAGTAGGAGCTAATCTGTGTGTAATATGGTTCCTGCTACTTCCTGCTCCTCTTGGAGGAGTCTGACATGTGCAGTGGAGCTCTCCCTCCCCTCCCCCAGATCCCTCGGCTGCATCAGGGACACCCCCCAACCCTCCTCCACGGCATGCCAGGGTATAAGGAAAGAAAGTTGGTCAGTACATTTCTGGGCAGATTCTAACGTTTTAAAGGAAGCGTTTAGGGTTGGGGGGATAATAATAGTTCTTCGCATCAGGGGCAATGGAATTCTTGAACGAGTTATCAATAGTAATCACAGCGCGTCACTCTTTAAATACCGTCAGGGAGATTTAATAGAAATTCTTTAAATTCATTAATTCATTAAAAACGGCGTTAGTTTTGCCCCAACCAATCAGGTGTTAGCTTTAAAATGTTAAATAAAATCTGATTGGTTGGGGCAAAATTATTAAACCATTTTTAATGATAAGAACTTTTATTGAACCCCACTAGCACAAAGGCAAAGGCTAAACACCAGTCCCATCTGGACTGGGCCTTTGTCAAACTGGAAGAAGGAAAGAGCATGAATACCACCAGTGAAGGGGGAAGCAAGACAGGAAAAGGACCTTGGTCATCCAATGACCATCACTGATGTAGCAGCGGTGACAGAAATTAAGAAGAATTTACAACAGACACCATATCCCTGTCTGCTTTAAACACAACAACACACTGAGACAGACAACATCATATACTCAGGGAAGTGTGCTTTAATATGTACTTGGGGGACCCGACTGTGTACCTGCATCTTAAGGAAAAAGAACAAAGGTTTGAAGACTCTAATATCAACATCTTAGACAAGTAACAAGACTGGTATAAATGAGGTGTGAAGTAGGTAATTTATGTGAAAATAAAGAAACCAAGCCTGAATAAAGGGGGGGGGGGTGTTTGTGTGGTGGGGGTCAACGTCAATGGTCTGGCATGTACAATATTGTTTTGACGCCTTACAGTTGATAGTTTGATAAAACCTCTACAATGCAATCATCACCTTGAATTCAGGAGGTCCCTGACCCCTTGTTGTTATATGGAGGTCCCTGACCCCTTGCTGTTATATGGAGGTCCCTGACCCCTTGCTGTTATATGGTGTTCCATGACCCCTTTCTGTTATATGGAGGTTCCTTTCCCCTTGCTGTTATATGGAGGTCCCTGACCCCTTGCTGTTATATGAGGTCCATGACCCCCTTTTTTTTTTTTTGCTGTTTATGAGGTCCTGACCCTTCTGGTTGCGTTCTATGGAGGTCCCTGACCCCTTGCTGTTATATGGAGGTCCCTGACCCCTTGCTGTTATATGGAGGTCCCTGACCCCTTGCTGTTAATGGAGGTCCCTGACCCCTGCTGTGTTATATGGAGGTCCGACACCTTGCGTTATATAGAGGTCCCTGACCCCTTGCTGTTATTGGAGGTTCTTTCCCATTGCTGTTATATGGAGGTCCCTGACCCCTTGCTGTTATATGGAGGTCCCTGACCCTTGATGTTATATGGAGGTCCCGACCCTTGCTGTTATAGGAGGTCCTGACCCCTTGCTGTTATATGGAGTCCCTGACCCCTTGCTGTTATATGGAGGTCCCTGACCCCTTGCTGTTATATAGAGGTCCCTGATCCCTTGCTGTGTTATATGGAGGTCCCTGACCCCTTGCTGTATATGGAGGTCCCTGACCCCTTGCTGTTATATGGGGTCCCTGACCCCTTGCTGTTATATGGAGGTTCCCTGACCCCTTGCTGTATATGGAGTCCTGACCCCTTGCTGTTATAGGAGGTCCCTGACCCTTGTGTTATATGGAGGTCCCTGACCCCTTGCTGTTATATGGAGGTCCCTGACCCCTTGCTGTTATATGGAGGTCCCTGACCCTTGCTGTTATATGAGGTCCCTGACCCTTGTGTTATAGAGAGGTCCCTGACCCCTTGATGTTATATGGAGTCCCTGACCCCTTGCTGTTATATAGGGTCCCTGACCCTGCTGTTATATGGAGGTCCCTGACCCCTTGCTGTTATATGAGGTCCCTGACCCCTTGCTGTTATATGGAGTCTCCTGACCCTGCTGTTTTAGATGGAGGTCCCTGACCCTTGCTGTTATATGGAGGTCCCTGACCCCTTGTGTTATTGGAGGTCCCTGACCCTTGAGTTTATGGAGGTCCCTGACCCCTCCCTGTGTTATATAGGAGGTCCCTGACCCCTGTGTTATATGGAGGTCCGACCCCTTGATGTTATAATGGAGGTCCCTGACCCCTTGATGTTATATGGAGGTCCCTGACCCCTTGCGTTATATGGAGGTCCCTGACCCTTGTGTTATATGGAGGTCCTGACCCCTTGTGTAATGGAGGTCCCTGACCCCTTGCTGTTATATGGAGGTCCCTGCCCCTTGCTGTTATATGGAGGTCCTGACCCCTTGCTGTTTATATGGAGGTCCCTGACCCTTGCTGTTTATGGAGGGTCCCTGACCCCTTGCTGTTATATGGAGGTCCCTGACCCCTTGCTGTTATATGGAGGTCCTGACCCTTGCTGTTATATGGAGGTCCCTGACCCCTGTGTTATATGGAGGTCCCTGACCCCTTGATGTTATATGGAGTCCCTGACCCCTTGCTGTTATATGGAGATCCCTGACCCTTGCTGTTATATAGAGGTCCCTGACCCTTGCTGTTATATGGAGGTCCCTGACCCCTTGCTGTATATGGAGGCCTACCCCTCTGTATAGGACGTCCCTGACCCTTGCTGTATATGGAGGTCCTGACCCCTTGATGTTATATGGAGATCCCTGACCCCTTGCTGTTATATGGAGATCCCTGACCCCTTGTGTATATGGAGGGTCCCTGATCCCTTGCTGTTATATGGAGGTCCCTGACCCCTTGTACTGTTATATGGAGGTCCCTGACCCTTGCTGTTATATGGAGGGTCCCTGACCCCTTGATGTTATATGAGGTCCTGACCCCTTGTGTTATAGGAGGTCCCGACCCCTTGCTGTTATATGGAGTCCCTGACCCCTTGGTTATATGGAGATTCCTGACCCCTTGTGGTATATGGAGGTCCCTGACCCCTTGCTGTTATATGGAGGTCCCTGACCCAGTGCTGTTATATGGAAGGTCCCTGACCCCTTGGGTTCTATTGGAGGTCCCTGATCCCTTGCTGTTATATGGAGGTCCCTGACCCCTTGCTGTTATATGAGGTCCCTGACCCCTTGCATTTATATGGAAGTCCCCTGCCCTTGGTATTTAGTATAATATTTATAATTAATTTACCTTATCTTGTGCCCCTCTGCCCTTGTTGTATTTATCAATAATATTATAATCATTCTACCTTATCTTGTCCCCGCCCCTTGGTATGTAATGTTAATATGATTAATCATTCTACCTTAATTTTATCTGGTCCTGCTTCCTCGTTGCCCTTGGTATTATAATAATAGATAATCATTGCTACCTTCTATCTTGCCCCTCTCCTGTTCCCTATACTTACTATCTTGTCTTTCTTGCCAGCCTTGGTTTATTATAATAATATATAATCATTACTAACCTTATCTAGCCACTGCCCTTGGTATTAAAATATTATAATCATTCTACCTTTCTTGCCTCCTGCCTGGTATTATCATAATATTATAATCATTCACTATCTAGTCCCCGGCTTGTGTATATATATAATATTATAACTCATTCTACGCTTATCTAGTCCCCTGCCCTTGGTATTTATATAATAATATTATAATCATTCTACCTTTCTAGTCCCCTGCCTTGGTATTATAATATATCATCTTCTACCTTATCTAGGCCCCCTTGCCCATTGTATTAAAATAATATTATAATCATTGCTACCTTATCTGTGCCCCCTGCCCTTGGTATTCATAAAAATATATTAATATTCTTACCTTATCGGCCCCTGCCCTTTGGTATATATAAGTAATATTATAATCAATTCTACCTTATCTTTGCCCCCTCCTGATTTAATCTATTCTAACATCCACTTATCTGCCTCCTTGGTATATAATAAATTTAATCATTCTACTAATCGTTGCCCCAGCCCTGGTAATAGTATATTATAACACTATTATTGTCCGTATTATGATCAAGATATTTACCATACTAGTCCCCTGCCCTTGGTATTATATAATATTTATAATCATTCTTACCTTATCTAGTCCGCCCTTGGTATTATAAGAATATTATAATCATCTAACATTATCTTGCCCCCTGCCCTGGTTATTATAATCATATTATAATAATTCTGTACCTTACTTGCCCCCGGCCCTTGGTATTATAATAATATTATAACATGTCTTACCGTTATCTTGGTCCCCTGCCCTGGGTATTATAATAATATATGATCCATTCTACCTATCTTGTCCCCCTGCCTTTAATAACTACCTTTGGTTTAGTAGTAAATTACATTTTGCTTGGGTTTTGTTAACTTTAAACGGCAAGTTCTCACCTTAAAACAAATATGTTTTTGTCAGACTGGCAGCTGTTATTTGTATCAGTTTTATTACATCATTTGTAACCATGTTTGTTATATTCCGTTCTAGTAACGAGGTATCTGCCTCCTCCCTCTGCTCAATGAGCTTTTTATAAGATTGTGCAGAGGAGGAGCAGTGTGAAACAGTGTCAATCATTTAAAGCATCTCCTTAAGAGCGGTACTGGCTGAGTCTTGACCCCGAGGAATTTTTGGCTCTTTGTGCTGGGCGCATACGTGTGAGCAGTTGCTGTTTGGTCCCCCCACATACAAATCAGAGATTCTTACGCACTGCGCTAATATGATGTCACTCTTCACTGCATCTGCGTATATATGATGGTCATCTTATCATTGCACTGCGTATATATGATGTTGCTTATCTGTGGTCGTTTCGGGGGGGTGCTGGTCTTTCCAGATGTACCAATTTCGGTTGTTGTTGGACGATCGTTGTGTCGGTGTGTTGGTGTATAGCAGACAGGGGATAGTTGTCGTGTGTGGTGTATGGCTCTTTGTGGCTCTGTGTGTTGGTGATAGCAGGCAGGATAGTGTTTGTGCCCGGTGTGTTTGGTGTTATAGCAGGCAGGGATACTTTGTTGTTATTGGGTTGTCGAGGGTACTGGTCTGCGGTGTGTTGGTGATAGCAGACAGGGATACTGTTTGTTGCCTGGTGTTGGTTATGTGTATAGAGACAGGGATATGTTGTGCCTCGGTGTGTTGGTGTATAGCAGACAGGGATACTGTTGTTGCCTCGGGTGTTTGGTGTAAGCAGGACAAGGGATACTGTTTTGTTGCCTCGGTGTGTTTGGTGTTATAGCAGACGGGATACTGTTGTTGCTCGGTGTGTTGTGTATAGCAGACAGGGATACTGTTTGTTGCCTCGGTTTGTGTTTGCAAGGATTGTTTGTGCCGGTGGTTTGGTTTATAGCAGAAGGGGATTACTGTTTGTTGCCTCGGTTTCATGTGTTTGGTGTATAGCAGGACAGGATACTGTTTGTTGCCTCGGTTTGTGGTTTGGGTTTAGAGAGGGCAGGGATATGTTGTTGGCCTCGGTGTGTTTGGTGTATAGCAGGAAGGATACTGTTTGTTGCTCGGTTGTGTTTGGTGGTATAGCAGACGGGATAGATTCTTGTGTGCCTCGGGTGTGTTTGGGGTATAGCAGACAAGGGAACTGTTTGTGGGCTCGGTGTGTTTGGGTGTATAGCAGACAGGGATACTGTTTGTTGCATCGGTCCTGTGTTTTGGTGTTTTTGTATAGCCAGAAGGGATAATGTGTTGCCTCGGTGTGTTGGTGTGATAGAGACAGGGATATGTTTGCTGCCTTCGGTTGTGTTTGGTGTATAGCAGAACGGGATTACTGTTTGTTGCCCGGTGTGTTTGGTTGTTGTTATAGCAGACAGGGATACTGTTGTTGCCTTCTGTGTTTTTGGTGTTGCGAGGTATATGTTTGCGGTTTGGTACGAACAGGCAGAATGTTTGTGCCTCGGATGTAGTCCTTGAGTAGTCTTAGCAAGACAGGGATACTGTTGTATGCATCGTGTGGTTGGTGTATAGCAGACAGGAGGTACTGGGTTGTTGCCTCGGGTGTGTTTTGGTGTTTAGCAGACGAGGGATACTGTGTTGCCTCGGTGTTTTTGGTGTATAGCAGACAGTGATACGTTGTTGCCTCGGTTGTTTTGGGTATATAGCCAGAACAGGGTATACTGTTTGTTGCCTCGGTTGGGTTGGTTTGTTATAGCAGACAGGGATATGTTTTGCCGTCATTAATGTGTTTGGTGTAAAGCACAGGGATACTGTTTGTGTGCCTCGGGTGTTTGGTGTATAGAGACAGGGATACTGGTTTGGTTGGCTCGGTGTGTTGTGGTGTATAGCAGACAGGGATTATGTTGTTGACCTCGGTGTGTTTGGTGTTATAGCAGACAGGGATATGTTTGTGCCTCGGGGGTTTGGTGTTATAGCAGCCAGGGATACGTTTGTTTGCGCGCGGTTGTTTGGTGTATAGCCAGACAGGGTAGCTGGTTTGTTGCCTCGGTGTGTTTGGTGTATAGCAGACAGGGATACTGTTTTGACGCTTTACCCTGGGCAATTTTTGGTAACACCTTGTATTCAGAAGGTCTGTAAAAGTTGGATCAGAGGTACAAAAGGCAAGATGGAGGTTATACTGCTTTGGTTTTCATTCCATGTTATCCGACATGTTTCGGGCCACATGCCTTTTGTACCTCTGATCCAAGTTTTACAGACTTACAGGGTTATTCAATAAAAGTTCTTATCGTTTAAAATGGTGCTAATTTTGCCCCAACCAATCAGATGTTAGCTTTCAAATGTTAAATACGATCTGATTGGTTGGGGCAAAATTAGCACCATTTTAAACTATAAGAACTTTTATTGAATCTCCCTGTTAATTTATTACATTTATGCATTTGGATTGGTGCAGGATTAGAGGGACTTAAAGCTGTGGGTGAAAATCCAAAAAAGTATTCAGTAGGTCCCTGACCCCTTGCTGTTATATGGAGGTCCCTGACCCCTTGCTGTTATATGGAGGTCCCTGACCCTTTGCTGTTATATGGAGGTCCCTGACCCCTTGCTGTTATATGGAGGTCCCTGACCCCCTTGCTGGACTACGGAGGTCCCTGACCCCTTGCTGTTTACTGGAGGTCCCGCCCCTTGCTGTTATATGGAGGTCCCTGACCCCTTGCTGTTATACGGAGGTCCGAACTTGCTGTTCTACTGGAGGGTCCCTGACCCCTGCTGTTATACGGAGGTCCCTGACCCCATTGCTGTTTATACGGAGGTCCCTGACCCCTTGTGGTTATACTGGAGTCCCCTGACCCCTTGCTGTATAGGAGGTCCCTGACACCTTGCTGTTATACGGACGGTCCCTGACCCCTTGCTGTATTTTTATATGGAGGTCCTGACCCCTTGCTGTTCTATGGAGGTCCCTGACCCTTGCTGTTATATGGAGGTCCCTGACCCCTTGCGTGTTATATGGAGGTCCCTGACCCCTTGCTGTTATATGGAGGTCCCTGACCCCCTTGCTGTTATATGGAGGTCCCTGACCCCTGCTGTTATATGGAGGTCCCTGGACCCTTGTGTATGGATGTACTGACCCTTGGATTGGAGGTCCCTGACCCCTTACTTATATGGAGGTCCCTGACCCTTGCTGTTATATGAGGTCCCTGACCCCTTGCTGTTATATGGAGGTCCCTGACCCCTTGCTGTTATATGGAGGTCCTGACCCCTTGCTGATATAGGGAGTCCCTGACCCCTTGCTGTTATATGGGAGAGTCCCTGACCCCTTGCTGTTATATGGGGTTCGCCCCCCTTGCTGATATATGGAGGTCCCTGACCCCTTGCTGATATATGGAGGTCCCTGACCCCTTCTCTTAAGGAGGTCCTGACCCTTTGCTGTTATATGGAGGTCCCGACCCTTGTGTTATAGGAGGTCCTGACCTTGCTGTTGTATGGAGGTCCCTGACCCCTTGCTGTTATATGGAGGTTCCCTGACCCCTTGTGTTATATGGAGGTCCCTGACCCTGCTGTATGGGAGTTCCGACCCTTGCTGTTATATGGAGGTCCCTGACCCCTGCTGTTATATGGAGGTCCCTGACCCGCTTATGTTATATGGAGGTCCCTGACCCCTTGATGTTATATTGGAGGTCCCTGATTCCCTTGCTGTTATATGGAGGTCCCTGACCCCTTGCTGTATATGGAGGTCCCTGACCCCTTGCTGTATAGGGAGGTCCCTGATCCCTTGCTGTTATATGAGGGTCCCTGACCCTTGCTGTTATATGGGAGGTCCCTGATCCCTTGCTGTTATATGGAGGTACCCATGATCCCTTGCCTGCCCACAACATGAACGTAAATGAAGTCACGCCACACTGCCACGGCCTCTCCCCCCTGCCCGAAAGTACATAGTGGCAGGGTGTGGATTGTCTGAGTCTGGCTCCAGATGGTTCTCCTGCTATGCCCCTCAAAAGTCCAGGAAACTGCATTGTAGGCAGCATCCCAGTGGATCATCATGCGCTTGTCTCATGCTCAACTCAACAAGGTTTGAGGCATGCGAGGAGAGTCCTCCCTTCTCCCTCCCCTTTTTCTCTCACCTACCCCTAGCTCAAACACCCTTGGTCCCCAAATGTAGGTTATAGGTCCCCCACCCAACCGCTATAATAAATTGGAGAGAGAGTCCCCTATAGTTAATTTCCTTCGCACTTCTCCCCCGGCATATGAGCAGACGGGCAGCCACGTCCTGATTGGTGCCTCCTCAGCCAATCAGAGCGCGGCTGCCGGTCCCGCCCTGCTTACAGTTCTTGCAGCTGAGAAGGCAGGGGCCGAGGCAGTGTGGCGGGGGAGGGAGAGAGGTAACGTAAGTACATATCGGGGCACTTTCTAAAAATCTATTATGGTGGTTGGTTGGGGCTGGGGACCAATAACTACAATATAGAAAGAAAGTACCAAAAAGGGGGTGGAAATCCCTTTAAGAAAACTAAATTTACAATCCAGTTGATCTAACGAATATCAATAGCTATACCAGGACCGGATAGAAAGAATACTTGACCTAAAGAATTAAAGCTATACCATGACCTGGAGAATGAATATTACAGATATACCACGAACCTGGATGAATGAATATTACCAGATATTTACCTGACCTGGATGAATGATATAGATACATACCAAGATATTAAATTACCCATGACCTGGATGGATGAATATTCACAGATATTACCGTGACTGATGGAGATAGCTTAAGATATACCGTGACCTGGATGGCATGATATATACAGATATATACGCTGACCTGGGAGTGGATGAATATTACAGATATACCATGGACCTGGATGAGTGATATTACAGCATATACCATGACCGGGATGGAGAATATTGAAGATATACCATGACCTGGATGGATGAATATTCACAGATATACCTGACATGGCTAGAAGAATATTCAGAGTATACCATGACCTGGAATGATCGAATATTACAGATATTACCTAGACCTGGCATGAATGAATTACAGATTATACCGTGACACTGATGAATGAATATAACAGGAGATACCACGACCTGATGAATGAATATTACAGATATACCACGACTGGATGGATGAATATTACAGAATATTTACCCATGACATGGTGAATGAATAAGAACCAAGATATACCGTGACCTGATGAATGAATATACGAAATACCGATGACCTGGATGAATGAAGTATTACAGATATACCATGACCGGATGGAATGAATATACAGATATACCCATGACTGGATGAATGAATATTACAGATATACACATGACTGGGATGGAATAATATACAGAATACCATAACCTGGATGAATGAAATTACACGAGATACCAGTGACCTGGATGGATGATAATAAAATCTACCATGATCTGAGGATGATAGTACAGTCTACGGACACTGGATGGATGAATATATCAGATATACCGTGGACCTGGAGAATATGAATATTACAGATAACCATGACCTGGATGGATGGAATATTACAGATCTACCATGACCTGGATTGATATGAAATTACAGATATACCGATGACCTAGGATGGAATGAATGATTACAGATATACCATGACATGGATTGAATGAAATTACGATATACCATGGACCTGGATGAAGAATATTACAGATATACCGTGACCTGGAGTGAATGATATTACAGATTATTACCATGACCTGGATGAATGAATATACAGATAGACCGTGACCTGGATGAATGGATATTTTTTTAACAGTAATACCGTGACCTGGCGTTGACTGAATATTACAGATATCCGTGACCTGATGAGTATTACGATTTCCGGACCGGATAGAATATTACAGATATACCGGGACCTGGATGAATGAATGATAAGATACAACGTGACCTGGATGAAGAATATTGATTAAGACGTGAATGAATATCGTATTACCATCACCTGGATGATGATATTACAGAATACCGTGACCTGGATGAATAACCTTCACAAGATATATCTGGCTAGTAAGGCAGACAGGTTCTAAAAAGCTGAATAATCAATTTTGGGTCAGTGACCAGTTTTTGTTGTAAGGTGGATGTGCCCTTACAAGGAGAAACTATACGTGTGTATAAAGGTTTTTTTTTCAAAAAAACAGTGAACATAAAAAGTTACCTGATGGTAGGGAGGTAGGATTGGTACTTTTTACCTCCCAATATCCTTCTATGAGAGCAGAGGAGAAGAAAAACTGACTTCTGCCAGTCTTCCTTGAATGCCTTCAGCACTATTTAATATATAGGAATGGCCAGGCCATAAACCTGGCAGATGAAAATTATGTGCTATAGCTTCCAACAAAAGATAGTTGGGAGGTGGGAATATTCAATCCTATATCTCCTTGCCCCAGGTGCTTTTATTTTTAAAAAGTTCTTGTACAGTATAGTTGTCCTTAAGTATCTTTCATTCCCATCTATTGCTGCCTTGCTACTGTACTAAATAGGTACCAGGGAAACAGTTAAACCTAGGAAATCAATGAAGGAACAGAAAGTCGTGTTGATGTGTGATTGGCTCAGAAGCGATGCTTGGAGATTTTATTTTGGATGTTCGTGTACCATCCGCACTGTGAATATTCCAATTGTACTGACTTGGAAAGGTTTATATGTGTGCTATGTCTGCAGCAATGTTCCGCTAACATGATCTCTTATGGTTTGAGGCATGTGGGGCTTTGCGTATAGGGTTTGTGTCTATGTGAGGGTAGGACCAAGAATGGAGTTTTTGTATGGCATTTAAGCCCTGATTCTATATACTAAAAAAGGTTGTGATATGCATGGACGCTTGACCCACCTCTTGCCAGTGCCAAGTGGTTCCGGAAAGCCTGCAGCGGGGCTGGGGCGGAGCATAGGGCGGGGGGGCGGGAGTGGTGCACGTGTGTGTGCGGGAGGATTCTGGTAGAATTGGTGTTAATAATAGACCAGAACCATAATAACATTGTTATGATCCAGGGGAGGAGAGAACGGATATTATGTATATTATGAGTCCAAAGGGAAACCACCAGACAAGCATTCTTTCCATGCGTACTGTTTTTCCTCCCAGCTCTCTGTGATCTCTCAATGTGTCGGATCAATTTGTGCAACCGATACAGAAAAAACGGGTCAATAATCGGTAATAAATTGTATTGTGTTTATGTATTCCGTTTCAGGGAATAGCAGTAAATTACTGATGCTTTGCAGCATCGAGCCATGGATGTGTTAGGGTTGCAGTGTAATCACTTGTGTTACACAAGACTGTACAAACGGTTCCTGGGGACCAGTGTGGTTGTGAGGACATTTACTATTTCCTGTTTAATAGGTGGGTGGGACAGATGTGCGTATTTGGGGATGAGTGGAGAAATTGTTCCTGTAAGACGAGAGAACTATGATCCGATCAAACCATGTGTCCACTGGAAAAGCTTTCACCTCACCCAAAGTTCCACCTAGGAGAAAAGGTAAAGGCAGAAAGAGAACATGAATCAATTCCGGTCAGTATCTACATAAGAGCAGATGCAGGCTGTAGTGGTTTCAATGTAGTAACGCATTGATTCAATATGTAGTACTGGTGTAGATATGTAAGATTTATTGTGATGATTTTTTTAAAATAAAGGGCAATGCTGAATCTCTAGCCTATTAGTACCGACAGTCCATCTGTAACAGTAATGTAGTTACCCCAGAATGCCCGTCTCAATCTGTAAACACTGAAATTGAGATACCCAGAATGCAGAGTCTCAATCGTGGACCACTGAATTTAGATTACAGCAGAATGCAGGTCTCTCATTGCTGTAACATGAAGTAGTTACCCAGAATGCAGTCTCAAGTAACTGATTTACACAAACATTGCCAATTGTACCAGAATTTAGTTAACCAAATTGTACACATTGTCCCGAAGTCATCTGTAACATGGAATTAGTTACCAGAATGCAGTCTCAATCTGTAACACTGAATTTAGTTACCCGAAGCAAGTCTCAATCTGTAACACGGATTAGACCCCAGATGAGTTAATCTCAAGATTACCCAGCTGCGTATCAATCCTGTAACACTGAATGTAGTACCCAGAATGCAGTCTCAATCTTTAACACGTGAATTTAGTTACCCAGAATGCAGTCTCAATTGAACATTGAATTAGTGTAACCAAGGAGCAGTCTCATAGCTGTAACACTGAAATTTAGTTACCCAGAATGCAGTCTAATCTGTAACATGAATCTTAGTGACCCAGATGCAGCTCAACAGTCTGTTAACACTGAATTATTACCAGAATTATCCAGTCTCTCGGGGGTTAACCTCTTGCTTTACAAGGGGGACTGGGTCTCCATCACAATGTGTCTTTATTACAAAGAGCACTTACCTTTTAAAATGGACTCAAGAATCATTATTCTATCTGCAGTACTATCAAAGTTACAGAGTATAAAAGTTTTTATTCCTGTCGTATGTGGCTTGTGACATGCACCAGCAACCCATGTTCTGCCTCATAAGTCTCAGTCTTGAGATGCCCACTGCTGGGAGACAGAGATCCATCAGCTGCATCATAAGCCCCGCCCTCAAACTTTCTACTTATTTTAAAGGAAAAAGTTCACTCAGAAAGTGACTATCCTTTTGTATTAAATGAACACAGACAGAGCAGGTGGGTAAAGGCCCCATTGTACAGGCCTGCACTACCATTGTACAGTTCATCTAAAAGGAGCCCGAAATGAAGATAAAAAACTTACCTGCGAGCGCGATCCATCGCTGGCTTCTCGGACATTTTCCTGTTGTTTCCATGCTTTCACGCAATGGTTTAATTAAAGCTGGAAACAGTCGGGACATAGAGGAGCCAGAAGTGGGTTGCGCTCGGCTGGGTAGTATGGAAATTATGCGCATGTTCCTGGCTCACTATGATTGATTGAGCACGGAGCTATAGGTATCAGGCCTTCTTTCACAGTGTGTAACTGTGAAGTCAAGACTCAGACCATAGTAAGGACAAACAGAGAAGAAGTGTAACTATTCAAAGCCCAAGATCCGAGAACCTAGAGACCAATCACAATAGGTTGTAGCCTTTAATTAGGATTTTTAATTAGCGCCGGTTGCAGCGATTCTATTGGTTTCAACGCAGCCATATGCAGTATTAAATGTCACTTAGGCTGACGCCACGTATAACAGACAGACACACTTGGTGTTGCGCGATTCCGGTGTGTGTCAGCGACAAGTGCACTGCAATCTGCCAATCTGCCAATTAATGGGTTGTTAATGTAAGGGGGGATTGCAATCGGCTCATCGAATATAAAGCGTGTGATTTTTAACACGGATGGGATCGCAATCAAAACGGTTGGTGTTCACTGCCCATAGTTGTATCCTTTCGCTGCCTGCTGAGGTTATTTATGGGCGGGAACAACTGATAATCTCGGGAAGTTATCTGCTGCGGCGGGGCAATGAGCGTTCTTGCTGGTTTCCGGATATTTTTGGACATTTTCCTGGGCGGCAGGGTGTGGAATTTGGTGGGGATAAATACCGCGATTGGACAGCATTGTAAAAATAAAAGAATCTGGTTTCAACTTGCCTTTTGAAGAGATTTCCCTATGGACTAATGTGGATTTCTCTGGTTTCGGTCTGTCTCCGGATTCACGGGTTGTTAAGCTTACACACGAATTGTGGACAAGCGGGAGGTGATATTAGACCTACAGCTCAGGTATGAACATAATGACAGTCACTACATGGCACAGATGATTCCTATTTATGTGCCCTGTGTGGAAGTGGTAAGTGACATATTGTGCGGTTTAATAGGATTTTGCTGAAGCAGTTAACGCGTTAAAGGTATCTATAGGCTGTAGATGTTAACGAACTGGGCCCCAGGAGTTAAGGGTTTATAATAAAGCTCCTCTATACGAAGCCTGTTAAGTCCCCACAGGCTGCAGAGAGATTAACTGCCTTCAGATCCGATATTTGTGGTTTCCAGAACCAGGTAAAGGAATTGGACCCTAAACTGGAAACCTGTTGGAGTTGCCAAACCTATCTGCGTATTTACATTGCATGGAGTGTAACCAGTAAGAAGCGCAAATCAATATCAAAACTAATTGACCTCTACTTATGATTCACCAATCAGGAGGATGGAATTTGGTAGAACAGGTTATTATTAACCCCTGTGAAATGTAGAGGTTGTTATGTCATGCAGCGTGTCATATCTGTATGGATAATATTTACTGTCTATACAGTCGCAATGTGTGTGAGTCACTTATCCCCCTCCACTATACAGAAGTTCTGGCACTATACCCCATACAGAGCTGCTTCTCCCTTAACAGAGTCTGACTTATCCCTATACAGAGTCTGACTATCCCTATACAGAGTCTGGCGCTTATCCCTATACAGAGTGGTTCCTATCGAGTCGCCTATCCCTATACGAGAGTTGACTTATCCCTATCAGATGCTGAACGTATCCCTATTACAGAGGTCTGGTTTATCCTAACAGAGTCTGCGTACTATAGAATCTACTCTATACAGAGTCGGTCTTATCCATAATACAGAGTTGGCTTATTCTCTAGACGAAGTCTGTCTTATCCCTATACAGGTCTGTACTATCCCTATACAGAGTCTGACTTATCCCATATACAGAGTCTGATATCCCTTACAGAGTCTGAGTATCTTGATGCATCCTATACAGAGTCGACTTATCCCTATACAGAGTCTGTTACTTAGATCTACTTCCTATACAGAGTTGACTGTCCCTATACAGAGCTTGGGCTTATCCCTATACAGAGTCTGGCTTATCCCTATACAGAGTGGGCTTATCCTATACGAGTCTGAGCGTATCCCTATACAGAGGTCTGGCTTTACCTCAAGTCTGAGTTATCGGCTATACACAGAGTCTGACTTATCCCTATTACAGAGTTGGTTATCTATACGAGTCGTCTTTATCCCATATAACAGAGTCTGATTACCTATACAGAGTCTGGCTTTTATCTCTATACAGAGTGACTTACCTATACAGAGTTCGCTGATATTATCCTATACGAGTTCTGATAGCCCTATACAGGAGTCTGGCTTATCCCTAACAGATCGTTCTGACTTATCCCTATACAGAGTTGGTTATCTCGTATAAGAGTCTGTCTAATACCTATACAGAGTCTGGGCTTTATCCCTATACAGTAGTCTGGCTATCTCTATACAGAGTATGCATTTATCCCATACAGAGTCTGAACTTTATCCCTATAAGAGGCTACTTATCCCTATTATACAGAGTCTGACTTATCCCATCGAATCTCGGTACTTAAGAGTCTGGCTTATCCCTGTACAGAGTCTGCGCCTGTAGTCTTTCCTGTACAGAGTCTTGCTATATCTACAGTCTGCTTACGACAGAGTCTTGCTTATCCCTGTACAGAAGTCTCGTTATCCTGTACAGAGTGGCCTGTACATGTTCCCTAGTACAGAGTCTGGCTTTCCCTGTACAGAGTCTGGCTTATCCTGTACAGAGTCTGGTATTCCTGTACAGAGTTGGCTATTATCCCTGTACAGAGTCGGCTTCCCTGACGAGTTGGCTTATCCCGATACAGAGTCTGGCCAGTCGGTCGGGTTGTCATGATTAATGAAAATGTGTAGGTATGCCTATTAACGAATAATGCGAGGATCGCTGTTCCAGCACTTGCACGCCATTTGGACTGTGACCATACTATAGGGGCCCATGATAATCTGAAGGGCCCCTGTCATATTTTTGATAGGCCAGTGAATCCTTGCTATTCGTTAGGGGACTCGAGTGAATAACCATATTATCGAACGGGCAACAAGGAATACACCAATCCGATTACGGGGCCTCAGTGAATTCCAAATAATCTGATCAATAGGGGACCCAGTGAATCCCAATATCCTATCGATAGGGGCCCCAGTGCACAAATCCTTCATAGCGTCAGTAACCCAATCTATCATAGGGCGCCAGTGAAATCCAATATCTATCATAGGGGGGAACCCAGTTTGACTCCCAATATTCCTATCGATAGGGGACCCAGGTGATCCACATAGGACCATGAATCCCAATCATCCATCGATAGGGGATCCGAGTGAAATCCAATATCATATCGATGAGGCGGCCCAGGAATCCCAATATCCTATCGATAGGCGGCCCCAGATGAATCCACAATCTCCTATCGATAGGGCCCCAGTGAATCCAATATATCCTATCGATAGGGGACCCCCAGTGATACCCATATCTTTATACGAATAGGGGCCCAGTGAATGGCCCAATCTATCGATAGGGGCCCCAGTTGAATCACAAATATCCTATCGATAGGGGCCCCAGTGAATCTTAATTCCTATCGATAGGGGCCACAGTGAATAACACCGACCCATGCTCTACCACGATAGGGGCCCAAAGTGAATCCCAATGATCCTATCTGATTAGGGGCCCCAGTGAATCCCAATTCCTATCGTAGGGGCCCATGAATCTTAATCAGTGGGCCCAGATCAAATCCGTGGCCCCAGTGACTCCCAATTATCCTATCGATAGGGGGCCCAGTGCCCCCCCAATCCAATATCCTATCGATAGGGGCCCAGTGATCCCACTATCATGGGCCCAGAATCAACGATCCTATCGATAGGGGCACAGTGAATCCAAATCCTATCGGATAGCGCCCCGCGACCCCACTCCCACTGACCCCATCCCATATCCCCCCAATCTGATAGGGGACCCCAGTGAATCCCAATATCTTTGACTCCCAGCCCGCCCCCCCCCGGCCCCCAGTGGAATCCCAAATCTTATCGTAAGGGTGCCCGTGAATCCCAATAATCCCCCCTATCGATCAGGCCCCCGGCCCCCAGTGGAACCCCAATATCCTATCGGATTAGGGGACCCAGGTGTAATCCCACTATCACCCCCCTCCCCGCCCCTCATCGATAGGGGACCCGGTGAGAATCCCACAATATCCTATCGATCGTAGGGCCCCGGTGAATTCCCATATCCTATCCGAAGGCGGCCCCTGGGAATACCAACTATTCCTACCACCTCGATAGGGGGCCCCACCAGTGACACACAATATCCCTATCGATAGGGGCCCCAGGACCAATATCCTCATAGGCCGGATCCAATATCGATAGAGGGCCCCCCAGTACCATGGGACCTGAGATTACATTATAAACACTTTGGAGTCTGAATATAAGAAGTGTGAATAGCAAAAGGACCTGAGTCATGCCCATTATCCACCCCTGGGGGGACGTTGTGAAATCCATAATTACACCAGCAGTAATGGTTCCGATGGGTGATGGATGGTAGGTCATCGGGCTCCACAATGTGAAAAACCACAGGGCGCGGTGACCGGATTGCCCCGACCCTGCTTGGGGTGGGAACTGGGCTTGTTGTGTCTCTGACCAGTTACATTAGAACCATCAATTAATCACCATCCTCCATTGTGTGCGGTGTAAACGGCTCCAAAACCTCCATTGGTTCCCGGGCCCCAGGGGGGTCACAATTTCCATCACACGGGAAAAAAAACTCCCAACTGACGTCTGTAACTCTAATAATTGCCCTACGGACCCCGGACATACAGGAGGATTATTTTCAGAACATTCGGCCTCCTTAATCGATAGAAATTCAGTGTTTTACCTATAAACTACCTCGCATGTCCCAGACGAACCCACCAGAATCCTCTTCCTAGATCACTGGCAATCTTCAAATATCAATCAGCGAATGTCCCGCCACCCAACCACCTGTCCTGGGCGCATGGTCAATATGAAGATATTCTCTATGGTCAGGCGCTCAGAAAGTGACCAATCAGGGTATCGCGTTGATCTTGATTGGTTACTTGCGGACGGTTGGTTGTAGGATATTTGACCCCAGTTAATAGTTTGACACATTTAGATGAATTTGAAACAATTATCATTATTCAGAGTTCTATCTTTTTATAATGGAAGTAAGAGAAGGTAAGGATGTGCTTCATAACGTCCCCCATTTAAAATGTCTTGATCAGTGATCATCCACCAATGTAGTGTGCTTCCCTTTGATGTGCCTGCACAGGGGTCGATCTGACGAAAGGAAATGGGATTGACCATGGCGTTCAACAGCTGAATTGGTCGGTATATAACTGAGCCTATCGGGTTTCATTGGGCTCATGGGGGAGGGATATTGGGGTTTCACAGCTTTAGATGATGACATATCGGCAAGGTACAATCCCTTTAAAATATGTCTTCATACAAACCCTTCTCTCCCCTTTAAGATAATGAAAGTGACTCTTATATGTTGTGTGAAATTCACAGGAGAATACAGTAGCCCCAAAATCTCAGAATCACACCCATTCACCCAAGTGGCTGAACCGGAAATGTTAAGATGATTACATGAATTAGTGATGGGGAGGGAGGGAAGTCAGTTACCCTTGCTGTTATATGGAGATCCCTGACCCCTTGCTGTTCTATGGAGATCCCTGACCCCTTGCTGTTCTATGGAGGTCCCTGACCCCTTGCTGTTATATGGAGGTCCCTGACCCCTTGCTGTTATATGGAGGACCCTGACCCCTTGCTGTTCTATGGAGGTCCCTGACCCCTTGCTGTTATATGGAGGTCCCTGACCCCTAGGGACCTCCATATAACAGCAAGGGAGTTCAGGGACCTCCATGATACAGCAAGGGTCAGGGACTGCAATATAACATATAAGGGGTCAGACCTCCATATAACAGCAAGGGGTAGGGACCTACATATAACACAAGGGCGGACCAATACCATAGGGACCTCCATAAACAGCAGGGGTCAGGGACCCCATATAACAGCAAGGGAAGGTCAGGGGATCCATTAAGCGGGCAGTATCTATAACAGCACGGGGTCAGGGACCTCCATATAACAGCAAGGGGCAGGACTATATACAAGCGTCAGGGACCTCTGCATAAACAGCAAGGGTCAGGGACCTCCTATAACAGCAAAGGGTCAGGACCCATCGTAACAGCAAGGGTGTCAGGGACCTCCATATAACAGCAAGGGGTCAGGACCTCCATAGAACATAAAGCAGGATCAGGGACCTCCACTATACAGCAAGGGGTCAGGGACCGCCCATCATAAAGGCATGGTCAAGGAACCTCCATATAACGCAAGGGTCAGGACTCTATGATAACAGCAAGGGGTCAGGGACCTCTTAATAAACAGCAAGGGGTCAGGGACCCTCCAATTAACAGCAAGGGTCAGGGACACTCCATATACCAGCAAGGGTCAGGGACCTCCATATAACAGCCATGGGGGTCAGGAGGACCCATAAACAGCAAGGGGTTCCAGGGACCTTCCATAATCACACAATGGCTTCAGGGTACCCTCCATATAACAGCCAAGGGGTCAGGACCTCCTATAACAGCAAAAGGGTCGAGGAACCTCCATATAACACAAGGGGTCATGGAATCCATATAATAGCAGGGGCAGGGACTCATAACGGCCAGGGACCTCCAATAACAGCAAGGGGTCAGGGACCTCCATATAGACCACAAGGACAGCCATTAAAGCGGGTCAGGGACCTCCTGAATTCAAGGGTGATGATTTTTTTTGGGGGGGGCCCCATTGTAGAGGTGTATCAAAAATCACTGTAAGGCGTGCAAAACAATATTGTACATGCCGGACCATTGACGTTGAACCCCACCACAAAAAACACCCCCCCCCCCCCCTTTATTCGGCTTGGTTTCTTTATTTTCAAATCAAGTACTTACTTCCACACCGTCATTTATACCAGTCGGGTTACGTGTCTAAAGATGTTGATATTGAGTATTCAAAAACCTTTGTTCTTTTCCTTAAGATGCAGGGTACACAGTCGGGTCCCCCAAGTACATATTAAAGCACACTCCCTGAGTATATGGATGTTGTCTGTCTCAGTGTGTGTTGTGTTTTTTTTAAAAGCAGAGAGGGATATAGTTCTGTTGTAAATTCTTTAATTTCTGTAACCGCGCTACATCAGTGATGTCATTGGATGAATCAAGGTCCTTTTCCGGTCTTGCTTACCCCTTCATGGTGGTTATTCAGGCTCTCTCCTTCTTCCCAGTTTGACAAAGGCCCGTCCAGATGGGAAGGGTGTTTAGCCTTTGCCTTTGTGATAGTTGGGTTCAATAAAAGTTCGTATCATTAAAAATGGTTTAATAATTTTGCCCCAACCAATCAGATTTATTTAACATTTTAAACGAAACAACCTGGTGATTGGTTGTGGGGCAAAAACTACGTCAGTTTTAATGAATTAATGACATTTAAAGAAATTTTTCTATTTTAAAATCTCCCTGACGGTATTTATTTTTTTAAAGAGTGACGAGCTGTGATTACATGATAATCGTGCAAGGAATTCCATTGCCCTGATGAGAAGTAACTATTATTATCCCCCAACCATAAACGCTTCTTTAAAACGTTAGATAGGAAATGCACAGAAATGTATGCCCAACTTTCTTTCTTATACCTGGCATGCGGGGGAGGAGGGTTGGGGGGTTGTCCCTTGATGAAGCCGAGGGGAGTCTGGGGGAGGGGAGGGAAGAGCTCCATGCACATGGTCAGCCTCCTCAAGAGGAGCAGTAGTGAGCAGGAAACCATATTACACACAGATTAGCTCCTACTCTCACTTTTCTGGACTTATCCACAGGCTGTGAAGGGAGAAACCATATGGAGCAGCGGAGGAAGAGGTGGGGGGGACATGCATTTAAGTAAACATACAGATAGAAAAATAAGAAACTAGAATGTTTTGTTGTGTTACTTTATTTATATCTTTAATTAACCCCTTACTGGACAAGCCTCCCAAGGGCAACATTTCAGGGAACACACAGGGAAGGATTCCCCTTTATGATGGACTAAGGCACGTTGTTGTTATAGGAATTCTTTATCTGATCATTGTATTTGGATGTGAAGTAATGAAAAAGATGTAAATAGTTTATAATTTGGTGTTCCCTGGGTTACGAAAAGTGTCAATGATTGTGGCAACTGTACAGATGTGCTCCACCCCCCATTGGTCCCAGGGCCTAACCAAGCAAGACGTTGTTCTGACAAGAAGCGCTTATCCATTGGATAGATGCCGGTTAAGGTGGGGGGGAGCTAACCACCTGGTACAGGAAATGAAGTGTATTTCGATCGTCCATGAGCTCGGTTTGAGAAAAAATTATACGAATTACTAGAGTTAGTTCCAGTTCTGTTGATGCTGTAGCGGGAAGTGAATTAGGGGCAGTCGTGAGCGGACCATATTCCAGGCTTAGTTGAAGGCCGTTACCACCCAATGGTTGCAGAGGGCCCTCTTTCTGCCCCCAGCCAGATTCGCAGGAACGGCCTCCATGCTGGACCAGACCCAGAATGAACACCATTCTCCATGGCTCCCTGTTGAAGCAAGAAAATCTCCAGGTAAACGACGTGTTGGAAGCTGATACCGTCAAAACATAAATGGATTCTGTCGTCTCAGTCACAAAAAGACAAAATCGTTACCGGTAATGTGATGAGTGATGGACATCCACCGTTAAAGCCGCGGACGCCCAAAACTAGGGGACTCTCTGACCGTAGGCGCCTTGGAGGGACTTCTGTACCAACTCAATAGCCTCAAAGTGATTTGTTTATCCAGTATTACACACAGACAAGCTGAGGCTATTATAACGTTGTGTAATCACCCCACCCCTAATACGAGGGTGATATCATTACATACCAGGGGGGGAAACACGCCAGGAGAGGGCGGGGTCTTATGTTACCTGTTCCTGTATTGTTTTGCCCAGGTGTGTCCAAAAGGAATCTGCAGGTCTGCTTGTTCCTTATCCTTGTCCTCCATTTGTATTTCCCAGTTAAGTTAAAAGCCCCCCTGTACAGGGAAAACAGAGAAATAAGACTTATAAATGAGCGGCCCATCACTTGACATGTTACATGCCCCCACTAAATAACACTGCCGATTGCTGTAAAGTGTTGTGGTTGTTAAATGAATGTTGGATTAGAGATAAGAAGATTGAAAGGATCGGTGGGGGGGAAGGAATTCGGTTATTGGATTGGGAGAGCTGGAAGACCCATTGCCACAGTGTTTCGCCCATCTTAGGCGTAGCGGTATATGAAATTGGACCAAAAACGGCGCAGATTCCAAAGCCGGGAGGATGCGGCATTAGCAGCCACTGAATTTCAAATATCATTTGTATTCACCTTGATGAACAAATCAAGGTCAGTACCTGCCCACCAAACCCAACTGATCAGGACAAACCACCAAGCTTAGAACGCGTGAATTTAATCAATCAATGATTTAAAAGGAATTTACTGATGTGTTGATTTAAAGCTACATTACAGGAGACTAGAAAATGATTTTAAAGCTACATTTACAGGACTAGAAAATGATTTAAAGCACATACAGAGACTAGAAAATTTGATTTTAAAAGCTCCACCATTACAGACGACTAGACAAATGATTTAAAGCTACATACAGAGGACTACGAAAATGATGTAAAGCTACATAACAGAGACTGAAGAAAATGATTTAAAGCTACATACAGAGACTAGAAAATGATTTTTTTTAAAGCTTACATACAGGGAAGGAAAATGATGTAAGCTACATACAGGGACAGAAATTTATTTAAAGCTAATGACAGAGACTAGAATGATTTTTTAAGCTAACATACAGAGAACTAGAAAATGATTTAAGCTACATACAGAGACTAGAAATGATTTTTAAAGCTCCATACAGAGACTAGAAAATGATTTAAGCTACATACAGAGACCTAGAAACGATTAAAGATACATACAGACACTTAGAAATGATGTTGTTAAAGTACATACAGAGACTAGAAACTGTATTTTTTGTTTAAAGGCTACATTTACAGCACTAAAAATGATTTTTTGTTTAAAGCTACATACAGAGGACTTAGAAAATGATTTTTTTGTAAAAGCTACATAAGAGACAGAAATGATTTTTTTTTTGTAATGTTTTTTTAATTTTTTTTAAAGCTAATACAGAGAATAGAAATGATTTTAAAAAGCTAACATACAGAGACTAGAAATGATTTTTAAAGTACATAACAGAGACTAGGAAAAATGATTTTTTTAAAGTAACTACAGACGACTAGAAATGATGTAATTTTTTTTTTTTTTTTAAAGCTACATAAGAGACTAGGAAAATGATTTAACGCTACATAAAGAGACTAGAAAAGTATTTTAATTTAAAGCTACATACAAGAGACTAAGGAAGATGATTTTTTTAAAGCTACACACAACAGAAGAGACTTAGATAAAGGATTTATTTTTTTTTTAAGCTACACAAGAGACTAGAAAAAGGATTAAGATACATCACAGAGATGATAAAGGATTTTTAAAGCTACATACAGAGATAGCAGAAAATGATTTTTTTTTTGAAAGCTACATAAAGGACTAGAAACTGATTTAAAGATACCATTACAGAGACTAGAAAATGATTTAAAGCTAATACAGAGACTAGAAAAGGATTTTGTAAAGATAAACTACAGAGACTAGAAAAAAGAGTTTACGCTACTACAGGACCTAGGAAAACGATTTTAAAGCAACATCACGACACTTAATAGAAAACGACTGTAATTTTTTTTAAGCTACCATAAGAGACTAGAAAATGATTTTTAAAAGCTACGAGACAGAGACTAGATAGAAAATGATTTTTTAAAGCTAACATACCGAGAATAGAAAGAAAATGAGTTTTTTTTTTTAAGCTACATACAGACACTAGGAAAATTATTTTTTTAAAAGTACTAACAGAGACCTAGAAAATGATTTTTTTTTTTTGTAAAGCTACATAACAGACACTAAAGGAAGAAAATGATTTTTTGTTTTTTTTATTTAATAAAGCCTATCCCATAAAGACACTAGGAAAGATTTTAAGCTACATACAGAGACTGGAGAAAATGATGTAAAGGAAAGGACGAGATAGACAATGATTTAAAGCGATACCCACAGAGAGACTAGAAAATGATTTAAGCATACATACAGAGACTAGAAAACGATTTTTTAATTTAATGGTTAATTTTAAAGCTACATACAGAGACAGAAAAACGATTTTTTTTTTTTTTTAAAGATACATACAGAGAATAGAAAATGATTTTTTTTTTTAAAAGCTACAACAGAGACTAGACAATGATTTATTTTTTAATTTTTTTTATTTTTTTTTTTTTTAAAGGCTACATACCGAGACTAGAAAACGATTTATTTTTTTTTTTATTTAAAGCGACCTCCAGAGACTAGAGTGACCCCTGCTTGATAAGAGGTCCCTAACAATGCCTTGGTGTATATGAGGTGCCCTGACCCCTTGCGTTGTTTTATGAGATCCTGACCCCTTCTGTTATATGAGGTCCTGACCGCCTTGCTGTTATATGGAGGTCCCTACCCTTGCTGTTATATGGAGGTCCCTGACCCCTTGCTGTTATAGGAGATCCTCTGACCCCCTTGCGTTTACAGGACGGTCCCCTGACCCCTTGCTGTTATACTGGAGGTCCCTGACCCCTTGCTGTGCTATCGGAGGTCCCTGACCCCTTGATGTTATAGAGGTCCCTAACTCCTGATATTCTATACGAGGTTCCCTGACCCCTTGTGTTATATGAGGTCCCTGACCCTGTGTTTGTTATATGGAGGCCCCCTGACCCCTTGTGTTATATGGAGGTCCCTGACCCCTTGCTGTTATCTGAGGTCCCTGAGCACTTGGATCTTATACTGGAGGGTCCCTGACCCCTTGCTGTTACATGGAGGTCCTGACCCCTTGCTGTTTATATGGAGGTCCCTGACTCCCCATTGCTGTATAATGGAGGTCCTGACCCTTGCTGTTTATTCTGAGGTGCCCTGACCCTTGCTGTTATATGGAGGTCCCTGCCCCTTGCTGTTATATGGAGGGTCCTGACCCCTTGCTGTTATATGGAGGTCCCTGACCCTTGCTGTGTATATGGAGGTCCCTGACCCCTTGATGTTATATGGGTCCCTGACCCCTTGCTGTTATATGAGGATCCCTGACCCCTTGCTGTTATATGGATCCCTGACCCCTTGCTGTTATATGAGAGGTCCGACCCTTGCTGTTTATAGTGGAGGTCCCTGACCCTTGCTGTTATATGGAGGTCCCTGACCCCTTGCTGTTATATGAGTCCCTGCCCTTGCTGTATATGGAGGTACCCGGACCCCTTGATGTTATATGGAGATCCCTGACCCCTTTGCTGTATATGGAGGTCCCTGACCCCTTGCTGTATATGGAGGTCCCTGAACCCTTGCTGTTATATGGAGTCCCTGACCCCTTGCTGTTATATGGAGGTTCCCTGACCCCTTGCTGTTATTGGAGGTCCCTGACCCTTGCTGTTATATGGAGGTCCCTGACCCCTTGATGTTATATGGAGGTCCCTGACCCTTGGCTGTATATGGAGAGCCCTTACCCCTTCTGTTATATGGAGTCCCTGACCCCTTGCTGTATATGGAGGTCCCTGACCCCTTGCTGTTATATGGAGGTCCCTGACCCTTGCTGTTATATGACGGTCCCTGACCCTTGCTGTTATATGGGAGGTCCCTGACCCCTTCTGTTATATGGAGGTCCATGACCCCCTTGCTGGTTATATGAAGTCCCTGACCCCCTTGCGTTATATGGAGGTCCCTCCTGACCCCTTGCCTGTGTTCTATGGAGGTCCCTACCGTGTTCCTATGGGGTCCCTGACCCCTTGCTGTTTTAAGGATACCTGACCCCTTGTCTTTAGTTCTGATTGCGTATATGGAGGTCCCTGACCCCTGCCTTATATGGAGATCAGACAGATCCAAGGGGTTTTTATCTGCCCCTCAAAACCGCAACCTTGCAAGGTTCTTACTGCTCATGTGATGGCTATAATCTACGGTACCAGCCCTTTTCCGTGCATGGAAGCTGCAAGAAAGTGCCGGGCTGGCAAGCGACCGCCTGTGATTGCTGAGACAGTGCGTCTAATGATTTTTTGACCTGTGTCCCGCTAGAATGATTGCTGTGGCACATATTGAATCACGGGGGAACGGGTCCACTGGGAACATGTTTAATGTACAATAGGTTTCACAGTTTTTTCAATTAGAATTCGTATCCACGTTCCTGACTGTAATAGTAAGTGACGAATGAGCAAAAATGCAGAGCGTCCCGTTCTTCTGGACACTGTTCTATTGGACTAGGTATGAGCTTGTAATATAATCAGCTATAAACGACTCGGGCTACATGTATAATATTTACATCCAATCACAAAGACAGAGCATTATCTGAATGGTTTTATCTGTGTATGTGTGGCGGCCTGAAAAGAACTCACAAGATTGATAAAACCTGTAAGTCCCCACACAGCACTCAAATGCTTGTCTGACTGTGCAGTAGATTAAAAGGATTAAACTCCACCAGGAAGGAAACATTACTGACCAGTTCTGATTCAGCTCCATTTGCTGCCTCTTCATTGGTTTTACCTGTGAGCAGACCACTATATGGGGTACAGTATGGTCAGTGACACAAAATGTAGTGTACAGTATGGTAGATGATACAATGTGGGGTACAGTAGGCGGCAACAATGTGCGGTACAGTATGGGGGTTATACACAATGTGCAGTACAGAATGGTGGGTTAAACACAATGTGGGGTACAGAATAGTGAGTTATCCAAAGTTGGGTAGTGTACTCATGGTGGGTTATAACACAAGGTGGGTACAATATGGTAGGGATAAACACGATGTGGGTATAGTAACGATGAGGGGCAACTATTTGGGGTAAGTGTTGTGGTGAATGCACAATGTAGGGGAAAATTTGTTAGGTGACACAATTGGGTAACAGTGTGTGGGGTTATACCCAATTGTGGGGTATAGTAGTAGGTGACAAAATGTGGGTACAGAATAGTCAGTTATACACAATGTGGGTACAGAATAGTGGTTTATACACAAAGTGGGGTAAAGAATAGTGGTTTATAGTGGGGTACAGAATATGCGCGGGGTGAGGTACAAAAATGGTGGGGTAACATAAAGGTGGTTTATTCATCATGTTAGGTACAGAATTATTAAGTATACACAATGTGGGGTACAGAATAGTAATTTAATACTCAAGGGGGGTACAGAATAGTGAGTTTCCACAATGTGGGGTACAGATTAGTGAGTTATACCAATGTGGGGTACTGAATATGGGTTATACAACAGTGGGGGTACAGATAGCGAGTTATTCACAATGTTTGTTACATAAATAGGTTGGGTTTCTTCATCTTATGTGAGGTACGAATATTAAGTTATAAACACAATGTGGGGTCCAAATAGTAAGTTATACTCAATGTGGGGGGTACAGAATAGTGATTTATACACAATGTGTTGGTACAGAATATGAATTATAACGAAATGTGGGGTACAGAAATGGTGGGTTATACACAATGCGGGGTACATCGGTAGGGTGATAAAACAAATGTGGGGTATCGTACGATGGGGGCAAACTATGTGGGGGTACAGTGTTTTGTGGATGCACACTGTGGGGAAAGATTTTGTAGGGTTCACAAAGTTGGGTACAGTATGGGGTTATAACACAATGTGGGGTATAGTAGTAGGTGACACAATGTGGGGTCAGAATAGTAAGTTAATACACATGTTGGGGTAACAGAATAGTGGGTTATACACAAGGGTGGTAAAGAAAGTGGGGTTATACCCAGTGTGTACAGAATAGCGAGTTATTCACAATGTGGGGTACAATAGTGGGGTTATTCATCATGTGGAGGTACAGAATAGTAAGTTATACACAAATGTGGGGTACAGAATAAATAATTATACTCAAAAGTGGGGTACAAGAATATTGAGTTATACACAATGTGTGGTACAGATAGTGAGTGTTATACACAATGTGGGGTACAGAATAGTGGGTTATAACGTGGGGTACAGAATAGCCGGTATTCATGTGGGGTACAAATATGGGTTATTCATCATTTGATGGGACAGAATAGTAGTTATAACCCCATGTTGGGGTACGAATAGTAGTTAATACTCAATGTGGTTACAGAATAGTGAGTTATACCAATGGTTCGGGGTACATAATAGGTGATTTATACAAATGTGGGGTACAAATGGTGTGTTAACACAAACAATGCGGGGTATCAATATGAGGGTGATAAACAATGTGGGGTACAGGAAATGGTGGGTATAACACAAGTGGGGTACAGAATAGTTGGGGGTTATACACAGTGGGGTACAGAATAGCGAGTATTCACAATGTGGGTAACAGAATGTGGTTATTCATCATGTGAGTACAGAATAGTAAAGATTATACCAATGTGGGGTCGCAGAATAGTTATTTATGACCTCACAAGTGGGGTACAGAATATTGAGTTATACACAATGTGGCGTACATAATAGTGAGTTATACCAATGTGGGGGTTACAGAATCGTGGTTATACACAAGTGGGGTATCAGAATAGCGGTATTCACAAGTGGGGTAACGAATAGTGGGTATTCATCATTTGAAGGTACAGATAGTAAAGTTATACAACAATGTGGTGTACAAGAATAGTAAAGTGATACTCAATTGGGGTACAGATAGTGAGTTATACACAATGTGGGGTACAGAATAGTAAATTTATACTCAATGTGGGGTACAGAATATGAGTTAAACCATGTTGGGTACGAATAGTGAGTTATATACACATTGGGGTAAACGAATATGGTTATACAGGTGGGGGTTCCAGATAGCATCTTCACAATGGGGGTACAGAATAGTGGGTTATTCATCATGTGAGGTACAAGAATAAGTAAGTTATACCCAATGTGGGTACCAGAATAGTAGTTTATATTCAATGTGTTGGTAACAAATAGTGAGTTATACACACTGTGGGGTACAGAAATAGTGAGTATTACACAATGTTGGGGTACCATATTAGTGAGTTATACCAATGTGGGGTACAGAAAAGTGTTATACACCAGGTGGGGTAAAGAATCGTGGTTATACACAATGTAGGGTACAGCATAAATAGTGGGTTATACACAATTTAGTGTGGCAGATAGTGGGTTTACACAATGTGGGTACGAATCGTGAGTTTATAACACAATAAGGGGAACATAATCGTGTGGTTTTTACACATGTGTGGGGTCAGATGTGTTTTTCTGATATACCAATGTGGGCTACGAAAAGTGGTTTTAATACAACATGTTGGTCTAATAAAGTGAGTTATACACAATGTGGGTACAGAAGTGAGTTATATACAATGTGGGGTACAGAATGTAATTATAACACAATGTGGGGTACAGACTGTGGTTATACGCAAAGTGGGGTAAAGAATAAGTGGGTTATATACACAATTTTAGTGTGCCAAGATATGGTTATTACACATGGTGGGTACCTAATAGTGGTTAAGACACAAATGTGTGGTAACAACTAGTGGTTATACACAATGTGGGTACAGAATAGTGAGTTTATACACAATGTGGGGTACAGAGTGAGTTATAACACAATGTGGGGTACAGAATAGTAGTTTTACACAATGTGGGGTACAACTGTGAGTTATCCCCAATAAGGGAACAGAATAGTGGTTTCTTACACATGTGGGTACAGATATTGGTTTATACCCATGTGGCTACCAATAGTGGTTTTTATAGCACAATGTGGGCTACAGAATAGTGAGTTTACACAATGTGGGGTACATACAGTGAGTTATATACCATGTTGGGTACAGCATTAGTAGTTATACACAATGTGTGGGGTACGAATAGTGGGTTATACGCAAAGTGGGGTCAAGAATAGTGGGTTAACACAATTTAGTGTGTCAAATAGTGGTTATACACAATGGGTGTACATAAATAGTGAGTTATCACCCCATGTGGGGTCAAAATAGTGGTTTTATCCATGTGGGGTACGATAGTGAGTTTATAATAATACACATGTGGGGGTACCGACGTGAGTTAGTACAACAATGTGGGGTACAGAATATAAGTTTTACACCATGTGGGGTACAGAATAGTGGGTTTTTAACACATGTGGGGTAACAGACTAGTAATTCTTACTCAATGTGGGGTACAGAAGCGTGAGTTTACACAATGTGGGGTATAGAATAGTGAGTTATACACTTGTGTTGGTAAGACTAATGGGTTTTATATACCATGTGTGGTACAGAAGAGTGGATTATACACAATGTGGGGTATAGAATAGTTGTTTAAACCAGTGTGGGGTACATAATATGAGTTATTCACAATGTAGGGGTACAAGAAGAGTGAGTATACCCATTGTGTTGGTAAGACTAATGGGTTAATTCAATGTGGTACAGAAATAGTGTATATACACAATGTGGGTATAGAATAGTGGTTTAATACACGTGTGGGGTACAGAATAGAGGTTATACAACAATGTGGGGTACAGAATAGTGGGGTTATACACTGTGGTACAAAGTAAATTAGGTGACACAATATGTGGTTACAGAGAGTGAATTATACACCACTGTGGGTACAGACTAGTGAGTTATACACAATTCGGGGTACAGCATGGTTGATTATACAAAATAGTTATTATACAAAATGTGGGGTACAGAATAGCGGATTATACACAATGTAGGTACGATATTGAGTTATAAACATACACAATGTGGGGTACAGAATAGTGGATTATCATACTGTGGGATACGAAAATAGTTGAGTTATCATAATGTGTGGTCAGATATGAGTTATGACACAATGTGGGGTACAGTAAATTAGGTGACACAATGTGGGGTCAGAATCGTTGATTATACACAATGTGGGGGTGCAGAATAGTTTTTGATTATACAAATTTGGGTACAGAAATGGGTTCACACAAGTGGGGTAAATGATAGGGGGTTATACACAATGTGGGGTATAGTAGTAGGTGACACAATGTGGGATACAGAATAGTAAGTTATACACAATGTGGGGTACAGAATAGTGGGTTATACACAAAGTGGGGTAAAGAATAGTGGGTTATACAGTGGGGTACAGAATAGCGAGTTATTCACAATGTGGGGTACAGAATAGTGGGTTATTCATCATGTGAGGTACAGAATTAGTAAGTTATACACAATGTGGGGTACAGAATAGTAATTTATACTCAAGGTGGGGTACAGAATAGTGAGTTATACACAATGTGGGGTACAGAATAGTGAGTTATACACAATGTGGGGTACTGAATAGTGGGTTATACACAGTGGGGTACAGAATAGCGAGTTATTCACAATGTGGGGTACAGAATAGTGGGTTATTCATCATGTGAGGTACAGAATAGTAAGTTATACACAATGTGGGGTACAGAATAGTAAGTTATACTCAATGTGGGGTACAGAATAGTGAGTTATACACAATGTGTGGTACAGAATAGTGAGTTATACGAAATGTGGGGTACAGAATGGTGGGTTATACACAATGCGGGGTACAATATGGTAGGTGATAAACAAAATGTGGGGTATAGTACGATGAGGGGCAAACTATGTGGGGTACAGTGTTATGTGTGATGCACAATGTAGGGGAAAGATTTGGTAGGTGACACAAAGTTGGGTACAGTATGGGGGGTTATACACAATGTGGGGTATAGTAGTAGGTGACACAATGTGGGGTACAGAATAGTAAGTTATACACAATGTGGGGTACAGAATAGTGGGTTATTACACAAAAGGGGTACGGAATAGTGGGTATACCAGTGGGGTCCAGAAAGCGGAGTTATTCACAAGTGGGGTACAGAGAATAGTGTTATCATCATGTGAGGTCAGAATAGAAGGTTACACATGTGGTACAGATAATACTTTATACTCACACGTGGGGGACAGAATATTGAGTTATACCCAATGTGGGGTACAAAAGTGAGTTATACACAAGTGGGAACAGGAATAGTGGGTTTAGTATACACAGTGGGTTTACAGAATAGCGAGTAGAATTCACACTGGGGGTTAAGGATAGTGGGTGATTCACCATGTAGGTAAAAGTTGTAGGTGACACAAAAGTGGGGGTACCCGTAATGGGTGAAGTTATATCAATGTGGGGTTACTAGAGTAAGAGTAGTTACACAATGGGGGTACAGAATAGTAAGTTATACAAATGTGGGGTACACGAATAGGTGGGTTATACACAAGCGGGGTTAAAAATAGGGTAACATGGGTAGAAATAGAGGTATCAACAAGTGGGTAAAAAGTGGTTCTGTGGGTACGAAGATTTATAACAATGGGGTGAGTGTAATATCAAGGGGTACAAAAGAAACATGTGGGTAGATAGAGTTAACAATGTGGTATGATATGGGTTATACAAGGGGGTAAGAATACGCGAGTTATTCACAATGTGGGGTACAGAATGTGGGTTATTCATCATGTGAGGTACAGAAGATATCAAGTACAGTGTAAGTACAAGGGTACGAATGTGTTCATGTGTGGACAGAGGAGTTATACAAGTGTGTACAGAATGGTTAAAATGGGTACACGGTTAGGGATCAACAAAAGTGGGGTCTGTGATAGGCAAAGTGAATATTATGTTATGCACAATGTAGGGGATAAGATAGTGAGTAGTACAACAATGTGGGTGTACAGCTATGGGGGGTTATACACATGTGGGGATAGAATAGTAGGTATTCCACAATGGGGGTTACAGAATTAAGGTCACTGGTGGTATCAATCATAGTGGGTAGTACAAATGTAAGATATGTTAACAGTGGTCGTCATTAGCACAATGTGGCTGGTACAGAATAGTGAGTTTCACTTCATGTGGGTACAGAATAGTGGTTATACACAATGTGGGGGTACCAGAATAAGTAATTATACTCAAATGTGGGGTTAAGAAAGATATGAGTATACACAATGTGGGGGGTACAGATAGTGAGTATAAACAATTGTGGGGCTACAGCATAGTGGGTTATACAAGTGGGGTCAGAATAGCGAGTAGATTCAAATGTGGGGTAAGAATAGTGGGTGTATCTAGTAGTCTAGTAATAGTTAGATGGGTACAAAGAGAGATATCATTGGGTAGGAATAGGGTTATACACAATGTGGGGTACAGACTATAGTGATTATAACCAATGTGGGGTACAGAATAGTGAGTATAACATGTGGACAATAGATTATACAAATTGGACGGAGGTGGATACATGGGGGTACAAGAGTAACAAATGTGGGGTGTGTGGGTTATACACAAAGGTGGGTAAACGGAATAGTGGGTATACACATGGGTACAGAATAGCGGGTTTAAGGGGTACCGAAATGTTTATATGTGCAGGTCAGAATAGTAGGTTATACACTTGGGGTGTAATGATAAAGTGGGACAGATATGTATAACAAGGTAGAATAGTGAGTATACGTCAGTGGGGTAAGACAATATGTATAACAGGGGGAAGCAGTTATCAGTACGATATGTTAATATGTGGTATGATAGATACACAATGTGGGTACGATGTAGTTAAAGGCAATGTGGCAGCTAGTTATAACAACACGTGGGCTACAGAATATGGTATGTATCAAGTGAGGATACAGATAGTGAGTTATAAACCAAGTGAGGTAGATGTGGTTTTTACTACAAGAAGTGCGAAAGTTATAAATGTGGGGGTACAGAATAGGAGGTATTCACCCCACAATGTGGGGTACAGAAAGTGGGGTATTCATCAGTGGAGGTACGAAGATAGTAAGTTATACACAAGTGGTCAGAATGAGTAGGGTATATTCCAATGTGGGGGGTACAGAATAGTGGAGGGTTATACACAAGGTGTGGGGTACAGAAATAGTGGTTCTACACAAGTGGGGTACGAATAGTGAGTTATCCAAGGGGTACCAAGTGGGTTATACCAGAGAAGATAGGTTAACACAAGTTAGGGGAGGGGACAACAATTCGTGTAGTAAGTGGTATTACACAATGTGGGGTGACAGAATAGTGAGTGTACACAATAAGGGGAACAGAATAGTGGTTTATACAAAATGTGGGTAACAGATAGTGGTTTATACACAAGTGGGTACAGAATAGTGGTTATACACAATGTGGACGACAGAATAGTGAGTTATACACAATGGGGTGGTACACGAAAGTGCATGGTTATATAAATGTGGTGTTACAGAAATAGGAAGTTATCCACAATGTGGGGTACCAGCATAGGTGGGTTATACGCAAAGTGGGGTAAAGATAGTGGGTTATACACAATTGAGTGGCAGAACGTAAATTGGTACAGAGTGGTTTCAGGGGGACAGGTACAAATGTGGGGTACAGAAATGGCAGTATACCAACAATTGCGGGGACAAATAGTGGTTTATACACAAATGTGGGGTACAGAAATAGTTATAAATGTGGGTAGTAGTGTACACAATCTGTGGGTACCAGAATAGGGTTTTACACAAAGGTAGGAATGGGTCAATGTTGGTACAGAATAGTAATCTTACTCAATGTGGGGTAAGAAAGGAGCTTATACACAATGTGGGGTAACCCTAGCTAATAGTGAGTTATCCAATTGTGTGGTAAAGACTACATGGGTTATATACAATGTGGGGGTACAGTAATAGTGGATTACACATATTGGTGGGATAGTAATAGAATAGGTGTTGTGTAAACACAGTGTGGGGGTGATTTATACAGAATAGTGAGCTTACTCACAATGTGGGGTACCCAGAAACGTGAGTTATACACATTGTGTGGTAAAGACTAATGGGTTATATTCAATGTGGGGTCAGAATAAGTGGATTATCACAATGTGGGGTATTTAGAATAGTGTGTTATACAACAGGGTGGGGTACAGATAGAGGGTTATAACAAGTGGTAGGGTACAGAATGAGGGGTTATACACTGTGGGTACAGTAAATTAGGTGACACAATATGTGGTGACAGAATAGTGGATTATACACCATGTGCGGGTACAGAAATAGGCAGTTACACCACCAATTACGGGTGTACAGGGATGGTTTGATTATACAAAATAGTGATTATACAAATGTGGGTGTGACAGAATAGCGAGTAATTATACACAAATGTGTAGGGTACAGAATGTGAGTTAGTACACATGTGGGGACAGATAGTGGAATTATTACATAATGTGGGATACGAATAATGTGAGTTATAACATAAGTGGGGTTACAGAATAGTGAGTATACACCATGTGGGTACAAGTAAATTAGGTGCCAACAATGTGGGGTAAGAGAATCGTTGATTATACACAATGTGAGGGTGCAGAATAGTTGATATACAAAATGTGTCAGAGGTACAGAATAGTGGGTTACTCCACAAAGTGGGAGTAATATGATAGTGGGGTTATCACACAAATATGCGGGTACATGAAGAGGGGTTAGCACAATTTAGCGTGTGCAGTATAGTGGGGTTATACAACAAGTAGGGGATAAGGAAGAATACGGGTTACAACAAGTGGGATACAGAATAGTGGTTTATACCACAATGTGGGGGTCAGAATAGTGGTTTATACACATAGTGATGGAGGTACAGTATAGTTGAGTTATTGCACAAGCGGGGTACAGAATAGTGGGGTTATACCATGTGAGGTACAGAATGAGTAGTTGTAGGACACAATGTGGGGTATACAGAAATAGTAAGTTTTACTCAATTGTACAGATGGGGTATGCATATGGGAAGATAGTGAGGTTATGCACAATTGGGGTACAGAAATGATCAGTGAGATGTGATGACACAAGTGGGGTACGAGATAGTGGGTTATGTCTCAATGTGGGGTACAGAAATAGTGGTTTATACACAATGTGGGGCTACAGAATAGTGGTTTATACACAATGTGGGTACAGAATAGTGGTTTATACACAATGTGGGGTACAGAATAGTGAGTTATGCACAATGCGGGGTACAGAATAGTGGTTTATACACAATGTGGGGTACAGAATAGTGAGTTATACACAATGTGGGGTACAGAAGTGAGTTATACACAATGTGGGGTACAGAATAGTAAGTTATACACAATGTGGGGTACAGAATAGTGAGTTATGCACAATGTGGGGTACGGAATAGTGGGTTATTCACCATGTGAGGTACAGAATAGTAAGTTGTACACAATGTGGGGTACAGAATAGTAAGTTTTACTCAATGTGGGGTACAGAATAGTGAGTTATACACAATGTTGGGTACAGAATAGTGAGTTATACACATTGTGTGGTAAAGAATAATGGGTTATATACAATGTGAGTACAGAATAGTGGATTATACACAATGTGGGGTATAGAATAGTGTGTTATACACAGTGTGGGGTACAGAATAGTAGGGTATACACAACGTGGGGTACAGAATAGTGACTTATACACAATGTGGGGTACAGAATAGTGGGTTATACACTGTGGTACAGTAAATTAGGTGACACAATATGTGGTACAGAATAGTGGATTATACACCATGTGGGGTACAGAATAGTGAGTTATACACAATGTGGGGTTACAGACAGCATAGTTGATTATACAAAATAGTTGATTATACAAAATGTGGGGTAAAAATAGCGGATTATACACAATTTGTAGGGTACAATAGTGAGTTATACACAATGTGGGGTACAGAATAGTGGATTATACATTTTAATGTGGGGATACAGAATAGTGAGTTTATCACAATAAGTGGGGTACAGAATAGTGAGTTTTGTTAAACCAATGTGGGGTACAGTAAATTAGGTGACCAATGGGGTAAGGTATAGATCGTTGATTTACACAATGTGGGGTGAACAGAAATAGTTGATATACCAAATGTGGGGTACAGAATAATGGGTTACAACAAAGTGGGGTAGGAGGTAAAGGGATAGTGGGTATTACACAATGTGGAGTACAGAATAGTGGTATAATACACACTGTGGGGTTACAGAATAGTGGTGGTTTATACACAATGTGGGATACAGAATAGTGGTTATACAAAAAACCAATGTGGGGTACAGAATAGTGGTTTATTACACAATGTGGGGTACAGAATAGTGAATTATGCAACATGCGGGGTACAGAATAGTGGGTTATTCACCATGTGAGGTACGAAATAGTAAGGTACACAATGTTGGGTAAAGAATGTAAGTTACTCATGTGGGGACAGAATAGTGGTTATACACAATTATGGGGTAACAGAGATAGTGAGTTATACACAATTGTGGGGTACAGAATATTGAGGTTATACACATTGTGTGGTACAGAATAATGGGTTATATACAATGTGGGTACAGAATAGTGGATTATACACAATGTGGGGTATAGAATAGTGTGTTATACACAGTGTGGGGTACAGAATGTAGGTACACACAATGTGGGGTACATAATAGTGACTTATACACAATGTGGGGTACAGAATAGGGTTATACACTGTGGTACAGTAAATTAGGTGACACAATATGTTACAGAATAGTGGATTATACACCATGTAGCGGTACAGCAATAGGAGTGTATACATGATGTGGGGTACAGAATAGTTGATTACTACAATAATGTGGGGTACAGGAACAGAATAGTGGATTATACACAAATGTGGGGTACAGAATAGTGAGTTATACACATGTGGGGGTACAGAATAGTGGGGTTATACACAATGGTGGTACAGAATAGTGATTATACACAATGTGGGGTTACAGAATAGTGAGATAATAAACAGGGGGGCACAGAATAGTGGACTTATACACAATTGTGGGTTTACAGAGAATAGTGAGGTTATACACAATGTGGGGTACAGAATGTGAGTTTTTTTACACAATTGTGGGTCACAGCATAGTGAGTTATACAAAATATGTGGGGTACAGAGGGATACAGGTTAAGAAGATGGAGTTATCACAATGTGGGGTGAGAATAGTGAGTTATACACAATGTGGGGTACAGAATAGTGAGTTATACACACATATGGGGTACAGAATAGGGTTTATACACATTTGGGTACAGAATAGTAAGTGATAACCCAATTTGGGTACAGAATAGTGAATTATAGCACAAAGTGTGTGGCACGAATAGTGTGGATTATACACAATGCGGGGGTACAGAATAGTGGATTATTACCACTGTGGGGTACAGAATAGTAGTTATACACAATGTGGGGTACAGAATATTGAGTTATACACATTGTGTGGTACAGAATAATGGGTTTATTTACACAAGGGCGGGTATGGGTACAGAGAAATAGTGGGTTTATACACAATGGGGGTACAGAATGTGGGTAGTTATACACAATGGGCGACGAATAGTGGTTAGTGACACCCAATGGGGGTACAGAATAGTGGGTTATACACAATGGGGGTACGAATAGTGAGTTTAACAATGGGGGGGTACAGAATAGGGGTTTTATACACAATGCGGGGTACAGAATAGTGGGTTATTCACCCAATGCGGGGTTTACAGAATAGTGGGTTATACACAATGCGGGTACGAATAGTGGGTTTATTTTATACACAATGCGGGGTACAGAATAGGTGGTTATAACCAATGCGGGGTACAGAATAGGGGCTTATACACAATGCGGGGTCAGAAAAGTGGGTTATACACAAGCCGGGGTACAGAATAGTGGTTATACACAATGCGGGGTACAGATAGTGAGGTTATACACAATGCGGGGTGGTACAGAATAGTGAAGTTATACACAATGCGGGGTACAGAATAGTGAGGTTATACACAAAGGCGGGGTCAGAATAGTGAGTTATCACAATGTGGGGTACAGAATAGTGAGTTATACACAATGTGGGCCATCAGAATAGTGGGTACGAATGCGTTCACATTGGTCAGGAGTATTTTACACAGTGGTCAGAATATGATACATGTGGACAGAATGTGGATCAGGTGGTAAGTAGTAACACAAGTGGGTACATTATTCCCCACACTATACTGTACCCACGTTGTGTGTCCCCCTCAATACAAAATTTTGGTTTTCCGCACTTGTCCCATCCTGACTGACAGTATGGAGAGAGATGAACGGGGCGGGGAATTGGCGGAGCTACTGATGGAAGGTCCGTGATTCCTGTCACTGACACTGTGAGTGAGACCCCCATCTGATCGAGTTAAAAAAAAACAAACCATAGGAAGGGCCGGAACCTGGGGGACTGACAGACCCATGTGGACCATGTGGGGTCCGATAAGACAATTATTATTATACCGATTAGGGCCCGGGGAGAGGATCTGACTACATACCACACACCCCAAGAACCACCGGACGGTCAAGACCGGTACATTGGGTGGGGGAATGGGTACAGTGGAGGGGGTGGAAGGGAATGGGGTAAGTGGGTGGGGAAGGGGTACATGGGGGGTAGGGAAGGGGACATGGGGGTGGGGGGTAGGGAAGGGGGGGTACGAGTAGTGGGGTGTTGGTGATGGGGGGAAGGTGAGGGGGAATGGGTCAGTGGGGTGTGGGGAGGGGAACTGGCGGGTGGTGGAATGGTACAGTGGGGTGGGGAATTGGGGGACAGTGGGGGTAGGGAAATGGGGTTACAGTGGGGTGGGGGAATGGGGTTACAGTGGGGGTAGGGAAGGGGGTACAGTGGGTGTGGGGTGAGCGGAATGGGTGGCAGTGGCGGTGGGGCGGGGGGGAATGGGGTACAGTGGGGGTGGCGGGGGAATGTGGGTACAGGGGGTGGGGAATGGGGTTACAGTGGGGGTGGGGAAAAATGGGGTACAGTGGGGTTTAGGAATGGGTACAGGGGGGGTGGGGAATGGGGGGGGATGGGGTGGAGTGGGATGTGGGGGGGGAATGGGGGAGTGTGGGGTGGGGAATGGGGCGTGCTGCAGTGGGGTAGGGTCAGGCGTGATACCGACGGTTATCGGGCTTTATCGTTACTGTGTGTACGTTCGTGTTCCCCAACGAGCCCGCGGCCGCTACTAAACGATTCGGGTCGGCCGTACGCTTGTTCGGGAAGGCGAAAATTTCCATCGGCCGCGCTAGACTCCTATAGGAAGTCTAGAGCGCCGATGAAACACACAGTCCTGAGCGTTCTCACATAGGAGAAACATTGGGGACTGATGTGTATGCCATAATTTTGAAAGATGGCAAAAAGGGATCTTGCACATCTTGTCGTCATCTTTCAGAAATCGTTACTGGTGTGACATAGCTTAAGGGGCCTTCGTAGCAGGTGGGGACATATTGTGATTAATCCCTGTTAGTAAAATGGAAACATAACATGTCCAATGCGGGGGTTTATTAATCCAACTGGAGAGGCCAGGGAACTACAACTCCCTCATTTTCCTAAGGGTTCGATCTCCTACTGGGAGACAGAAAGGCAGGAACGCCAATGGGCCCTAACCAGTGATTGTTTTTCCGTTTATTTATTACAGGCGTTATGGACGGGGCCCCCGATAACGGTTCGTCATTTCCCTGCCAATTGTCTCTATCGTCACCAATGGACCCAGTGGATTTGGATTCCTCCCAGAGGAGTGCACCATGGCGCCCGAGATCCACGACCAGTTGTCTACAATAGGACTCCTGTCATTATTTGCTTTATGATGTCATCCTTGCCGTTGAGTACTCTACCACTTCCCCTATCACGCCTTTTTGCTCAATCTCCACGTGCTTATGGCAGCTCAGTAACGACCCAGCAGCACGATTTCTGGTTACGATTTTTGGTTACCTCAGCAGAAAGTGTAACTGGAAATGGAAAATGACTCGACAACCCCCTTCCTGTGGGTCGCATGAAACACAGATTGTTAATGGTTCACTAGGTTTTATAACAGCTGGTTACGTAACCGAAAATCTGGTTTTGGCTCGATGGCTTAGAATTATCATCAAAACCATTAAAAATGGTCTTTAGTTACCCAGCATGCACAGGGCAAGATTCAACATAATGCACAGCACACGTGAATGTTTTCAAAGGATTTGTATGAAAACTAATATAATTCATCCAATATTACTGGTGTAAACTTTCTTTTGGTTTATCTGTCCACTATGTCCTAATAATATAATCCGATGTTTGCTTAATGAAAGACTAACTTCTGATTGTTGGGGCAAAATTATTTAGCACCATTTTTAACGATAAGAAACTTTTACATCGCCCCTTCTTTATACTGAAGCATTAAATTGATTCAGCTGTCAAATCAAGTACCTTATCTTAGCTGCGGTGATAGTATGCAAGTACTAGATTGGTGGACCAGCCCCTTGTGTGGAAAATTCCATCTCTCAGTGCTGGATGAGTAGTGATTGCCGAGGCATGTCAGTTTAAAAAAAGTCAGGTCCTAAGGAAAGGAGGCCGTTTGTTTAAGAGAGGATAGGGGGGGGGCGGATGGGGATAAGAACCTGAGCAAAACAACATTACTGCATTGAAGCATTGCCAGCAACACACAACAGTAATTTGCTACTAAAAAAATATCAGCGCTACAAACTTTAATTCCACACTCACTGACCTATTATTGGTATATAAGATCTGTAAATTCTGTCTGACCAGGAATGTCAAAATTGGGCCTCCTTTGTGTGTGTCAGATTTTAATGGACAGGGAAGGGGGCTGATGATACAATACAGGACAGGACTGTGGGGGAAGGAACAGGGAGGTGATCGGAGATAAAAAATAGTGCTGGGGCTTCCACACACAGGCGTTCTAGCAGGACGGCGATGTTTAAATCATCCATGTTAGATTGTCTGTTAAAGTGACAGCTGACGAAAATTATTGTGAACAAAGCTTTAGTGAATAGAGGTCAGGGTGGACAGTTACCCACAGGGCTGCCTCCAAACAGCTGTAACCTGCACTGAATCAGAACGTAAAAAAAACAAGACCTTCACTGTACTAGACTAAACATGTTTTTCCATGACCTGACCAACCAGCAACACATGGCACAAAGTTCAGTCTTATTTATGTTGGAAATCTGCCAGGTTGTGCTTCTTGGAGTTCCACTAGCAGCTGACATTGTTTTGTGCCTGAGCAACCCCAGATTTTACGTTTTGGCGGTTGGTTGTGGGTTTAACCCTAGAGGATGTGAAGTTCTGTTTCTGTTAAAGGCACCCATTCGCTACAAGTGTCACCGCCAAGGTAAAAATAAGAAAGGGAAGTGTGGAAATCTGTTAAACCTGCTATAACCAGGGGCTTCAAAGATGGCAAAACAAACTAGGGGCCAGTCCATGGAAGGTGAACAGCGTTAGGTAGATCTTGTTGGAGTTAGAACAAAACAGTTCCGTGTTTTGATTAGTCAGCGATTCTGATGGAAACAAGAAAACCATCTTCTCTTACCCCTGCGGAGGAATCCAGTTATGCTTTCAATGTCTCCCACCTTGAGGCTTGGTCTTCTGCAGATTGGTTACTTCTGCTGAGACATGGAGACTGAAGAGGGGTTGGCTGGAAATATTCCACCTGGCCGCCGATTTCTTGTTTTCGAAAGAAGAAACGGAAAAAAGAAAAAGGTTTTTTCCAAACATGTTGAGCGATCCGATAAATTTGATTGGAGTTTGGCTCACAATGTCGATCCCGTGTATGGTAAGTGGTATGAATTGCATTTTTTCAATCATTGAGCCCAATAAAAACTTTATATTCCAAGATGTGTTTACTTTCATCCATGGCCTACCATTGGTAACAATCATCTACTAACTTATATAATTACAGGGTGATGAAGCCCCAGAGGCCACACGGCCGATGTTCTATATCGGTTAACCTGACTCCCTTTCATGCAGTGGCTGAGTGGACCTAATGCAGAAGTGTAACCACACAGCCGCTGCAAGTTACATGCCAAAAAGAGCCGTTATGTTGCCACCATCTGGCCCCCCGTTAAAAGTCGAAATAGATAACCAGCACATTAGCGATTGCACGAGAGCCACTATCGCATTTGTGCCATTTCTAAATTACAAAGCTTTCTCCATATCCTGTGTAGGTAGATCAGTGGCCTGACAATCACCGACTGATGGTAGCTTGTATATAATGATTATTATTTTAACAGCCCGGGGTTCTCAATTTGTCTAATTTAGTTCTTACACTAAGGGACCATACACCTTTCCAATCGTATTGAACAATCTTTATGCCAATGTTACCAAGTCGAAAAAATCCCAGCGGGAGTGTGCGGGATATTTAAACTGGTCTGTCTGGGATTAGTTACACCGAGCTGCTAATATTCGAACTATTTGGGGGGGGGGGAGGATCAGAATAAACTTTACAATGAATCAATGTAATAAAATTGTTTGTGTTGTTATAAGGGGCCCATACACGATCCAAACGCGTGTAGGTCAGGGCAATTTCTAATTCTATCAAGAGATAAGGACAAAAAAAAAACAAATATATTGTTAGCAAGTGTACGATCAGGGGATTGGTCCGTGAATGGCACCGCTAAAGATGGGACATTGGATGGATTCGAGAATATCACGTTATTTACAAGCAGCGTATTTTTATCTTGAGATGTTTCCTATCTGACCCATTATTTATTTTGTGTCTCAAACGGATTGTATGAAAGAAAGGGGCCGGCGGTTCTAGATGATGGACATTCATCTTAACGAGACTTTGGACATCTGTTGTAATATCTTATCGTAGTGTATTGGGCCCCTTTAGGCCTTAAACTCATCCAGTTCTTATGTGTAAGGTTTACAACAGATACGATCGGGGATGGGATTGGTCCATAAACATTTTTTTATCTCCTTATAAGAAGGAAAAATAAAATTGGCCAGAAAGAAATTGCCCAATATTGCTCATGAACCAGAGATTGGATGGTGATGGGGCCGATTTACACCAAGCGTTCTAGTGCTACCCAGCTTCCCATTGTACCGATTTCCAGGTTTTGCCTTTTAGAACAGTTCTAACACGGCCTGCAAAACGGGGAAAAAATGACAAGGCCATTTCCATCTGGTTCATCCTAGCGTGGGCCCAACCGGGGACACTTTAAATCTATTGGGCGCTTGTCTGGCAATCAGCTTCCTCTGCAGGGTGGTAAAGGTGTTATCGTTGTCACGTGTGAGTACCACGGAGATGGGCAATGCCTGGTGTCCACTGGTAAACTCCTCTCCATGTCTACTTCCTTCCAGAAAATCACCTCGGTCGACTACATATTTGCAGATGCTGTGCTGCTGTTGTTTTTACTTCTCATTTCAAATGCCGGAAAGGAAAACAGACGCCGACACTGTTGAGTGTTTGGCCCTTTAAACGCAGTGGGAGATTAGAATAGAATGTAGCTGTAGGTCCCCTGGTAGATACCAAGGAGATTAGAAATGTTAGCTGTAGGTCCCTGGTACAAGGAGAATTAGAATGTAGCTGTAGGTCCTTGTACAAGGAGGTTAGAAAAGTAAGCTGTAGGGGTCCCTAGTCAAGGAGATTAGAATGGTAGCTGTAGGTCCCTAGTACACGGCAGATTAGAATGTAGCTGTAGGTACTAGTACAGAGATTAGATGTAGCTGAAGGTCCTAGTACAAGGAGAGATTAGAATGTAGCTTGTAGGTCCCTAGTACAAGGAGATTCGAATGTAGCTGTTAGGTCCCTAGTACAAGGAGATAGAATGTTAGTTAGGTCCCTAGTACAAGGAGATTAGAATGTAAGCTGTAGGTACCTTAGTCACAAGGAGATTAGAATGTAGCTGTAGGTCCCTAGTCCAAGGGAGATTTCGACTGTAGCCTGTAGGTCCCTCGTACCCAGGCGCTTAGACTGTACGCTGTACGGTCCCTAGGTACAAGGAGATTAGAATGTAGCTGTAGGTCCCTAGTACAAGGAGATTAGATATGTTAGCTGTAGGTCCCTAGTACCAGGAGATTTAGAATGCTAGCTGGTGGTCCCTTAGTACCAAGGAGATTAGAATGTAGATGTAGGTCCCTCGTCCAAGGAGATTAGAATGTAGCTGTAGCGTCCCTAGACCAGGAGATTAGAATGTAGCTGTAGGGTCCCTAGAGTACAAGGAGATTAGGAATGTTTTAGGAATGTAGCTGTAGCCGTCCCTAGTACAAGGAGATTAGATGTAGGCTGGAGGTCCCTAGTACAAGGAGGAGATTAGAATGTAAGCTGTAGGTCCCTAGTAAAGGAGATTAGAATTGTAGCTGTTAGGTCCCTAGTACAAGGAGATTAGAATGTAGCTGTAGGTCCCTGTACAAGGAGATTAGAATGTAGCTGTATCTGGTCCCTAGTACAAGGAGATTAGAAGTAGCTGAGGTCCCTAGTACAAGGAGGAGATTAGCAATGTATGTAGCTGTAGGTCCCTAGTACAAGGAGATTAGAAGATTAGAATGTAGCTGTAGGTCCCTAGTTACAAGGAGGATTAGAATGTAGCTGTAGGTCCCTAGTACAAGGAGATTAGAACTGTAGCTGTAGGGGTCCCTTAGTACAAGGAGATTAGAATGTAGCTGTAGGTCCATAGTACAAGGGAGATTAGAATGGAAGCTGTAGGTCCCCTAGTACAAGGAGATTAGAATGTAGCTGTAGGTCCCTAGTACAAGGAGATTAGAATGTAGCTGTAGTCCCTAGTACAAGGAGATTTAGAATGTAGCTGTACAGTCCCTAGTAACAAGGAGTGATTAGAAAATTAGCTGTAGGTCCCTAGTACATAGGAGATTTAGAATGTAGCTGTAGTCACTAGTACAAGGAGATTAGAATGTTAGCTGTAGGTCCCTAGTACAAGGAGATTAGAATGTAGCTGTAGGTCCTAGTCACAAGGAGATTAGAATGTAGCTGTAGGATCCCTAGTACAAGGAGATTAGAATGTTGTCTAGATGTAGGGTCCCTAGTACAAGGAGATTAGAATGTAGCTTGTAGGTCCCTAGTACAAGAGATTAGAAGGAGGATTAGAGATTGTAGCTGTAGGTTCCCTAGTTAAAAGGAGATAGAATGTAGTGTAGAGTTAGGTCCCTAGTACAAGGAGGATTAAGAATGTAGCTGTAGCGTCCCTTAGTACAAGGAGATTAGAATGTAAGCTGGTAGGTCCCTAAGTACAAGGAGAATTAGAATGTAGCTTGTAGGTCCCTAGTACAAGGAGGGATTAGAATGTAGCTGATTAGGTCCCTAGTACAAGGAAGAGTAGAACGTAGCTGTTGTAGGTCCCTAGTACAAGGAGATTAGAAAGAATGTAGTAGTGTTGGTCCTAGTACAAGGAGATTGATGTAGCTGTTAGGGTCCCTAGTACAAGGAGATTAGAAGTAGCTGTAGGCTCCCTTAGTCAACAAGGAGATTAGAATGTAGCTGTAGGCCCTAGTACCAAGGAGATTGAAATGTAGCTGTAGGTCCCTAGTACAAGGCGATTAGAATGTAGCTGTAGTTCCCTAGTACAAGGAGATTAGAAATGTAGCTGTAGGTCCCTAGTACAAGGAGATTAGAATGTAGCTGTAGGTCCCTAGTACAAGGAGAATTAGAATGTAGCTGTAGGTCCCTAGTACAAGGAGATTAGAATGTAGCTGTAGGTCCCTAGTACAAGGAGGAGTAGAATGTAGCTGTAGGGTCCCTCGGTTACAAGGAGGATGGAGATTAGATAGAATGTAGTGTATGGTCCAATGGTACAAGGAGATTAGAATGTAGCTGTAGGTCCCTGGTACAAGGAATTAGAATGTTAGCTGTAGGCCCTGGTTACCAAGGAGATTAGAATGTAGCTGTAGGTCCCTGGTACAAGGAGATTAGAAGTGTAGAATGTTAGCTGTAGGGGCCCATGGTACAAGGAGATGATTAGAATGTAGCTGTAGGTCCCTGGTACAAGGAGATTAAGAATGTAGTGTAGGTCCTAGTTACAAAGGAGATTAGAACTGTAGCTGTAAGCGGTGCGTCCACTAGTACAAGGAGATTAGAATTGATTACAGAATGTAGCTGTTTGCTTAGGGTGTAAAGGTCTCTAGTCAGGAGATTATAGGACTGTTGTATGTAGCAAGGCGATTAGAAAGGGGATTAGAATGAATGGAGATTTGAGTATTAGAATTAGAATATGATGTAGCTGTTAGGTCCCTAGTACAAGGAGATTAGAAAATTAGAGTTTAGAATGTAGCTTGTATGGTCCCTAGTACATACAAGGAGATTATTAGAAAGTAGCTCGTAGAAGCTGTAGTCCCTAGTACAAGGAGATTAGAATGTAGCTGTAAATGTCCCTTTATCGGTCTCCATAGTACACGGAGAATTATATTAGAATGTAGCTGTAAGGCCCTCGGTTACTACAATTACAAGGAGACTTAGAGATTAGAATTAGCTGTAGGTCCTGGTACAAGGAGATCTAGACATTGTAGGCTTGTTAGGTCCCTGGTTACAAGGAGAATTAGAATGTAAAGCTGTAGGTCCCTGGTACAAGGAGATTTAGAATGTGCTTGGTAGGTCCCTGGTACAAGGAGGATTAGAATGTAGCGTAGTGTTGAGGGTCCCTGGGTAACAGGGAGATTTCGAATAGTGGATTATACACCATGTGGGGTACAGAATAGTGAGTTATACACAATGTGGGGTACAGCATAGTTGATTATACAAAATAGTTGATTATACAAAATGTGGGGTACAGAATAGCGGATTATACACAATGTAGGGTACAGAATAGTGAGTTATACACAATGTGGGGTACAGAATAGTGGATTATACATAATGTGGGATACAGAATAGTGAGTTATACATAATGTGGGGTACAGAATAGTGAGTTAAACACAATGTGGGGTACAGTAAATTAGGTGACACAATGTGGGGTAAAGAATCGTTGATTATACACAATGTGGGGTACAGAATAGTTGATTATACAAAATGTGGGGTACAGAATAATGGGTTATACACAAAGTGGGGTAAAGGATAGTGGGTTATACACAATGTGGAGTACAGAATAGTGAGTAATACACAATGTGGGGTACAGAATAGTGGGTAACCTGACCCCTTACTGTTATATGGAAGGTCCCTCGCTACCGTGTTATATGGAGGCCTGCACCCTGATGTTATAGGAGGTCCCTTGATCCATGATGGGATATGGAGGGTTCCCTGACCCCTTGATGTTATATGGAGTCCTGACCCTTATGTTATATGGAGATCCTGACCCTGCATGTTATATAGAGGTCCCTGAATCCCTTGCTGTTATATGGGATGTAGGTCCTGACCCCTTGCTGTTATCATGTAGGGTCGGACCCTTGCTGGGATATGGAGATCATGCACCCCTTGCTGTTATAGGGAGAGGGGTCCCTGATCCTTGCTGTTATATGGAGGGTCCCCTAGACCCCTTGATGTTATATGTGATGGGGTCCCTGACCCTTGATGTTTATTGGAGTGTCCTGACCTTGATGTTATATTGGAGGGTCCCTGACCCCTTGTGGGTTAGATGGAGGTTGACCCCTTGATGTTATATGGAGGTCTGGACCCCTTGCAGTTATATGGAGATCAGGACAGATTCCAAGGTGTTTAATGCCCCTCAAAACCTCAACCTTGCAAGGTTCTACTGCTCTAATGTGATGCTAAATCTACTTACCAGCCCTTTCCGTGCATGGAAGCTGCAGAAAGGTGCCGGGCTGGCAGCGACGCCTGTGATTGGCTGAGACATTGCGTCTAGGATTTTTGACCTGTGTCCCTCTAGATGATTGCTGTGGCACATATTGAAAATCACGGGGGGAACTTGTCCACATGAGAACATGTTTAATGTACAATAGGTTCAGTTTTTCAATTAGAAAATTCAGTATCCACGTTCCTGAGCTGTAATAGTGACAATGGAGCAAAAAATGCAGAGCGTCCCGTTTCTGACACCTGTTCGATTGGACTAGGTAATGAGCTTGTAATATAATCAGCTATAAACGACTCGGGCTACATGTATAATATTTACATCCAATCACAAAGACAGAGCATTATCTGAATGGTTTATCTGTGTATGTGTGGCTGACTGAAAGAACTAACAAAGATAGGAATAAACCTGTAAGTCCCCACACAGCACTCAAATGCTTGTCTGACTGTGCAGTAGATTAAAAGATTAAACTCCACCAGGAAGGAAACATTACTTGCAGTCTGATTCAGCTCATTTGCTGCCTCTTCATGGTTTTACCTGTTGAGCGGCCCATATTGGGGTACAGTATGGTCGGTGACACAAAATGTAGTGTACAGTATGGTAGATGATACAATGTGGGGTACAGTATAGGCGGCAACAAGTGTCGGACAGTAGGGGGTTGGTTATTAACAATGTGCAGTACAGATATGCGTGGGTCAAAACAACAATGTGGGGTTACAGAATAGTGAGTTATAAAAATTGTGGGGTACAGAAAGGGGGTTATACCACAATTGGAGCTAACAATCTGTAGGTGATCAAACAACAAGTGGGGTATAGTACGATGAGGGCAAAACTTGTGGGGGTTTACAGTGTGTGGGTGATGCACCATGTAGGGAAAAGTTGTAGGTGACACAAAGTGCGGGTACAGTATGGGGGTTGGGTTATACAATGTGGGGTTCTAGTAGTAGGTGACACAATGTGCGGGTAAGAATAGTAAGTAACACAAGTGGGGTACCGAATAGTGGGTTATACACAAAGGGGGTTAAAGAATAGGGGTAACACAGTGGGGTACAAGAAAAATAGACGCGTATTCCACAAGGTGGGGTACAGAATAGTGGGTTATCACATGTGAGGTACAGAATTAGCATTGTTATACACAATGGTGGGTGACAGACTAGTAATTGTATCAAGGTGGGTGGTACAGAAAGGAGTTATACACCATGTGGGTACAGATAGTGAGTTATAACAATGTGGGTACTGAATATGGGTTATAAACAAGTGGGTACCAGAATAGCGGAGTTATCACAAATGTGAGGTACAGAATAGTGGGTTATTCATCATGTGAGGTACAGAATAGTAAGTTATACACAATGTGGGTACAGAATGTAAGTTATACTCAATGGGGGTACAGAATAGTGAGTTACCACAATGTGTGGGACAGAATAGTGAGTTATACGAAAGGTGGTGTACAGAAGGTGGGTTAACACAATGCGGGGGTTACACTATGGTGGTAGGTGATCAACAAAATGTGGCGGTCTGTCGATGAGGGCAAAGTGGGGTAAAATGTATGTGATGCACAATGTAGGGGAAAGATTTGGTAGGTGACACAAAGTTGGGTTACAGCTATGGGGGGTTATACACATTGGGTATAGTAGTAGGTGACACAATGGGGGTTACAGAATGTAAAGGATACACAATGGTGGGTACAGACATAGTGGGTTATACAAAGTGGGGTAAAGATAGTGGTTAACACAGTGGGTACAAGAATAGCGAGTTAGTCACAATGTGGCTGGTACAGAATAGTGGGTATTCATCATGTGAGGTAAGAATAGTAAGGTTATACACAATGTGGGGGTACCAGAATAATAATTATACTCAAAAGTGGGGTTAAGAAATATTGAGTATACAAATGTGGGGTACAGAATAGTGAGTTATAAACAATTTGTGGGGCTACAGCAGTGGGTTATACACAGTGGGGTCAGAATAGCGAGTTAGTATTCAAAATGTGGGTAAGAATAGTGGGTTGTTATTCATATGTGAGGTACAGAAAGTAAAGTTATACACAATGTGGTACAGACTTAGTAAGTTTATCAATGTGGGTCAGAATAGTGAGTTATACACAATGTGGGACAGAATAGGAGTTATTACAAAAATGTGGGGTACGGATGGTGGGTATAACAATGCGGGGTACATATGGGTAGGGGCTAAACAAAATGTGGGGTACAGTAGTGGGTCAGTACACAAAAGTAGTGTAAATGGGTAATGGGTATACAATTGGGGTACAGATAGGGCCGGAATGGGGAATGGGTTTCAAATGGGGTACAGAATGATGGTGAAATCACAAAAATGTGGGGTACAGAATAGGGAGTATACAACAATGTGGGGTACAGAATGGTGGTTGTACTCAAATGTGGGGTACGGAATATGAGTATAACACAATGGGGAGTACGAGATAGGCATAACTGTCATGTGGGGTACAGGACTATAGTGGGTTATGCAAAGGTAGGGGAAAGATTAGTTGACACAAAGTGTATCAGGTTGGGGGTTACAATAGTGGGTATCAGTAGTGAGCGTGACACGAATGTGGATGTAAGAGTCGATACACAATGTGGGGTACAGAATAGTGGTTACACAGGAAAGTAATAGGGTTATACAAAGGGGGACAGACTAGGAGTTATACAACATGTGGGGTACAGAATAGTGGGGATGATATCATAGTGAGGTACAGAATAGATAGAACAGTGGGATATATATATCAAGGGGAAACCCCAGAAAGTGTTAAGGGGTACAGGAATAGGAGTTTTTATACACAATGTGGGTTGGTCAGAATAGGTGGTTGTATACAAGAGGGGTACAGAAGTAGCGAGTGCTATTCACCCCAATGTGGGGTACAGAAATAGTGGGTATTCATCATGGAGGTACAGAACTAGTAAGTTATCACAATTGTGGGTAGTAACAGAATTAGTAAAGTAGTATATTTCAATGTGGGGGTACAGAATAGGAGTATACACAGTGGGTACAGATAGGAGTTTCTCACAATGTGGGGGTACAGAATAGTGAGTTATACACAATGTCGGGGGGTACCAAATGGTGGGGTTAAGCAACATTGAGAGGTATAGAGATGAGGCGGGCAACACGATTGTAGGGTACAGAGTTAGTGGTGTAATACAATTCTGTAGATATGGGCACAGATGTGGGTGAAGTATGGTGACCACAATTGGGTACGAATGAGTGGTTCTCACATGTGGGTTATAAGTATGGTACCACAATGTGGGTACAGAATAGTTGGTATACACAATGGGGAGACAGAATAGTGGAGTTATTACACAAAATGGGGGTACCGAAAGTGAGTTATATACCAATGGGGTCTCAGAAAGCGTAGTAAGTTATTCACAAGTGGGGTACAGAGACATAGTGGTTATCACCATGTGAGGTAATAGATGGTTTACACATTGTGGACAGAATATGTATATCACATGTGGGGTACAGAATAGTGCAGTTATACCCAATGTGGGGTACAAAAAGTGGTTTATACACAAGTGGGACAGGAATAGTGGTTAGTTATACAAAATGTGGGTTACAGATAGCTGAGTAGAACACACGGTAGAGGTATCATCTGTGGTACAGAATAGTAAGTTATACACAAGTGTACAGGAATGTTGGTTACAAATGTGGGTACCAGAATAGTAAGTTTACTCAATTGTGGGGTACAGGAAGAGGCAGTTATACACAATGGGGGAACCTAGACAGGAGTTATTACAAATGTGGGTATAAGAACTGGATGGGTTATACACATATGGGGGTACAGAATAGGTAGGTGATGAACAAACATTGGGTACGATGTGGGTATACACATAATGGTTAGAATAGTGGTGTTACAGGGTAAAACGCATCATGTCAAATGTGGGGTACAGAGTGTATTGGTTATTCTATGTGGGTACGAGAAAGTAGGTAGACACTGTACATATATCATCAAATGTGGGGTAACCCAGATATTGGTATTACACATGTGGTGGTAAAGACTAGTGAGTATAATCAATGTGGGGTACAGTAGGGGGTATAAGTGGGGACGATGGTATTCCACAATGGGGGTATTATGAATAGGGTGTTATATCACGTGTGAGTACGTTACAGAAGAGAGTTATACACAATGTGGGTACAGAATAGTGGTTATATTACATGTGGGGTACAGTAACTTAGTGAGTACACAAATGTGGGGTACAGAATAGTAATTATATCACATGTGCGGGTACAGAAGAATAGTGCAGTATACACCAATGGGTGGTACAGGTGAGTAGGTACAATGTGGGGATATACAAATAGGTGTTTAGAGTGGGTAGATACACGAACACATGGTGGGGTGACAGTGGGATTATATGAGGTACAAGTAGGTAGTTATACACAGATGGTAGGGTACAGAATAGTGAAGTTAGCATCATGTGGGGACAGGAGATAGTGGTTATACATAATGTGGGGTACAGAATAGGAGTTAATACACAATGTGGGGTTACAGAATAGTGAGTTATACACAATGTGGGTACAGATGGGGTTACACATAGGTGGGACCAAGAATAGTGGGTCAGTAGACAGATAGGGTATCCAATTGTGTGTAGTTTATACACAATGGGTAGAAAGTGGATAAACTGGACAGAATAGGGTTATATACAAAATGTGGGGTACAGGAATGATACGTGGTGTGTTTATACACAAGGGGCAGTAGTATATACAGGGTGACTAGAAGTGGAGTTATACACAATGATGGTCAGAAGTAGGTATACAAGTGTGACAGAAGTGGGTTACGCACAATTGGGTAGCAGATAGTGGGGTTTATACAACAGAGGTATAGAATAGTACACTGTGGGTACAGACATAGTGGGTTTATTTACACAATGTGGGGGTACAGAATAGTGGAGGTTTATACACAATAGTGGGGTACAATATAGTGGTTATGCACAAGGCGGGTACAGAATAGTGGTTTATAACCATTGTAGAGTGAGTCACAGGGACAGAATAGTAAGTTTTAACACAATGTGGGGTACAGAAATAGTGAAGTTATCACAATAAGGGGGAAACAGAATAGTGGTTTACAAATTGGGTACAGAATTTATAGTGGGCTACAGATAGTGAGGTTATACGCACAATGTGTAGAATAGTGAGTTATACACAATAGTGGGGTGTTGCACGAAGCAGGTGGTATACATGGGAAGAATAGGAAGTTATCACAATGTGGGGTACAGAATAGGGGGTTATACCAATGGGTGAATAGTGGGTAGTACAGAATTAGTGTTGCGAATGTGGTTATACACAACTGTGGGGTACAGAATAGTGAGTTCCAGGCCTGCTGGGTACAGATAGATGCGTTATACCAACAATGTGGGGTCAGAGAATAGTGAGTTAACCAAATTGGCCGGGGACAGAGTGAGTTTATACAAATGTGGGGTACAGAATAGTAAGTTTTACACAATGTGGGTTACCAGATAGGGGTTTAGCACAATGTGGGGTACGAATAGAATTTATCACCCATGTGGGGTACAGAATAGTGAAGTTATACACAGGGGTGAAATGAGTCCATGTGGTAACAGGTATATAAGTGGGAGAAATAGGTTATACATGGTATAAGGGTAACAATGTGGGGTACAGAATAGTGAGTTATCACAATGTGGGGTTACAGGAAAGTGAGTTGATACACATTGTGTGGTAAAGAATAATGGGTTATGATCCAATGGGGAGTCCAGAATAGTGGATTAGCACAAGTGGGGTATAGAATAGTGTGTTATACACAGGTGTGGGGGACAGCAATAGTAGGTGTATACACAAGTGGGGTACAGAAGCTGTGTACAAATGTGGGACAGAAGTGTATGACACTGTGGTACAGTACATTAGGTGACACATATGTGGGACAGAATAGTGGTTATACCCATGGGGGGTACAGAATAGGGAGTTATTACACAATTGGGGTACAGCATGGTTGATTATACAAATAGTGATTATACAAATGTGGGGTACAGAATAGCGGAATATACCAAAGTGTAGGACAGAATAGTGAGTTATACACAATGTGGGGTACAGTAATAGTGGATTATTACATATCGTGGGATAAAGAAAGGAGTTAACACTAAGTGGGTACAAATAGTGAGTTTAACACAATTGGGGTACAGCTAAATTAGGTGCACAATGTGGGGTAAAGATCGTTGATTATACACAATGTGGGGTCAGAATAGTTGATTATACAAAAATGTGACGAGGTACAGAATATGGGTTCTCCATACACAAGTGTGGGTAAAGGATAGTGGGTTATCCACAATGTGGAGTTTACAGAATAGGGTAATACCCACCTGTGGGGTACCAGAAATAGTGGGGTATACACAATGTGGGAACAGAATAGGGGTTTAGACAAACATGTTGGGGACAGAGGGTACAGAATAGTGGTTTATACACAATGTGGGGTACAGAATAGTGAATTATGCACAATGCGGGGTACAGAATAGTGGGTTATTCACCATGTGAGGTACAGAATAGTAAGTTGTACACAATGTTGGGTAAAGAATAGTAAGTTTTACTCAATGTGGGGTACAGAATAGTGGGTTATACACAATATGGGGTACAGAATAGTGAGTTATACACAATGTGGGGTACAGAATATTGAGTTATACACATTGTGTGGTACAGAATAATGGGTTATATACAATGTGGGGTACAGAATAGTGGATTATACACAATGTGGGGTATAGAATAGTGTGTTATACACAGTGTGGGGTACAGAATAGTAGGTTACACACAATGTGGGGTACATAATAGTGACTTATACACAATGTGGGGTACAGAATAGTGGGTTATACACTGTGGTACAGTAAATTAGGTGACACAATATGTGTTACAGAATAGTGGATTATACACCATGTAGGGTACAGAATAGTGAGTTATACATGATGTGGGGTACAGAATAGTTGATTATACAAAATGTGGGGTACAGAATAGTGGATTATACACAATGTGGGGTACAGAATAGTGAGTTATACACAATGTGGGGTACAGAATAGTGGGTTATACACAATGTGTGGTACAGAATAGTGAGTTATACACAATGTGGGTTACAGAATAGTGAGTTATAAACAATGGGGGGCACAGAATAGTGACTTATACACAATGCGGGTTACAGAATAGTGAGTTATACACAATGTGGGGTACAGAATAGTGGGTTATACACAATGTGGGGTACAGAATAGTGAGTTATACAAAATGTGGGGTACAGAATAGTGAGTTATACACAATGTGGGGTACAGAATAGTGAGTTATACACAATATGGGGTACAGAATAGTGGATTATACACAATTTGGGTACAGAATAGTAAGTTATACACAATTTGGGGTACAGAATAGTGAATTATACACAATGTGTGGCACAGAATAGTGGATTATACACAATGCGGGGTACAGAATAGTGGATTATACACAATGTGGGGTACAGAATAGTGAGTAATACACAATGTGGGGTACAGAATAGTGGGTTATACCAATTGTGGGTAACAGATATAGTGGTTATACACAATGTGGGGTACCGGAATAGTGGTTTATACACAATGTGGGGTACAGAATAGTGAAAAGCAAATGGGGTACGAATAGGGGGTTATTAAATTGGGACAGAAAGTAAGTTTACACATGTTGGGGTAAAACTAGTGAAGTTTTTACACAATGTGGGCACAGAAATAGTGAGGTTATACACAATATGTGGGTACAGAATAGTAGAGTTAATATCACAATGTGGGGTACAGAATATTGAGTTATACACATTGTGTGGTACAGAATAATGGGTTATACACAATGCGGGGTACAGAATAGTGGGTTATACACAATGCGGGGTACAGAATAGTGGGTTATACACAATGCGGGTACAGAATAGTGGGTTATACACAATGCGGGGTACAGAATAGTGGGTTATACACAATGCGGGGTACAGAATAGTGGGTTATACACAATGCGGGGTACAGAATAGTGGGTTATACACAATGCGGGGTACAGAATAGTGGGTTATACACAATGCGGGGTACAGAATAGGGGTTACATCCAATGCGGGGGGTCAAATGTGGGTTATACAAACATGCGGCGTACAGAATAGGGGGTTATAAACATGCGGGGGGGGTACAGAATAGTGGGTTATACACAATGCGGGTACAGACTAGTGGGTTACCCCACAGGCGGGGTACAGAATAGTGGAGTATACACAATGCGGGGTACGATATAGTGGGTTATACACAATGCGGGGTACAGAATAGTGAGTTATACACAATGCGGGGTACAGAATAGTGGGTTATACACAATGCGGGGTACAGAATAGTGAGTTATACATAATGTGGGGTACAGAATAGTGAGTTATACACAATGTGGGGTACAGAATAGTGAGTTATACACAATGTGGGGTACAGAATAGTGAGTTATACACAATGTGGGGTACAGAATAGTGAGTTATACACAATGTGGGATACAGAATAGTGGGTAATTCACATTGTAGGGTACAGTAGATGACACAATGTGGGGTAAACAATGTATTCCCCACACTATACTGTACCCACGTTGTGTGTCCCCCTCCAATACAAAATTTGGGCTTTTCCGCACTTTCCATTCCCTGACTGACAGTATGGAGAGATGAACGGGGCGGGGAATGTGGGCGGAGCTACTGATGGAAGGTCTCGTGATCCTGTCATCTGACACTGTGAGACCCGCCCATCTGATCGAGTTAAAAACAAACCATAGGAAGGAGCCGGAACCTGAGGGACTGACAGACCCAGTGGGACCATGTGGGGTCCGGATAGACATTATTATTATTACCGATAGGGACCCGGGGAGAGACTGACTACATACCACAACCCAAGAACCACCTGACAGGTAAGACACGGGTACAGTGGGGTGGGGAATGGGGTACAGTGGGGGTAGGGAATGGGGTACAGTGGGGTGGGGAATGGGGTACAGTGGGGGTAGGGAATGGGGTACAGTGGGGGTGGGGAATGGGGTACAGTGGGGGTGGGGAATGGGGTACAGTGGGGTGGGGAATGGGGTACAGTGGGGGTGGGGAATGGGGTACAGTGGGGTAGGGAATGGGGTACAGTGGGGTGGGGAATGGGGTGGGGAATGGGGTGCAGTGGGGTGGGGAATGGGGTGCAGTGGGGTGGGGAATGGGGTGCAGTGGGGTAGGTCAGGCGATACCGACGGTATCGGGGCTTTATCGTTACTGTGTGTACGTTCGTTTCCCAAACGAGCCCGCGGCCGCTAAACGATCGGGTCGGCCGTACGCTCGTTCGGGAAAGGCCGAAAATTTCCATCGGCCGCGCTAGACTCCTATAGGAAGTCTAGCGCGGCCGATGGAAACACACAGTCCTGAGCGTTCTCACATAGGAGAACGCTTGGGACTGTGTGTATGCATATCTTTGAAAGATGGCAAACAGGATCTTGCAGATCTTGTCTGTCATCTTTCAGAAATCGTTACTGTGTGTACCTAGCTTAAGGGCTTCGTAGCAGGTTGGGGACATTGATTTCATCCCTGTAGTAAAATGAACATAACATGTGCAATGCGGTTTATTAATCCAACTAGGAGAGTTCCAGCGGAACTACAACTCCCTCATTTTCCTAAGGGTTTGTACTGGGAACAGAAAGGCAGGAACTGCAATGGGGCCTTAACCAGTGATGTTCCGTTTATTTATTACAGGCGTTATGGACGGGGCCCCCGATAACGGTTCGTCCTTCCCTGCCAATGTCTCTATCTGTCCCAATGGGACCCAGTGGATTTGGATCCTCCTAGAGGAGTGCACCATGGACGCCCGAGACCAAGCCAGTGTCTACATAGGACTCCTGTCCATTCTTTGCTTTATGATGTCATCCTTGCCGTGAGTAACTCTAACCACTTCCCCTACACGCCGTGTCTCAATCTCCACGTGGCTTATGGCAGCTCAGTAACGACGCAGCAGATTTCTGGTTACGATTTTTGGTACCTCAGCAGAAATAACTGGAAATGACTCGAACCCCCTTCCTGTGGTCGCATTGAAACACAGATTGTTAATGGTTCACTAGTTTTATAACAGCTGGTTACGTAACCGAAATCTGTTTGGCTGATGCTTAGAATTTATCATTCAAACCATTAAAAATGGTCTTTAGTTACCCAGCATGCACAGTGCAAGATTCCAACATAACGCACAGCACACGTGAAGGTTAAAGGATTTGTACTGAAAATAATAATTCATCCCAACTATTACTGTAACTTTCTTTTGTTGATCTGTCCACTATGTCATAATAATATATAATCAGATGTTTGCTAATGAAAGCTAACTTCTGATTGGTTGGGGCAAAATTAGCACCATTTTTAACGATAAGAAACTTTTACATCGCCCTTCTTATCTGAAGCATAAATTGCTTCAGCTGTCAATCAAGTACCTTATCTTATGCTGCGTGCAAGTACTAGATTGGTGACAGTTGGGAAATTCCATCTCTCAGTGCTGGATGATAGTGATTGCCGAGCATGCTCAGTTTTAAAAAAAAGTCAGGTCTAAGGAAAGGAGGCGTTGTTTAAGAGAGGAAGGGGGGATAATGAACCTGAGCAAAACAAGTACTGCATTGAAGGCATGCAGCAACACACACAGTAATTGCTACTAAAAATATCAGCGCTACAACTTTAATTCCAACTCACTGACTATTTATTGGTATATAGATCTGTAAATCTGTCTGCCAGGAATGTCAAAATTGGCCTTTGTGTGTCAGATTTTAATGTAGGAAGGGGCTTGGTGATACAATACAGACAGACTGTTGGGGGAAGGGAGGTGATCGGGAAAATAGTGCCTGGGGCTTCCACACACAGGCAGTCTAGCAGGACGGGATGTTAATCATGTTAGATTGTCTGTTAAAGTGACAGCTGACGAAATTGTGAACAAAGCTTTAGTGAATGAAGGTTCAGGGTGGACAGTACCCACAGGGCTGCCTCACAAACAGCTGTAACCTGCACTGAATCAGAACGTAAAACCAGACCTTCCCTGTACTAGACTAACTGTTTTTCCCATGACCTGACAACAGCACCACATGCACAAAGTTCAGTCTTATTATGTTGGAATCTGCCAGGGTTGTGCTTCTGGAGTTCACTAGACATTGTTTTGTGCTGAGCAACCAGATTTACGTTTGGCGGTTGGTGTGTGTTTAACCCCGAGGATGAAGTTCTGTTTCTGTTAAAGGCACCATTCGTACAAGTGTCACCGCCCAGGTAAATAAGAAAGGGAGTGTGGAAATCTGTAACCTGCTATAACCAGGGGCTCACAGATGGCAAACAACTAGGGCCAGTCCCATGGAAGGTGACAGCGTAGATCTTGTGAGTAGAACAAACAGTTCCGTGTTTTGATTAGTCAGCGATCTGATGGAACAGAAAACATCTTCTCTTCCCCCTGCGGAATCCAGTTCTGCTTTTCAATGTCTCCCACCTTGAGGCTCTGGTCTTCCTGCAGATTTGTACTTCTGCTGAGACATGGAGACTGAAGATGGGTTGGCTGGAAATCTTCCACCTGGCCCGATCTTTGTTTTTTCGAAAGAAACGGAAAAAGGTTTTCAACATGTTGAGCGATCCGATAAATTTGATTGGATTGCTCACAATGTCGATCCCGTGTATGGTAAGTGGTATGGAATTGCATTTTCAATCATTTGAGCCAATAAAACTTTATATCCAAGATGTGTTTACTTTCATCAATGGCTACCATGGTACAATCATCTACTACTTATATAATTACAGGGTGAAGCCCCAGAGGCACACGGCCGATGTTATATCGGTTAACCTGACTCCTTCATTGCAGTGGCTGAGTGACTAATGCAGAAGTTAACCACACAGCCGCTGCAAGCGATGTTACATGCCAAAAGCGCCGTTCTGTTGCCCCATCTGGCGTTAAAAGTCGAAATAGATACCAGCACTTAGCGATGCACCGAGAGCCACTATCGCCATTTGTGCATTTCTTAAATTAAAGCTTCTCCATATCGTGTGTAGGTAGATAGCCTGACAATTCACCGACAGATTGTAGCTTGTATATAATGATTATTATTTTATACAGCCCGGGGTCAATTTGTCTAATTTAGTCTTACACTAAGACCATACACCTTCCAATCTTATTGAACAATCTTTATGCAATGTTACCACAGTTGTAAAAAATCCCAGCGGAGTGTGCTGGATTTAAACTGGTCTGTCTGGATTAGTTACACCGAGCTGCTAATATTCGAACTATTTGGGGGGGGGGGGAGGATCAGAATAAACTTTACAATGAATCATTTAATCATAAATTGTTTGTGTTGTAAGGGGCCCATACACGATCCAAATGCTGGTAGTCAGGCAATTTTCTAATCTTATCAAGAGATAAGGAAAAAAAATATATTGTAGCAATTGTACGATCAGGATTGGTCCGTGAATGGCCCGCTTAAAGCTGGGCCATACACTAGGCAGACATTGGATGGATTCGAGATATCGATCTAATGTCTAAAGACCACGTTTATCTTGAGATGTTCCTATCTGACCCATTCATTTTGTGATCTCAAACGGATTGTATGAAAGAACGGGCCAGGTGGTTCTAGACAGATTGGACATTCATCTTATACGAGATTGGACATCTGTGTAATATCTTACTTAGTGTATGGGCCCCTTTAGGCCTTAAACTCATCCAGTTCTCTGTGTAAGGTTACAAATACGATCGGGGATTGGTCCACTAAACATTTTTTATCTCCTTATAAGAAAAATAAAAATTGGCCAGAAATTGCCCGATATTGCATGACCAGAGATTGGATGGTGTATGGGGCCGTTTACACCAAGCGTTCTAGTGCTACCAGCTTCCCATTTACCGATTTCCAGTTTTGCCTTTTAGACAGTTCTACACGGCCTGCAAAACGGGGAAAATGGACAAGGCCATTTCCATCTGGTTCATCCTAGCGTGGGCCACCGGGGACACTTTAAATCTATTGGGCGCTTGTCTGGCAAATCAGCTTCCTCTGCAGGTAAAGGTGTCACGTGTCGAGTACCACGAATGGGCAATGCTGTGTCCACTGCTAAACTCCTCTCCATGTCTCTTCCTTCCAGAAATACACCTCGGTCTACTACATATTTGCAGATGCTGTGATGCTGTGTTTTTACTTCTATTTCAAATGCCGGAAACAGACGCCGACCTGTGAGTGTTTGGCCCTTTAAACGCAGTGGAGATTAGAATGTAGCTGTAGGTCCCTGGTACAAGGAGATTAGAATGTAGCTGTAGGTCCCTGGTACAAGGAGATTAGAATGTGCTGGTAGGTCACGTAGTTACAAGGTAGATTAAATGTAGTCTGTAGGCGTCGCCTAGTACAAGGGGGAAGGATTTAGGAATTAGCTGTAGGTCCACTAGTACAATACAGGAGATTAGAATGTAGCTGGTAGGTCCCTGTACAAGGAGATTAGAATGTAGCTGTAGGTCCCTGGTACAAGGAGATTAGAATGTAGCTGTAGGTCCCTGGTACAAGGAGATTAGAATGTAGCTGTAGGTCCCTGGTACAAGGAGATTAGAATGTATGCGTGAGTCCCTAGTACAAGGAGATTAGAATGTAGCTGTAGGTCCCTAGTAAAAGAGATTAGAATGTAGCTGTAGGTCCCTAGTACAAGGAGATTAGAAGTAGCTGTAGGTCCCTAGTACAAGGAGATTAGAATGTAGCTGTAGGTCACTAGTACAAGGAGATTAGAATGTAGCTGTAGGTCCCTAGTACAAGGAGATAGAATGTAGACTGTAGGTCCCTAGTACAAGGAGTAGAATGTACTGTAGGTCCCTAGTACAAGGAGATTAGAATGTGGAGCTGTAGGTTCACCTGTACAAGGAGATTAGAATGTAGCTGTAGGTCCCTAGTACAAGGAGATTAGAATGTAGCTGTAGTCCCTAGTACAAGGAGATTAGAATGTAGCTGTAGGTCCCTAGTACAAGGAGATTAGAATGTAGCTGTAGGTCCCTAGTACAAGGAGATTAGAATGTAGCTGTAGGTCCCTAGTACAAGGATATAGAATGTAGCTGTAGGTCCCTGGTACAAGGAGATTAGAATGTAGGTTCTGTACTGTGCCGCATAGTATCAGTGAGATTAGAATGTAGCTGTAGGTCCCTAGTACAAGGAGATTAGAATGTAGCTGTAGTCCCTAGTACAAGGAGATTAGAATGTAATCTTAGGTCCCTAGTACAAGGAGATTAGAATGTAGCTTCAATATCATCAGGAGCCAGGAAATGGAAGTCATGCTCCTCAACCTCCCGGGCTTCAATCAATACATTAAAGGAAAAGTTCACTTTAAAGGATAATTACTGTCCCATTCTGCAGAGTAAGCTGGCTCCTCCTCTATGCAGTCAATCAAGGCTGTAACTGCTGAATCACAACCAATGACTGACTGCTGTTTCACCTGCTTCTATCTCTCCTCTGCACATCTCAAGCTTATAAAAAGCTCATTGAGCAGAGGGAGGAGCAGTATAAATTTGCCAGAAAGAAATAGAACATCATGACAGATCTGTTTACAATACATGTAATAAACTGGGAAATCGTAAATGTTTTGGAAATTCCAAACTAAACTGGTACTTGGATGAGGCTGCATTTTACTTAGTAACACTAATACTTCTTCCAATAAAGATCCTGGTCCTTTGTGGCCCTTACAACTGTGGGAGTTTGTATTGTTTGAAGGCCATAAGCAGATCTGGTGTTTTGTACTACTTACTGCTGGGTTCTCAATGAAATAACCGTACTTTTGTCCTTCCATGTCTAGTGTACCTTCCATTATGCAGTGTGTGGATTCGTCCTACCTGGGTTCCATCTTGGCTTTTATCTCCTCCCCGGTCAGGGCCAAACCTGGGCTGTTTTCTGGAGAGCGTTATCCCAGAGCCGTCGCCTTCTCTCCATTGGTTAAATGAGGTACTGGTCACGCCATTGTATAAAACTAATCACTGAAGGTAAAACCCATCTAGACAATAAAGACCATGCGACAAAACAGATTAGGAAGGTTCGTCTCGCATTGCAGTTTATAGGTCACATAAGGAACTGGATTGTTATTTTGTTTCTATTTTCATATGGATCAAGGCTCTGGTATAAAATCATTTATTTGGAACTGAGAAGGACTTGTAACCATTTCCAGACGCAAAGAGACTTTTGTGTGCTGTCGAGAAGACACATTTTTGTATTCTGTTTTTAAAGGAATATTCTGTGAAATGAAAAATCGATTGCTGTTGGTTTAATGTCGACGCTATTTTACCTGGTCGCTGAGACTACCTCAGATTTTCACTAATGTAAGAAGCTGTTTCCTGAAATGTTGTTTATTTTTTCTGTGATGTGAATGTGTGAGCTGAATCATTTAAAGGGGTGTGAATCACTCTCTATTTGCCTCTCCCTACAAAAGATAATGGAATGTCTGTACAGGGGCGAGTTCACTTATATGGGGGGGATTAACCCAAATGCTGAATTTATAGAGCGCGGATCAAATGGCTTGTATGGCTGTTATATATTATTATTACCCCAGTGGTGAAGCTACAGACCTTGGGTCGCTAAAGCAAAATTAGGACATGGGCCCCCAACCCAACTGCAAACCAATAATCATTCCATAAAAGACATCCAAATGTATCATTAATTTGAGCCAGTCATTTTAAACATATTTTACCCATACACCTAGCAAAACTATCCAATCAGATTCCAACCGTATTTCTAAACTTAGATCCTCAAACCTCCTAAAATAAACTAACCACACTGAGCCTGGAAATGCTTGCGACTACAACGGACACTGTAAATCTTGGGGCACCGCACGTAAATGCTTGGCACACGGACACTGGTAAAATGTTGGCACAGGAACAACGCATGGTAAAATGCTGACGACCAGATGACACTGAAATGCTTGGCCACGGACACTGGTAAAATGCTTGGAGCCCACGGACACTGTAAAATGCTTGGGCAGGGGCACAGGACACTGGTAAAATGCTTGGCACATTAGTACACTGGTAAAAGCTTGGCAACGGACATACTGGTAAAATCTGGGCATCACGGTCACAGCGTGGAACAAATTGCTTGGCACACGGACACTGGTAAAATGCTTGGCACACGGACACTGTAAAATGCTGGCACACACGGACCACTGGTAAATGCTTTGGCACACGGACACTGGTAAAATGCTTTGGTCCACACGGACGCATCTGTAAAATGCTTGGCACAGAACGGACACTGGTAAATAGTTTGTCAACAATGGAGGGCCCTCTTCTTGGCCAAGGGCCCTTTGTGTGTCACATCCCCTGCACCCCTGGTAACTATGCCTCAGTTATTACTGGGTCTATAAAGACAAATAACCTTTTCTATTCTACTTTTGTTTTTTTTATACATTTTTTTCTTTAACTTGAAAGATGAATCTGTCACATGGAAATTAAATCCCTGTATTAACCGTCTCAGCGCTGGAACTGCCTGGGAAACTCCTATTGTCTATATTTTTTTACACTCTGTCAGACCACAGACATCGCAATAGGGAACTACATTTTGTTTTACTCCGACACAACGGCGACACACTTACAAACCGAAGGAACGTTGACCCCACACACACAATTTCCATGGGCCACGCGTGGGCTTAATTAGACGTCTCCGTGTAATCATGACATGGGTGGTATCTGTTTAAATTAAGGGAGCAGGTTAGATGGGGATAAAAGGTCCTTTGTACAGCCAGAGGGGCAGCAGCGCTCAGATGTAAAATGATTTCCCCCGGTTCAGGATCCTCCATTTCTCTCTCTGTAGTTCAAGAGAAAGTCACAGAAGGCAGGCCGGTGTCTCTGTTCCCTCTAGTCATCCTGGGTAACCTGACCTACGGAGCCAGTATTCTACTCATAGACCCAGACTTACGCCGAGTCTGAGGGATCCTACGTTCTGCATCATTTGCCTTGGCTAACTGGGAGCTTGGGGGCCGTGTTTCTAATATTATTGTATCCTTTACTCCAGGATCAGATCTATAACCAAGACTGGACCATTAACCGTCCAACTGCACATAATATATTAACATGAGACGCAGTAAGCACAGCCTATGGTCTTTTGTACTAGACCAGGGATGTCCAACCTGTGGCCCTCCGATGTTTGAAAACTACAACTCCAGCGTTCCTTGGGTTCTCTGCAATGGAGGAATGCTGGAGTTGTAGTTTTCAAACATCTGGAGGGCCGCAGTTGGACATCCCTGATTAGACCTATTTTTACATAATAAATACCCTATTTCCTTAAGGAAAATGTATTTAGACAGTAATGTTTGGCATTTCGTCACCTCGGTGGGAACTAAAACTTAGTCATTGGGGAAGATACAACCTGGATTCGTGCTTAAACTTCCCAAGAATATTAAAGGGACATCTGTATTGGCTTAGCTCCACGCCACCTCCTTCTGTCGCCTCTAACCAATGAAAAAATAATATATCTTGCAGAACCTGTCTCCCTATTGGTTAGGCCCTGGCCATAAGGGGGGTTGAGGCAATAACTGTACAATTATCCTGAGAAAGTCCTACTACACACATGGGCAGATTCCATCTGAATTTACTCTCTAACATATTCTGATATACTGATCTGGAATATGGCGGCCATGAGCCTGATCAGTTCTCATATTTCACATGACCAGTTCGGCTGTATGAGTTACCAATGACCCAGAGGCCCAATCGAAAATATTGCCTTTGTGCACTAAACCAATCAGACACCGTGTGGTCAGTACGATTAGTTTTGCACATGCTCAGTTGTTGCCAGTGGGGTCCCACCTTTGTCTAGTCTGTATGGGAGGGGGTGGGTTGGACTCTTGTCGCTACAGCAATTACCTGCAGTGGATTTCTTTTATTTCCTTACCAATGTGCAGATTCTGGGTCAGTTTTTCAATACAGAGGGAGAATTGCTGACAACGGTAGGAAGGAACCTCTACTAGATTCCACGGGACGAATTCGCCTCTGACTTGAAATCTGAAGGGGACGACCTTCACAGGAACAGACCGGAGAGTTACCAACGTTTAGGCTGAGGCCACACTGCAACGCACAGGAATCGTGCGCACAATCGCGACGTTATTTCGCATGCAATGGTATGCGAGATTCTTGTGCGTTTGCGCATGCGATTTTGCTGTTTTCCGTTATGGAACGCATGCGTAACGCACCAAAATGTGACGCAAGCGTTAGCATACGGAAATGGGCGTGCAATCGCATCGGAGGAATTTTCGTTGTTCCCGTGATTTCATTTTTAGCGAAAATCGTGGGTGCAAACGCGCAAAAACACTGTAGTGTGGCCTAGCCTTAGGGCGTTTCCTCATTGTGTGTCTATTAAGAGGCACACGAAGTAACGCCAGCAAACCTATTAAGATCCTTCCATAAGAGTAACTACCCACCTGAAAACGATTTTAACCTTTACATACCCAATTGCCCTCCTTATTAGATATACCAGTTTATTTTTTTTTATACAGCCAGGGAATTTGTCCTTTACTTAGTAGTTTCTCAATATTTCTCTATTTAAAAAAAGTTTATATTTTGTGACTTTGTGCACTTTACGGAAAAATCAACGCTTCTCCTCAGCCGGTTTACCTCTGGGACAGATGATTTTATTTCTGGATGTTTTTCTTATACTTTAAACTAAATGGCCCGTTCCAATCTATGGGAAGAAGCACGGAATCCTTTTATCGGGGAGACTGAAAGACTGAACCAAGCTGCCTCCTGAGAAAAGGGAAACGGCGTTGTGTCATGTGTTTAACCTCTTTATAGTGTTCTACATTCCACAGACTATGCTTAATTTAAATAAGGGCCCAGTGCAGTCACTTTATCTTACGCTTAAGATTATGGCCTAATGCTGGATATGATTTCAGTCATTGTAAACTGATCTTTTAGTTTGGCGGTTTTACATTCGATGTTTCTGCACCATTTCCCCGGACAGATTGTGGTCCTGGTCGGAATATTGATTAACAGTCTGGGCAGTTTCTGGATGTCTCGATAACGTTGAAACCTATGGACACCATTGAGTTCAAATGGATCTCAAGGGAAACCAACTAAAAAAACGAAGGGCTGGGCTAAGGGTAGTCAATTTAAAGGTAAACTTACACATGGCCGATCCTAGAGAGAAATCCCAATGAATCCAATGGTTTTGCCAGCAAGTGTGGGGAGCCGAAATCACCAACAATCATGCAGATGAATTACTGCTGTCGGCATTGCAGTGACGTTCCCGATGGAAGCCTCGTCGGTTGGTCTGTGTAAGCAACGGATAGTACTCCACAGGTGTATGGGCCACCAAGTTGCTTTTATATAAAATCCCTTTGTTGTTAGGTGAGTTCCCCTTTAAGTGCGGCTTTGTTCTCTGCTTTGTTACTGTGTGATGATACTCTCTTAGTAGGAAGGGTGGCGGCACATTGCCAGACTTTTTATTCAGTTTGGTATTAGACGGTCTCTACCTACTGGAGTACCCGTGAACGTTGCTGTTCGGGAATACAGAATAAAACAGCAGCTGCTTTTCAGATATAATTTAGATACAAATGTGTAGACAAAATTGTTTAAAGGGAAAATGGTCCCACGACAAGTTAATAAAACCTGGCATCACTTGTGAGAAGTTATATGCTGGAAATGTTAACAATATAACTTCCTGGTTTCAATAGGTTGTTAGTGCTGTGACCATATCTCTGGCTGCATAATAGTTCCCCCTAACTGTCAATTTTAAGGCTGTGCAGGCACTTCCTTGTCTTTCCGCAGCATGATATCTAATGTGAGCATGCTCTGCCTCTGGGTACAGGACAGGACAGAGGTTCAGGGGATTCCACTCAAACTACAGGAAAGCATGGAAGTTTGAACATTATCCGCAATATAGTTTCTAACAGGCTGCAGCCAGAGATGTGTATTCAGGGCTCTTTTAAAGGAAAGACTGCAAGCTTAACTTGTATGAAGATCACAGTGCCCTTTAATTGTATTTTTAATAATATGTGTTCACGGTGTGACTGTAAGTTCTTGTTATATCATTTGATCACTTTTGTTTACATGTACTTTTTACAGCACGGGAGCCCAACACCCAATTTAGGAGTTAAAGTTCCCCAACAGCTGGGAAAACTCCATTTTTCATTATCGCACTTGTTCTGTAGCAATTACAGTGTATTTGGTATTACAATATGAAACTTTCTAAATACTTACATTCCTCATTACTTGCTGAACACAAGAGGTCAGCAGAGTACTGACAAAATCTTGAATGGATATTATACACATATAATAACTTTATCTATAGCTTTTATCTATTGTGTTGGGGGTTTTGAATAAAAAAAAGATGGAATAAATACACTTGTTTGCTTCTGTCTGCAACCACAACGGGTATAGTACAGTATTTGAGGTGAATAAAGACATGTCAACCTACTCCGCAATACCACAATTGCTGCCTAACTGTTGATCCGGAGGAAGGCACAAAAATAACAACAAAACACCAGAATTATAAATTCCTTCCTGACTCCAAGTGGCAATGGGAATTTCTCTGGACCAACTCTACTTTATGTGATCAATACCAGTACTTGTAACATTCCTTGTTTGTAGAAACTCATCCAGCTTATATTAAACTGACCAATGAACCTGCCATAAACAACGTCCACTGGAAGACAAGTTCCATAGCTTACCGTTCTCAACAGTGACAACACCCTTTCCCAACTCTACTTATGTATCATCCCAGAACTTGTAACATTCCTATGTTTGTAAAAACTCATCCAGCTTTTTATTAAACTGACCAATGAACCTGCCATAACAAGTCCATGGAAGATAGTTCCATAGTCTTTTACATTCTCACAGTGACAAACCCTTTCCCAACTCTACTTTATGTACAACAGTAACTTGTAACATCCTTGTTTGTAGAAACCACATCCCAGCTTTTATTAAACTGACCAATGACCTGCCATAAACAACGTCCACTGAAGACATTCCATAGCTTTAACCGTTCTCAACAGTGACAAACCCTTTCCCAACTCTACTTTATGTATCATACCAGTAACTTGTAACATTCCTTCTTGCAGAAACTCATCCCAGCTTTTTATATAAACTGACCAATGAACCTGCCATAACAACGTCCACTGGAAGACGTTCCATAGCTTTACCGTTCTCCACAGTGACAAAACCCTTTCCCACTCTACTTTATGTATCAATCCCAGTAACTTGTAACATTCCTTGTTTGTTAGAAACTCATCCAGCTTTTTATAAACTGACCAAAACCTGCCATAACAACGTCCACTGGAAGACAGTTCCATAGCTTTAACCGTTCTCACAGTGACAAAACCTTCCCAACTCTACTTTATGTATCAATCAAGTAACTTGTAACATTCCTTGTTTGTAAAACTTATCCAGCTTTTTATTAAAACTGACCAATGAACCTGCCCATAACAACGTCCACTAGAAGGACAGTTCCATAGCTTTAAACCGTTCTCACAGTGACAAACCCTTTTCCCACTCTACTTTATGTATCGGATCCAGTAACTTGTAACATTCCTTGTTTGTAGAAACTCATCCGCTTTCTATTAAACTGACCAATGAACCTGCCATAACAACGTCCACTGGAAGACGTTCCATAGCTTTAACCGTTCTCACGTGACAAACCCTTCCCAACTCTACTTTATGTATCAATCCCAGCCTAGTACTTGTAACATTCCTTGTTTGTAAAAACTCATCCAGCTTTATATTAAACTGACCAATTGAACGCCCATAACAACGTCCACTGGAAGACGATTCCCATAGCTTTACCTTTTCACACAGTGACAAACCCTTCCCACTCTACTTATGTATCATACCAGTTACTTTGTACATTCTTGTTTGTAGAAAACTCATCCAGCTTTTATTAAACTGGGACCAATGAACCTGACGCATAACAACGTTCACTGGAAGACAGTTCCATAGCTTTACCGTTCTCACAGTGACAAACCCTTTCCCAACTCTACTTTATGTATCAATACCAGTAACTTGTAAATTCCTTGTTGTAGAAACTCACGCACAGCTTTTATTAATCTGACCAATGAACCTGCCATAAACAACGTTCACTGGAAGACAGTTCCATAGCTTTAACCGTTCTCACAGTGACAAACCCTTTCCCAACTCTACTTTATTCAATACAAACTTGTAAACATTCCTTGTTTGTAGAAACTCATCCAGCTTTTTTATTAAACTGACACAATGAACCTGCCATAAAACGTCCACTGGAAGACCGTTCCATAGCTTTACCGTTCTCACAGTGACAAAACCCTTCCTAACTCTACTTTATGTATCAATACCAGTAACTTGTAACATTCCTTGTTTGTAGAAACTCATCCGCTTTTATTAAACTGACCAATGAACCTGCCATAACAACGTCCACATGGAAGACAGTTCCATAGCTTTAACCGTTCCTCCCACGACAGTGACAACCCTTTCCCAACTCTACTTTTGTATCAATACCAGTAACTGAACATTCCTTTTTGTAGAAACTCATCCACGTTTTATTACTATGACAATTGAACTCTGCCATAACAACCGTCCACTGGAAGACAGTTCCATAGCTTTACACGTTCTCACAGTGACAAAACACCTTTCCCAACTCTACTTTATGTATCCCAATACACGTAACTTGTACATTCCTTGGTTTGTAGAAAACTCATCCCAGCTTTTTATTAACTGACCAATGAACCTGCCATAACACACGTCCACTGGAAGACAGTTCCATAGCTTACATCCCTCCTCACAGTGAAAGCCCTTTCCCACGCAACTCTCTTATGTATCATATCAGTAACTTGTAACATTCCTTGTTTGTAGAAACTCATCCAGCTTTTTATTAAAACTGGCCAATGACCCTGCCATTACAACGTCCACGCTGGAGACAGTTCCATAGCTTTTACCCTTCTCTCACAGTGAAAGCCCTTTCCCAACCCTACTTTTATGTATCAATACCAGTAACTTGTAACATTCCTTGTTTGTAGAAACTCATTCCAGCTTTTATTAAACTGACCAATGAACCTGCATAAACACGTCCACTGGAAGACAGTTGCCATAGCTTTACGTTCTCCACAGTGAAACCCTTTCCCACCTCTACTTTATGTATCAATACTAGTAACCTTGTAACTTCTTCTTGTTTGTAGAAACTCATCATCCAGCTTTTTATTAAACTGACCACTATGAACCTGCCATAAACACGTCCACTGGAACAGTTCCATAGCTTATTACCAAAAAAAAACGTTCTCATACAGTAAAAACCCTTTCCCAACTTGAACCCTAAACCTTTTATCTTCAAGTTTAGGGATGTCATCGTGTCGCTCTGACATGTTCTATTGGTGAACAATGCCCCAGATAGTTTATTGTATGAGGCCCGTTAATATTTATATATACACAGTAATCATATCCCAACGCAAGCGCCTTTTCTCTCACAGCTTACATATATGTAGAACTTTTTCCAGTCTCTCTTCATATTCAAGCTATCGCTCCCCATATCCCCTATTAATTTAGTTGGCCCTTCTCTGAACTCTGAACCCTTCCATTTCAAAGATGTCCTTTTTTACACAGGGTTCACAATTGCACTGCATATTCCAATGAGCCTTACGCATGCTTTCTAAAGATAGGCCAAGCATATTACATTTTAAGAGGAGAATTACATTTCCTCCCTTGAATCCATACCTCTCTTTATACAAGACAATACATGCTGTCTCTGGCTGTTGCCGCCTGGGCACTGCTTGCTACCTTTAAGTTTGTTACCACCAAAACCTCCAAGATCCCTTTCCAACAGGATTCCCTTAACATAGAGACCATTTATAGTATAAGCATGCAGCACAAGGATTTTTAAGTCCAAATGCATCACACCTTCCATTATCAATCATACATTGAATCTCATCTGCCTTTCTCTACTTAGGCAGCCCCAATTGTGCCAATTCTATCTAGATTCCCCCTGTAACCATTGCACATACCTCTATAACTAGATCTTATATAAGAGGGTATCTCCACCCACCTGCACCCACCGCGAACTGCTAGTTTGATTTGTGTAAAAAAAAAGAAAAAGCAGGGGCTGGACGAAACCGCGTATCCTGGCCGTCTGTGATTGCTGAGTAGGTCAGGGCAAACACAAGGACGCGGCTGCACCAGCCTATACAGACGGTCACAGGAAGCAAAAAGGAGCGTTAGTTGTTTTTGGGCTGTATTTTTTTACTAATCTAACTTAGAGGGGGTTGCGCCTGTACACTTATACAAAACAACCGCAAAAATCTACAAGGAACGTAAGAAGCAGGCGTCCCTGTAGGTCCCTAGTACAAGGAGATTAGAATGTAGCTGTAGGTCCCTAGTACAAGGAGATTAGAATGTAACTGTAGGTCCCTAGTACAAGGAGATTAGAATGTAGCTCAATATCTCAGGAGCCAGGGACAATGGGAAGTCATAGCTCCTTAACCTCCCGGGCTTCAATCAATACATTAAAGGAAAAGTTCACTTTAAAGGATAATTACTGTCCCCATTCTGGCAGAGTAAGCTGGCTCCTCCCTCTATGCAGTCAATCAAGGCTGTAACTGCTGACATCACAACCAATGACTGACTGCTGTTTCACCTGCTTCTTCCTCTGCACATGCTCAAGCTTATAAAAAGCTCATTGAGCAGAGGGAGGAGGCAGATAAATTTGCCAGAAAGGAATAGAACTTATCATGACAGATCTGGTTACAAATACATGTAATAAACTGGGAAATCGTAAAATGTTTTGGGAAATTATCAAAACTAAAACTGGTACTTGGATGAGGCCATTTTACTTGTAGACACTAATACTTCTTCCAAATAAAGATCCTGGTCCTTTGTGGCCCTTTACACTGTGGGAGTTTTGTATTGTTTGAAAGCCATAAGCAGATCTGGTGTTTTGTACTATTACTGCCTGGGGTCTCAATGGAAATAACCGTACTTTTGTCTTCCATGTCTAGTGTACACTTCCATTAATGCAGTGTGTGGATTCGTCCTCCTGGGTTCCATCTTGGCTTTATCTCCTCCCCGGGGTCCAGGGCCAAACCTGCTGGTTTCTGGAGACGTTATCCAGAGCCGTCGCCTTCTCTCCATTGGTTTAAATGAGGTACTGGTCACATGCATTGTATAAACTAATCACTGAAGGTAAAAACCCATCTAGACAATAAAGACCAATCGACAAAACAGATTAGGAAGGTTCCGTCTGCATTCAGTTTATAGGTCACATAATGGAACTGGATTGTTTATGTTTGTTTCTATTTCATATGGATCAGAGGCTCTGGTATAAAATCATTTATTTTGTAACTGAGAAGACTTGTAACCATTTCCAAGACGGCAAAGAGACTTTTGTGCTGTCGCAGAAATGACACATTTTTGTATTTCTGTTTTTTAAAGGAATATTCTGTGAAAGAAAAGATCGGATTTGCTGTTGGTTTAATGTCGACGCTATTTTACCTGGTCGCTAGACTACCTCAGATTTTCACTAATGTAAGAAGCTGTTTACCTGAAATGTTGTTTATTTTTCTGTGATGTGAATGTGTGAGCTGAATCATCTTAAAGGGGTTGTGAATCACTCTCTATTTGCCTCTCCCTACAAAAGATAATGGAATGTCTGTACAGGGGCGAGTTCACTTATATGGGAGGGGGATTAACCCAAATGCTGAAATTTATATGAGGCGCGGATCAAATGGCTTGTATGGCTGTATATGATTATTATTACCCAGTGGTGAAGCTACAGACCTATGGGTCCTAAAGCAAAATTAGGACATGGGCCCCCCAACCCAACTGCAAACCAAATAATCATTCCCATAAAAGACATCCAAATGTATCATTAATTTGAGCCAGTCATTTTAAAACATATTTTACCCATACACCTAGCAAAACTATCCAATCAGATTCCAACCGTATTTCTAAACTTAGATCCTCAAACCTTCTAAAATAACTAACCAACTGACACTGGTAAAATGCTTGGCACACGGACACTGGTAAAATGCTTGGGCACACGGACACTGGTAAAATGCTTGGCACACGGACACTGGTAAAATGCTTGGCACACGGACACTGGAGAAAATGTTGTGCCACGGACACTGTTAGAATGCTTGGGCACGACTGAAAACGCACGGACACTGGTAAAATGCTTGGCACACGGACACTGTTAAAAATGATGGACACGGACACTGGTAAAATGCTTGGGCACACGGACACTGGTAAAATGCTTTGGCACACGGACACTGGTAAAATGCTTGGCACACGGACACTGGTAAAATGCTTGGGCACACGGACACTGGTAAAATGCTTGGCACACGGACCACTGGTAAATAGTTGGCAAACAATGGAGCCCTCTTCTTGGCCAAGGGCCCTGTTGTGGTCACATCCCCTGCACCCCTGGTAACTATGCCTCAGTTATTACTGGGTCTATAAAGACAAATAAGACCTTTTCTACCTTTTTGTTTTTTTCTTAATTAACATTTTTTTCCTTTAACTTGAAAGATGAATTCCTGTCACATGGAAAGTTAAATCCCTGTATTAACCGTCTCAGCGCTGGAACTTGCCCTTGGGAAACTCCTATTGTCTATATTATGTTTAACTCTGTCAGACCCACAGATCGCAATGGGAACTACATTTGTTTTACTCCGACACACCGTTAAAGGGAACGTTGACCCCACACACACAATTCCATGGGCCACGCGTGGTCTAATTACGGTCTCCGGTTGTAATCACTGACATGGGTGGTACTTGTGTAAATTAAGGGTTAGCAGGTTAGGGATGGGGATAAAATGGTCCCTTTGTACAGCCAGAGGGGCAGCAGCGTCAGATGTAAAATGATTTCCCCCGATTTCAGGATCCTCCTATTTTCTCTCATGTAGTTCAAGAGAAAGTCAACAGAAGGCCTGGCCGTGTCTCTGTTCCTCCTAGTCATCCTGGGTAACCTGACCTACGGAGCCAGTATTCTACTCAAGAACCCAGACTATGGCCAGTCTGAAGGATCCTACGTTCTGCATCATTTGCCTTGGCTAACTGGGAGCTTGGGGGCCGTGTTTCTAGATATTATTGTATCCTTTACTCCAGGATCAGATCTATAACCAAGACTGGACCATTAACCGTCCAACTGCACATAATATATTAACATGAGACGCAGTAAAGCACAGCCTATGGTCTTTGTGTATCTAGACCAGGGATGTCCAACCTGTGGCCCTCCAGATGTTTTGAAAACTACAACTCCCAGCGTTCCTTGGGTTCTTCTGCAATGGAGGAATGCTGGGAGTTGTAGTTTTCAAACATCTGGAGGGCCGCAGGTTGGACATCCCTGATCTAGACCTATTTTTTACATAATAATCACCTAGTTGTCCTTTAAGGAAATGTATTTAGACAGTAATGTTCTGGCCATTCGTCACCTCAGTGGAACTAAACTTAGTCATTGGGGAAGATACAACCTGGATTTGTGCCTTAAACTTCCCAAAGATTAAAGGACATCTGTATTGGCTTAGCTCCACCCCCACCTCCTTCTGGCCTCTAACCAATGGAAAAATAATATTCTTGCAGAACCTGTCTTCCTATTGGTTAGGCCCTGGCCCTAAAGGGGGGTTGAGCAATAACTGTACAATTATCCTGAGAAAGTCCTACTACACATGGGCAGATTCCATCTGAATTTACTCTCTAACAATATTCTGATATACTGATCTGGAATATGGCGGCCATGAGCCTGATCAGTTCTCATATTTCACTGACCAGTCGGCTGATGAGTTTACCAATGACCCAGAGCCAATTGAAAATATTTGCCTTTGTGCACTAACCAATCAGACACCGTGTGGTCAGTGACCATTATGTTCTTTGCACATGCTCAGTTGGCCAGTGGGGTCCCACCTTGTCTAGTCTTAATGGGAGGGGGTGGGTTGGACTCTTGTCGCTAACAGCAATTTACTGCAGTGGTATTTCTTTTATTTCCTTTACCATTGTGCAGATTCTGGGTCAGTTTTTCAAATACAGAGGGAGAATTGCTGACACGGTAGGAAGGGAACCTCTCCTAGATTCCACGGACGACGAATTCGCCTGACCTTGAAATCTGAAAGGGACGACCTTCACAGGAACAGACCCGGAGAGATACCAAACGTTTAGGCTGAGGCCACACTGCAACGCACAGGAATCGCGCGCACAATCGCGAGCGTTATCGCATGCAATGGTATGCGAGATTCTTGTGCGTTTTGCGCATGCGATTTTGCTGTTTTCCGTTATGGAAACGCATGCGTTAACGCACCAAAAATGGTGAACGCATGCGTTAGCAATACGGAAATGGGCGTGCAATCGCATCGGAGGAATTTCGTGTTCCCGTGATTTCCATTTTAGCGAAAATCGTGGGTGCAAACGCGCAAAAAACACGCTAGTGTGGCCTAGCCCTTAGGGCTGTTTCCTCATTGTGTGTCTATTAAAGAGGCACACGAAGTAACGGCACAAAACCTATTTAAAGATCCTTCCATAAAGAGTAACTACCCACCTGAAACGATTTTAACCTTTTCATACCCAATTGCCTCTCCTTATAGTAGATATACCAGTTTATTTTTTTTATACAGCCAGGGTAATTTGTCCTTTACTTAGTAGTTTTCAAATATTTCTCTATTTTAAAAAAAGTTTATATTTTGACTTTGTGCACTTTACGGAAAAATCAACGCTTCTCCTTCAGCCGGTTTTACCCTGGGACAGATGATTTATTTCTGGATGTTTTTCTTTATAACTTTAAAATGCCCGTTCCAATCTATCGGGAAGAAGCACGGAATCCTTTTATCGGGGAGACTGAAAGACTGACCAAGCTGCCATCCTGAGAAAAGGGAAACGCGTTGTGTCATTGTGTTAACCTCTTTATAATGTTCTACATTCCACAGATTGCTATTTTAAATAAGGCCCCAGTGCAGTCACTTTATCTTACCGTTAAATTATTGGCCTAATGCTGGACATTGATTTCAATCCATTGTAACATCTTTTAGTTTGGCGGTTTTACATTCCGATGTTTCTGCAACATTTTCCCGGACAGATTGTGGTTCCTGGTCGGAATATTGATTAACTGTCTGGGCTGTTTTCTGGATGTCTCGATAACGTTGAATAACCTATGGACACCATTGATGTTCTAATGGATCTCAAGGGAAACCAACCTAAAAAACAAAGGGCTGGGCTAAGGGGTCAATTTAAAGGTAAACTTACACATGGCCGATACTAGAGAAATCCCAATGAATCCAATGGGATTTGCCCAGCAAAGTGTGGGAGCCGAAATCACCAACAATCATGCAGATGAATTACTGCTGTCGGCATTGCAGTTGGACGTTCCCGATGGAAAAGCCTCGTCGGTTGGGTCTGTGTAAGCAAACGGATAGTACTCACAGGTGTATGGGCCACCAAGTTGCTTTTATATAAAATCCCTTTGTTGTTAGGTGAGTTCCCCTTTAATGCTGTTCTCCTGCTTTGTACTGTGTGATGATACTCTCTTTAGTAGGAAGGGGTGCGGCACATTGCCAGACTTTTTATTTCAGTTTGGTATTAGACGGTCTCTACCTACTGGAGTACCGTGAACGTTGCTGTTCGGGAATACAGAATAAAAACAGCAGCTGCTTTTACCAGATTAATTTAGAATACAAATGTGTAGACAAAATTGTTTAAAGGGAAACTGGTCCCCGAACAAGTTAAATAAAAACCTGGCATCACTTGTGAGAAGTTATATTGCTGGAAATGTTTAACAATATAACTTCCTGGTTTCAATAGGTTGTAGTCATGTGACCAATCTCTGGCTGCATTAATAGTTCCCCCCTAAACTGTCAATTTTAAAGGCTGTGCAGGCACTTCCTTGTCTTTCCCAGAATGATGTCTAATGTGAGCATGCTCTGCCTCTTGGTACAGGACAGGAGCAGAGGTTCAGGGGATGTCACTCAAACTACAGGAAGCATGAAGTTTGAACATTATCCGCAATATAGTTTCTCACAGGCTGCAGCCAGAGATGTGATTCAGGGCTCATTTTAAAGGAAAGACTGCAAGCTTTAACTTGTATGAAGATCACAGTTGCCCTTTAATGTATTTTAATAATATGTGTTCACGGTGTACTGTAAGTTTCTTGTTATATCATTTGAACCTCATTTTGTTTACATGTACAGTTTTACAGCACGGGAGCCAAAAACACCCAATTTAGGAACTTGGGCAGTGATGGGAGTTAAAGTTCCCCAACAGCTGGAAAACTCCATTTTTCATTATCCAGCTTGTTCTGTAGCAATTTACAGTGTTATTGGGTATTACCAATAATGAAACTTTCTAAATACTTATATTCCTTCATTACTTGCATTGAACACAAGAGGTCAGCAGAGTACTGACAAAATCTTGAATGGAATATTATAACACTTATAATTAACTTATCTATTAGCTTTTATCTTATTGTGTTGGGGGTTTTAAATAAAAAAAAAAGATGGAATAAATACACTTGTTTCTGTCCAGATGCACCACAACGGGTATAGTACAGTATTTGAGGTTGAATAAAGACATGTTCAACCTACTCTGCAATACCCACAATTGCTGCCTAATTGTTGATCCGGAGGAAGGCAAAAATAACAACAAAACACCAGAATTATGAAAATTCCTTCCTGACTCCAAGTGGCAATGGGAAATTTCCCTGGACCAACTCTACTTTATGTATCAATACCAGTAACTTGTAACATTCCTTGTTTGTAGAAACTCATCCAGCTTTATATTAAACTGACCAATGAACCTGCCATAACAACGTCCACTGAAACAGTTCCTAGCTTTAAAACCGTTCTCACAGTGACAACACCCTTTCCCACCTACTGTTATGACATCCCAGTAACTTGTAACATTCCTTGTTGTAAAAACTCATCCAGCTTTTTATTAAACTGACCATGAACCTGCCTAACAACGTCCACTGGAAGATAGTTCCATAGTCTTTTTACCATTCTCACCAGTGACAAACCCTTTCCCAACTCTACTTTATGTATCAATCCGTAACTTGTAACATTCCCTTGTTTGTAGAACCCATCCAGCTTTTATTAAACTGACCAATGACCTGCCATAACAACGTCCACTGGAAGACAGTTCCATAGCTTAACCGTTCTCAACACGTGACAACCCTTTCCCCAACTCTACTTATGTATCAATACCAGTAACTTGTAACATTCCTTCTTTGCAGAAACTCACCAGCTTTTTATTAAACTGACCAATGAACCTGCCATAACAACACGTCCACTGGAAGACAGTTCCATAGCTTTAAACCGTTCTCACAGTGACAAACCCTCCCAACTCTACTTTATGTTCAATCCCGATACTTGTAACATTCCTTTTTTGTAGAAACTCATCCAGCTTTTATTAAACTGACCATGAAACCTGCCATAACAACGTCCACTGGAAGACATTCCATAGCTTTACCGTTCCACAGTGACAAAACCTTTCCCAACTCTACCTTTATGATCAATACAGCTAACCTTGTAACATTCCTTGTTTGTAGAAACTTATCCGCTTTTTATTAAACTGACCAATGAACCTGCCATAACAACTCCACTAGAAGACAGTTCCCATAAGCTTATAACCGTTCTCACAGTGACAAACCCTTTCCCACTCTACTTTATGTATCGATACCAGTAACTTGTAACATTCCTTGTTTGTAGAAACTCATCCAGCTTTCTATTAAACTGACCAATGAACCTGCCATAACAACGTCCACTGGAAGACAGTTCCATAGCTTTAACCGTTCTCTCAGTGACAAACCCTTTCCCCAACTCTACTTTATGTATCAATCCCAGTAACTTGTAACATTCCTTGTTTGTAAAAACTCATCCAGCTTTAGTAAACTGACCAATGAACCTGCCATAACAACGTCCACTGGAAGCAGTTCCACATAGCTTACCGTTCTCACCAGTGACAACCCCTTTCCCCACTCGACTTATGTATCAATACCAGTTACTTGTACACATTCCCTTGTTTGTAGAAAACTCATCCAGCTTTTTATTAAACTGAGACCAATGACCCTGCCATAACCAAACGTTCACTGAAGACAGTTTCCATAGCTTTAACCGTTTCTCACAGTGACAAACCCTTTCCCAACTCTACTTTATGTATCAATACCAGTAACTTGTAACAATTCTTTTTTGTAGAAAACGCATCACGCTTTTAATAACTGACCAATGAACCTGCCATAACAACGTTCACTGGAAGACAGTTCCATAGCTTTAACCGTTCTCACCAGTGACAACCCTTTCCCAACTCTACTTATGTATCAATACCAGTAACTTGTAAACATTCCTTGTTTGTAGAAACTCACCCGCTTTTTATTAAACTGACCAATGAACCTGCCATAACAACGTCCCTGGAAGACCGTTCCATAGCTTTAACCGTTCTCACAGTGCAACCCTTTCCTAACTCTACTTTATGTATCAATACCATAACTTGTAACATTCCTTGTTTGTAAGAACTCATCCAGCTTTTTATTAAACTGACCAATGAACCTGCCATAACAACGTCCACTTGAAGACAGTTCCATAGCTTTAACCATTACCGTCTCACAGTGACAAACCCTTTCCCAACTCTACTTTATGTATCAATACCCGTAACTTGTATACATTCCTTGTTTGTAGAAACTCATCCAGCTTTTTATTAAACTGACCAATGAACCTGCCATAACAACGTCCACTGGAGACAGTTCCATAGCTTTACTTCTCACAGTGACAACCCTTTCCCAACTCTACTTTATGTATCAATACCATAACTTGACTGTAACATTCCTTGTTTTGTAGAAACTCATCCAGCTTTTATTAACTGACCAATGAACCTGCCATACAAACACGTCCACTGGAAGACAGTTCCATAGCTTTACCCTTCCTTCACAGTGAAAGCCCTTTTCCCACCTACTTTATGTATCAATATCAGTAACTTGTAACATTCCTTGTTTGTAGAAACTCATCCAGCTTTTTAATAACTGGACCAATGACCTGCCATTACACACGTCCACTGGAAGACAGTTCCATAGCTTTATACCTTCTCACTCTCACAGTGAAAGCCCTTTCCCAAACCCTACTTTTATAATAACCAGTAACTTGTAACTTTCCTTGTTTTGTAGAAACTCATCTCCAGCTTTTTATTAAACTGACCAATGAACCTGCCAAACAACGTCCACTGGAAGACGTTCCATATAGCTTTACCGTCTCCACAGTGACAAACCCTTTCCCAACTCTACTTTATGTATCAATACTAGTAACTTGTAACATTCCTTTGTTTGTAGAAACTCATCCAGCTTTTTATTAAACTGACCAATGAACCTGCCATAACAACGTCCACTGGAAGACAGTTCCATAGCTTTATTAACCGTTCTCAACATACAAAAACCCTCTTTCCCAACTTGAAACCCTAAACCTTTTATCTTCAAGTCTTAAGGGATGTCCTCGTGTCCTCTGACATGTTCTATATGGTGAACAATGCCCCAGTAGTTTATTGTATGGCCGTTAATGATTTATACACAGTAATCATATCCCCCACGCAGCGCCTTTTCTTCCAGCGTACATAATTGTAACTTTTTCCAGTCTCCTCCTTCATATTCAACGCTCCCCATATCCCCTTATTAATTTAGTTGCCCTTCTCTGAACCTTTCCATTTAAAAGATGTCCTTTTTGTACACAGGGTTCCAAAATTGCACTGCATATTCCAATGAGTGCCTTACCAATGCTTTCTAAAGATGGAGAATACATTTCCTCCCTTGAATCCCATACCTCTCTTTATACAAGACAATACATGCTGGCTCTGGCTGTTGCCGCCTGGCACTGCTTGCTACCTTTATGTTTGTTATCCACCAAAACTCTCCAAGATCCCTTTCCAAAGGATTCCCTTAACATAGAGACCATTTATAGTATAAGCATGCACAAGGATTTTTTAAGTCCAAATGCATCACACCTTCCATTTATCAACATTGAATCTCATCTGCCTCCACTTAGCGCGCCCAATGTGACAATCTATCTAGATCCCCCTGTAACCATTTGCACATCCTCTATATGCTTTTAAGGGTATCTCCACCCTGCCCACCGCAACTGCTAAGTTGATTTGTGTAAAAAAAAACAAAACGGGCTGGACCGCATGCTGCGTCTGTGATTGCTGAGTAGGCAGCCAAACCACAGACGCGGCTGCACCAGCTATACAGACGGTCACAGGAACAAAAGGAGCGTTAGTATGTTTTTGGCTAGTTTTTTTTACTAATTCTACTTACTTAGGGTTCCTACACTAACAGAAAGTAAGACAGGCGCCTAGTAGGCAGGTGGATTCAAACTGATAGTTTGTGGTTTTCATAGGCTATTTTTTAAACTGAAACCTCGGCTTATATCGAGTATATACAACAGTTTACATCTACTACTAGTCTATGCCAGTTGTCTAAATTTCTGTCACTTCCCTTATAAAACCAAGTTTTTGCTAAAGGATAATAGTAAACTGGGAAATTAGTTTTTGTTTTAAATTGTAAAAAGACCTCATCCATTCTAGTCCAATCCTTTATCCCCTACCCATACTAGTCTGTCTAACAGTTACATAGTAACATAAGTCGGAGGTTGTATAAAGACATCCGTCCATCTAGTCCAACCTTTATACCCTACCCATAATGTCCTGTCTAACAGTTACATAGTAACATAGTATTGGAGGTTGTATAAAGACATACGTCCATCTATCCAACCTTTATAACCTACCCATAATGTCTGTCTAACCAGTTCTATAGTAACCTAGTTATTGGAGGTTGTATAAAGACACTACGTCCATCTAGTCCAAACCTTATACCCTAACCCATATGTCTTCATCAACAGTTTCCATAGAACATATTATTGGAGGTTGTATACAAGACATACGTCCATCTAGTCCAACCTTTATATACCCTACCCATAATGTCTGTCTAACAGTTCCATAGTAACTATTTATGGTGGAGGTTGTATACAAGACATACGTCCATCTAGTCCAACCTTTATATCCCTACCCATAAGGTCTGTCTAACTTTCCATAGTAACAATATTGAGGTTTTGTATAAAAGACATACGTCCATCGTAGTCCACCTTTATCCCTAACCCATAATGTCTGTATAACAGTTCCATAGAACAATAGTATTGGAGGTTGTATAAAGAAATACGTCCATCTCGTCCAACCTTTTACCCCCCCATAATGTCTGTCTACAGTTAATAGTAACATAGTATTGGAGGTTGGTATGAAGACATACGTCCATCTAGTCCAACCTTTATACCCCACCCATAAATGTTCGTCTTTACAGTTCATAGTAACATAGTATTGGAGGTTTGTATAAAGACATATGCCCTCATAGTCCCCTTTATACCCCCCCATAATGTCTGTCCTAATCGTATCCTAAATATGTATTGAAGGTTGTATAGACATACTCCATCTGTCCAACCCTTTATACCCCTACCCATAATGTCCTGTCTAACAGTTTTCCAGACTAACATATATTGGAGTTGTAATAAAGCATACGTCCACTCTAGTCCACCTTGATACCACCCTAATGTCTGTTATACATTCCATAGTAACATAGTAATTGGAGGTTTGTTATAAAGATCATACGTCCATCTATTCCACTTTATACCTAAACCCATAATGGTCTGTCTACGTTCACATAGTAACACAGTATTGGAGTGTTGTTAAGCATACGCTCCATTAGGTCACAACTTTATACCCCTACCCATTCTGCTATAACAGTTCATGATTTAACACAGTATTGGAGGTTTGCTATAAGACATCGTCCTCGAGCCACCTTTATAACCTCACCATAAGTCTGTAATAACGTGTACCATAGTCAACTGTATTGGAGGTTGTATAAAGACTACGTCCACTCTAGTCCAACCATAATTATACCCTACCCATAATGCCTTATACAGTTACCATAGTAACATAGTATTGGAGGTTTGTATGAAAGACATACGTCCATCTCAGCCACACCTTGTTACCCACCATAAATGTTCTGGTATACGTTCCATATAACATAGTTGGAGGTTTGTATAAGACATACGTCCCTCTAGAGTCCAACCTTTATACCTACCCTAAATGTTCTGTAAACAGTTCCCTAGTAACATAGTATTGGAAGGTTGTTAGAAAGACAGTCGTCCATCTAGTCCAACTCTTTATAGCCCTACCCATAAGTCTGTAGAACAGTTCACATAGTAACATAGGTATTGGAGGTGTTAACAGACAATACGTATCCCATCTAGTCCAACCTTTATACCCACCCATAATTCTGATATACATAGCATAACATAGTATTGGAGGGTTGTATGAAGAACTACTCCTGATCTAGTCCAACCATTATATATTTACCCTCCCCCATAATGTCTGGTACATTCCAGTAATGAACATAGTATTGGAGGTTGTATGAAGCTTATCGTCCATCTAGTCCAAACCTTAACCCCACCCATTATGTCTGTCTAAACAGTCATCATAGTACCATAGTAAGGAGGTTGTATAAAGACCATACTCCAATCTAGTCCCAACCTTTATAACCCTACCCATAATGTCTGTCTACGTTCCATAGTAACAAGTATTGGAGGTTGTATAAAGATATCGTCCTCTAGTTCCAACCTTTATCACCCTAAAGCACCTAATTCTGGCTAACAGTTTCCATACACAGTATTGAGAGGTTGTATAAAGACACTCTCCACTAGTCCAACCTTTATACCCTCCCCATAATGTCCTGTAATAACAGTTTCCACTAGTAACAACGTATTAGTGGAGGTTTTGTATAAAGACATTACGTCCATCTATCCACAACCTTTCTAACCCACCCATAATGTCTTTATAACAGTTCCATAGTACATAGTATTGAGGTTGTATAATACAATACGTTCCCATTGTCCAATCTTTATACCACTGACCCATAATGTCTTGGGTGTTTTTAATTTAACAGTTACATAGTAACATAGTATTGGAGGCTTGTTAAAGCATCCGTCCTCTAGTCCAACCTTTATATACCCTCAGCCCATAATGTCCTGTATAACAGTTACAGCAAGTAACCATAGTATTGGCGGTTTTTGTATGAGACTAACGTCCATCCTAGTCCAACCTTTATACCCTACCCATAATGTCTGTCGAACAGTTCCTAGTACATAGCATTGGAGGTTGTATGAAGACATACGTCCAATCTAGTCAACACCTTTATATACCCTACCCCTAATGTCGTCTACAGTTCCATAGTATACATAGTATTTGGAGTTTATGAAGCATACGTCCCATCTAGTCCACCTTTTACGCCTACCGATAAGGTCTTGTATACCGTTTCCATCGTAACATAGTATGGAGGTTGTATAAAGAACATACGTCCATCTAGTCAAACCTTTATTTACCCTACCCATAATGTCGTATAACATTCCTTAGTAACATAGTATTTGGGGTTTGTATAAAGAACCAACCGTCCATCTAGTCCAACCTTTTATACCCCTCCCATACTGTTCTGTATACGTTACATACTAACATAGTATTGGAAGTTTGTATAAACACATACGTCATCTAGTCACCTTTAATAATACCCTACCTCTATACTGTCTGTATAACATTTATCAATAGTAACCATAGTATTGGGGTTTGTATTAAGACCACTTCCAGTTCCTCTAGTTCAACCTTTATATACCCTACCCATAATTCTGTATAACGTTAATAGTAACATAGATTGGAGGTTGTAATAAAGACAAACGTCCATCCTAGGTCCAACCTTTATACCCTACCCATGTCTAGTATAACAGTGACATAGTATTGGAGGTTGTATAAAGACATTCATCCACCTAGTCCCAACCTTTATAACTACCATACGTATCTGTATAAGTACATAGAACATAGTTTGGAGGTTTGTAAGACTCACGTCCATCTAAGTCCAAACCTTTATACCCCACCCATATGTCTTATAACAGTTTACATAGTAACCTAGTATTGGAGGTTAGTATAAAGATTATCTTCCATCTAGTCCAACCTTTATACCTACCCTAATGGTCTGTATAAACGCAGATTACACAGTAACATAGTATTGGAGGTTGTCTACAGACAAATACGTCCATCCTAGTCCAAACCTTTATACTCCTATCCATAAGGTCTGTATAACAGTTACACAATCATAGTATTGGAGGTTGTCTAAAAGACATACGTCCATCTAGTCAACGTTTATACCCTATCCCCATACTGTCTGTATAACACCTTCCAGTAACATAGTATTGGAACGGTTGATAAGACATCCGTCCATTTTCGTCCACCTTATACTCTACCCATATGTCCTGTATAACGTTACTAGGTAAAATAGTATGATGTTGTATAAGAACATAACGTACATCTAGCGTCCAACCTTATACACGCTACCCATGATGTCTGTATACATTAACTAGTAACTAGTAATGGGGTTGTATAAAGACATACGTCCATCTAGTCCAACCTTTATAGTCCACCATGATGTCCTGTATAACAGTTACATACTAAAATATGTATTGGAGGTTTAATAAAAGACATACGTCCATCTAGATCCACCTTTAATACCCACACCATATGTTTGTTTTTGTGTTAGCCTAAACCTTTTTTCTTCAAGTCTTAAGGGATGTCCTCGTGTCCTTTGACATGTTCTATTGGTGAACAATGCCCCAGATAGTTTATTGTATGGCCCGTTAATGTATTTATACACAGTAATCATATCCCCACGCAAGCGCCTTTTCTCCAGCGTACATAATTGTAACTTTTCCAGTCTCTCTTCATATTCAAGCTCCCCATTCCCCTTATTAATTTAGTTGCCCTTCTCTGAACCCTTTCCATTTCAAAGATTTCCTTTTTGTACCGGATTCCAAATTGCACTGCATATCCAAATGAGGCCTACCAATGCTTTCTAAAGAGGGAGATTACATTTTTCCTCCTTGAATCCATACTCCTCTCTTTATACAAGACAATACCATGCTGGCTCTGGCTGTTGCGCCTGGCAACGGCTTGCTACCTTTTAGTTTGTTATCCCCCAAACTCCAGATCCCTTTCACAGGGAATTCACTTAACACAGAGCCATTTATAGTATAAGCAGCACAAGGATTAAGTCAAAATGCATCACCCTTCCATTTATCAACATTGAATCTCATCTGCCACTTAGCAGCCCAATGTGGACAATCTATCTAGATCCCCCTTACCATTGCACATCCTCTATAGCTTTTAAAGGTATCTCCACCCTGCCCACCGCAACTGCTAAGTTAGATTTGTGTAAACAAAAAAAAAGCAAAAACGGGCTGGACCGGCAGCTGCTGCTGTGATTGGCTGAGGGCAGCCAACACAGACGCGGCTGCCAGCTATGCAGACGGTCACAGGAACAAGGAGCGTTAGTATGTTTTTGCTGCTTTTTTTACTAATCTAACTTAGGGGTGCCCTACACTACAGAAAGTAAGACAGGCGCCGAGTAGGCAGGTGGATTTCACTGAGAGGTTTATGGTTTTCAGGCTATTTTTAAAGCCTGAAAACCTCGGCTTATAGTCGAGTATATACAGTATTACATCTACTGCTATGCCAGAGTCTAAATTCCTACTCACTTCCTTATAAAAGCCAAGTTTGCTAAAGGATATGTACACTGGGAAATTAGTTTTTTTAAATTGTATAAAGACCTACATCCATCTAGTCCAACCTTTATACCCTACCCATAATGTCTGTCTAACAGTTACATAGTAACATAGTATCGGAGGTTGTATAAAGACATACGTCCATCTAGTCCAACCTTTATACCCTACCCATAATGTCTGTATAACAGTTACATAGTAACATAGTATTGGAGGTTGTATAAAGATTGGACTAGATGGTTATGTCTTTATACAACCTCCAATTACTATGTTTACTAGGAACTGTGATAACAGACAGTATGGGTCGGGGATAAAGGTGGACTAGATGGCCGAATGGCTTATCAACTCCTAATACTATGTTACTATAGAAATGTTTATACAGACATTATGGGTTAGGGTATAAAGGTTGGGACTCGATGGACGATGTCTTTTATAAAACCTCCATACTATGTTCTATGGAACTGTTAGACGTACATTATTGGTAGGGTATAAAGGTTGGGACTAGATGGACGGATGATGTCTTTATACAACCTCAATTCTAAGTTACATGGAATATTAGACAGACATTATGGGTAGGGTACAACGGTTGGACTAGAGGGACGTATGTCTTCATACAACCTTTTTTTTTTTTTTTGTTCCCCCCCACTACTATTTGTTACGATGTAACGTTATACAGACATTATGGGGAGGGTTTAAGGTTGGACTGATGACGTATGTCTTCATACAAACGCCAATACTATGTTACGATGTAATTATACAGAATTATGGGGAGGGTATAAGGTGGACTAGATGGAACGTATGTTTTATACACCTCCAATACTGTGTGTTACTTGGAATGTTAGATCAGGGACATTATGCGTAGGGTTATAAAGTTGGACTAGATGGACGTTATATCTTATACCACTCCACAATACTGAGGTTCTATGAACTGTAGCAGGACATTATGGGTGGGCTCTAAACCCGGTCTGGACTAGATGGACGTAGTCTTATACAACCTCCATTACTATGTTAATATGGAACTGTATAGACCAGACATTATGGGTGGGGTATAAAGGGGGGAGTAGAGGACGTATGTCTTTATACAACTCCAATAATATGTTACTATGGATGTTAGAAGACCAGTTGGGGGGGGTTATAAGGTTGGATGGATAAGATGGACGTAGGTTTATACAACCTCCAATAATATGTTACTATGGAACTGTTATACAGACATTATGGGTAGGGATATAAAGGTTGGATGGACTAGATGGGACGTCTGTCTTTATTACAACCGCCAATACTATGTTACTATGGAACTATTAGACAGACCATTAGGGTAGGGTTACAAGGTTGGACAGATGGACGTATGGTCTTATCCAACCTCCCATACTATTTACTATGTAACTGTTATACAGGACATTAGGGGGAGGGTATAAAGGTTGGACTAGATGGACGTAGTCTTCAACAACCTCCAATACTATGTACTATGTAAAACTTTTTTGTTATACAGCCATTCTGGGTAGGGTTTTAGGGTTAAAGATTGGACTGGCTGGACGTATGTATTATACAAACCTCCAAATACTAGTTTAGACTATGTAAACCGTTATACAGACATGGTATGGGAGGGTATAAAGATTGGACTAGATGGACGTATGTCTTTACTACTTCCAGTACTATGTTACTATGACTGTTATACAGACTTAGGGGTAGGGTATAAGGTTGGGACTAGATGGACGTATGTCTTTATACAACCTGCCAATACTATGTTACTATGACACTGTATACAGACATTATGGCGGTAGGCTATAAAGGTGGATAGATGGACGTATGTCTTATACAACCTCCAATACTAGTGTACTATGGAACTGTTATCACAGACCCTATAGGGTCGGGGATATAACGGTGGACTAGATGGAAGTATGTATTTATACAACACTCCAATACATGGTATATGGAACATTGTTAGACAGGACTATGGTTAGGGTATTAAAGGTTGGACAGGATGGACGTATGTCTTTTTACAACCTCCAATACTATGTTTACTATGGAACTGTTATGACAGACATCTATGGGTAGGGTATAGGTTTGGACAGATGGACGTATGTCTTTCATACAACACTCCAATACCTATGTTACTGTGTAACTGTTATACGACCATTATGGGTTAGGGCTATAAAGGTTGAGACTAGATGGACTCATGTCTTTATCACGACCTCCAATACTATGTTATCTATGTACTGTTATACAGAATTATGGGTGGGTATAATAGGTGGACTTAAGATGGAAGTATGTCTTTTATAACAACTCCAATACTATGTTTAGCTATGTGACCTGGTTATACAGACTTATGGGTAAGGGATACTAAAGGTTGGACTAGAGGACGTATGTCTTACTAATACACCGCCATACTTATGTTTAACTATGAAACTTTATACGACATTATGGGTAGGGTAATAAAGGTTGGACTAGATGACGTATGCTTTATACAACCTCCTCCAATACTATGTTACTATGGAAAATGTATACATACATTAGGGTTAGGGTTATAATAGGTGACTAGATGGAACGTAATGTCTTATATAACAACCTCCAAGACGATGTTACTATGGAATGTTAGAACAGGACGTTATGGGAAGGGAGAAAGGTTGGACTAGATGGTACGTATTCTCTTATACCAACCTCCAATGACTATGTTACTATTGGAACTGTTAGACAGACATATGGTAGGGTATAAAGGTTGCTATGTGTCTTAAAACCACAGTACGATGGAATTAGGACGTAATGTAGGGTAACACGTTGGCAATGAAACAACCTCAATACTATGGTTACTGATGTAACTGTTATACAGACATTATGGAGGTATAAAAGGTTGGACCCTAGATGGACGATTATGTCTTCATACACCTCCAATACGATGTTACTATGTAACTTATACAGACATTATTGGTGGGATCAAAGGTTGGACTAGCAGGACGTATGTCTTTATACAACCCAACTATCTATTGGTTCCTATGGAACTGGTATGAACAACATTATGCTAGGGGTATAAAGGTTGGACTAGATGGACGTTATTCTTTCTACAACCTCCAACTTCCGTGGTACTATGAAACTGTTATACAGACATTATGGGTGGTGGGTATAAGGTTGGGTTGGGACTAGATGAAGACGATGTTTTAACAACCTCATACTTATGTTACTAGGGAATTGTTATGACAGACATTAGGGTGGGTGTAAAAGGTTGGACTTAGATGGACGAATTCTTTATACAAACCTCATACTAGTTACTATAGAGACTGGTTAAGATACATTATGGGTGGGTAAAGGTTTGGACTAGAATGGACGTATGTCTTTATACAACCTCCATACTATGTTACTATGGAACTGTTGACCAGACCTTATATGGTAGGTATAAGATGGACTAGATGGGCCGTATGTCTTATACAACCTCCATACTATGTTATAGGAACTATTAGACAGACATTAGGGGTAGGTGTACACCGGTTGGACGAGATGGACGTATGTCTTCATACAACCTCCAATATATTTTACTATTTAACTGTTATACAGGACATTATGGGCTATGGTTACAAGTTGGACTAGATGACGTATGTCTCATACACCTCCAATACTATGTTACTGTCCTATTATACAGACATTATGGGGTAGCAGTAATAAAGAGTTGGACATAATGACGATGTTATTATATCCAACCTCACATACTTATTTTACTATGGTAACTGTTAGGACATGATGCAGTTAGGTATAAAGTTGGAACTAGATGGAACTATTCTTTATTACAAACCTCCAATACTTGGTTACTATGGAACTGTTATAGCAGACATTCATGGGGTGGGTATAAAGTGGGACTAGAGGACGTTTCTTAATACAACCTCCAATATAGTGTTATATGGTAAACTGTTAACAGACATATGGGGTGGGTTAAAGGTTGATAGATGGACGTATTCTTTAATACAACCTCATACTAATGTACTTATGGAACTGTTACAGCTCATGGGGTGGGTATAAAGGTTGGACTAGATAGACTATGTCGCTTTAGTACACTCAATACTATGTTGATATGTAACTGTATACAGAACATGTGGAGAGTAATAAAGGTTGGAACTAGATGGATAGGAGTATTTCTACAACCTCAAAGACTATGTTACTATGAACTGGTTATACAGACATCATGGGTAGGGTATAACAGATGTGGACTAGATGTACTATTTTTATACAACCTCCAAGACTATGTTACTATTAACTGTTATAGAACATAGGTAGGGTATAATCAGGTTGGACTAGATGGACGTATGTCTTTATACAACCCTCAATACTATGTTACTAGATACTGTTATACAGACATTATGGGTAGGGTTAGTAAAAGGTTTGACTAGATGGACGCTATGGTCTTCTAAAACATTCCAATACTAACGTGTTATATGAACGCTGTGATACAGACATTATGGTAGGTAGTATAAAGGTTGGACTAGAATGGAACGTATGGCTTTATACAACCTCCAATACATGTTACTATGGAACCTGTTAACAGGACATTATGGGTAGGGTATAAAGGTTGGACTAGATGGACGTAATGTCTTTATACAACCTCCAATTACTAGTGTTACTACATGGAATTTTATACAGACATTATGGGTAGGGTATAAAGGTTGGACTAGATGGACGTATGTTCTTAACAACCTTCCAAAACATGTTACTAGTAACGGTTGAACAGACATTATGGGGAGGGTATAAAGGTTGGACTAGATGGACGTATGTCTTATACAACCTCCAATACTATGGTATATATGTAACTGTTATACAGGACATTGTGGGTAGGTATAAAGGTTTGGACTAGATGACGGTATGTCTTATACAACCTCCAAACTATGTTACTATGTAACTGATACAGACATTATGGGGAGGGTATAAAGGTTGGACTAGATGGAGTATGTTTTATACAACTCCAATACTATGTACTATGAAACTTGTATACAGACATTATGGTTGGTGGGTATAAAGGTTGGACTAGATGGACGTTATGTCTTTATACAACTCCAATACTATGTTACTATGGAACCTTAGACAGACATTATGGGTAGGGTAAAGGTTGGACTAGATGGACGGTATGTTTTATACAACCTCCAAATACTATGTTACTATGAACTGTTAACAGACATATGGGGTAGGGTATAAAGGTTTGGACTAGATGGACGTATGTCTTATACAACCTCAATACTATGTTACTATGGAACTGTTATACAGACATATGGTAGGGTATAAAGGTTGATAGATGGACGTATGTCTTTATACAACCCCAATACTATGTTACTATGAACTATTAACAGACATTATGGGTTAGGGTAAACGGTTGGACTAGATGGAAGTATGTCTTATACAACCTCAATACTATTACTATGTAACTGTTATACAAGACATTATGGGTGAGGGTATAAAGGTTGGACGATGGACGTATGTCTTTATACAACCTCCAATTACTATGTTTACTATGCTAAATTAACGAAATTATGGGGAGGGTAAAGGTTGGACTAGATGGACGTATGATCTTTATACAACCTCCAATACAGGTGTTACGTATGAGAAACTGTTACGAACAGAAATTATTGGCGTAGGGTAAAAGAGTTGGGCTGATTGACGGTATATCTTTATACAACCTCCAATACTGTGTTACTAGGGACGTTAGACAGACATTAGGGTGGGTATAAAGGGGGATAAGTTGGACTAGATGGACGTATGCTTTATACACTCCAATACTATGTTACTATGGAACTGTTAGACAGACATTATGGGTGGGTGTATAAAGGTTGGATTAGATGGAAGTATTCTTATAACAACTCCAATACTATGTACTATGGAACTGTTAGACAGACATTATGGTGGGTATAAAAGGTTGGACTAGATTGACGTATGTCTTTATACAACCTCCAATACTATGTTACTATGTAACTGTTATACCGACATTATGGATAGGGTAAAAGGTTGGAATAGATGGATGTATGTCTTTTACAACCTCCAATACTATGTTACTTATGTAACTGTATACAGACATTATGGGTAGGGTATAAAGATGGACTATATGACGTATGCTATTATATACACATCCAATACTAGTTACTATGTAACTGATACAGACATGGGTAGGGTATAAAGGTTGGACTAGACTGGACGTATGTCTTTATACAACCTCCAATACTATGTTACATGGACACTGTATACAGACATTAGGTAGGGTATAAAGGTTTGACTAGATGGACGTATGTCTTTTTACAACCTCCAATACTATGTTACTATGGAACTGTTATACCAGACATAGGGTAGGGTTTAAAGGTTGGACTAGATGGACGGATGTCTTTATACAACCTCCAATACTATGTTTACTATGGAACTGTAGACAGAACATTATGGGTAGGGTATTAAGGTTGGACTAGATGACGTATGTTCTTTATACAACATCCAATTACTATGTTACTATGGAACTTTAGACAGAATTATGGTAGGGTATAAAGGTTGGACTAGATGGACGTAGTCTTCATACAACTCCAATACTATTTACTATGTAACTGTTATACAGGACATATGGGGAGGGTATAAAGGTTGGACAGATGGACGTATGTCTTTATACAACTCCAATACTATGTTACTATGTAACTGTGATCAGACATTATGGGTAGGGTTTTAAAGTTGGACTAGATGGACGTTAGTTTTATACAACCTCCAATACTAGTTTACTATTGAACTGTTAACAGACATTAGGGTAGGGTTATAAGATTGGACTAGATGGAACCGTAGTCTTTATACCACCTCCAAAATATCTGTTATATGGAACTGTTATACAGACATTGTGTAGGGTATAAAGGTTGGACTAGAGGACGTATGTCTTTATAACAACCTCCAATACTGTTACATGAACTGTTTACAGACATTATGGGTAGGGACTATAAAGGTGGACTAGATGGACGATGTCTTTCATACAACCTCCAATACTATGTTCATGAACTGTTATAAGACATATGTGTAGGGTATCAAAGGTTGGACTAGATGGCGTATGTCTCTTTATACAACCTCCAATAATATGTTATAGAACGTTAACAGACATATGGGTAGGATAAAGGTTGGACTAGATGGACGTATGTCTTTATACAACTCCAATAATATGTTACTAGGTAACTGTTAACAGACTTCATGGGTAGGTATAAAGGTTGGACTAGATGACGTATGTCTTTATACAACTCCAATTAGATGTTTACATGTAACTGTTATACAGACATATGGGAGGGTATAAAGGTTGGGACTAATGGACGTATGTCTTTATACAACCTCCAATACTATGTTTATTGTGTTGTATGTATACAGACATATGGGTAGGGTATAAAAGGGGACTAGATGGACGTAGTATCTTATACAACCTCCATACTATGTTATTTGCTACTGTTATACAGACATTGGGTAGGGTATAAGGTTGGACTAGATGGACGTAGTCTTATACAAAACCTCCAATACTATGTTACTATGAACTGTTTTGACAGACATTATGGGTGGGTGGGGTATAAAGGTTGGACTAGAGGACGTATTGTCTTTATACAACCTCAATACTATGGTTACTATGTAAATTATCAGCAGCACTTATGGGGATAAAGGGTAACTATAAGAGTTGCTGAATTACCACCTTAGGTGGAATGAAGCGTAGTTTTATACAACCTCCATAACTATGATAATGTTATACAGACATGGGTAAGGGTAAAAGTTGGACTAGATGACTTGCTATTATTGACAACCTCCAATACTATGTACTATGTAACTGTTTATACAGACATTATGGGTAGGTATAAAGGTTGACTAATGGACGTATGTCTTTATACAACCTCCCCATACTATGTTACTATGTGAACTGTTATACAGACATCTATGGGTTAGGGTAAAAGGTTGGACTAGATGGAACGTAGGTTTTCTTTATACAACTCCAATAATAGTTATTATGTAACTGTTATACAGACATTATGGGTAGGGATAAAGGGTTGGACTAGATGGCGTTGTCTTATACAACCTCCAATACTATGTTACTATTGGAACTGTTATACAGACATCTGGATTAGGGTATAAAGGTTGGACTAGATGGCGTATGTCTTTAACAACCTCAATACTATGTTACTATGGAACGTATACAGAAATTATGGGTAGGTATAAAGGTTGGACTAATGGACGTATGTCTTTATACAACCTCCAATACTATGTTACTGTGAACTGTTAACACAGACAACTTATGGGTAGGGTATAAAGTTGGACTAGATGGACGTATGTTTAACACACCTCCAATCATGTTACTATGGAACTGTTAACAGACATTATGGGTAGGGTATAAAGGTTGGACTAGATGACGTATGTCTTATCAACCTCCAATAATCTGGTTACTGTTGTAACCTTTATACAGACATATGGGGAGGGTATAAAGGATTGGACTCTATGGAACGTATGTCTTATACACCTCCCAATTACTATGTTACTATGTAACTTATACAGAACATTATGGGTAGTGTATAAGGTTGGACTAGATGGACGTATGTCTTTATACAACCTCCCATTTACTATGTTACATGAACTTATACAGACATTAGGGTGGGTTAAAAGGTTGGACTAGATGAGTTATGTCTTTTACACTCAAAGTACTATGTTACTATAGAAACTGTTAACAAGACATGATGGGAGGGTATAAAGGTTGGAACTGATGGACGTTATGTCTTATACAACCTCAAATAATGTTACTAGGAACGGTTGTTAACAGCATTATGTTAGGGTATAAAGTAAGTTGGACTAGATGGAAGTATGCTCGTTATGACAACTCCAATACTATGTTACTATGGAACTGCTAGACAGACATTATGGGTGGTAAAGGTTGGACTAATGGACGTTATGTCTTAACAACCTCCCAATACTATGTTATATGTAACGTTATACAGACATTATGGGAGGGTCTAAAGGTTGGACTAGATGGACGTATGTCTTTTTACAACCTCCAATACAGATGTACTATTGTAATAAGACTTATGGGGAGGGTATAAAGGTTGGACTAGATGGACGTATGTCTTTATACAACCTCCAATACTGTTACTATGGAACTGTTAACAGAACATTATGGTAGGGTATAAAGGTTGGACTAGGAGGAGTATTCTTCATACAACCTCCAATACTTGTTAATATGGAAACGTTAGACAGACATTATGGGGGGGGTAATAAAGGTTGGACTAGATGGACGTATGTCTTATATACAACCTCACTATGTTACTATGGAACTGTTATGACAGACATATGGGTGGGTATAAAGGTTGGACTAGATGGACAGTATGTCTTTATACAACCTCCAATACTATGTTACTATGGAATGTTAACAGCAATTATGGGTGGGGTTATAAAGGTGTCTAGATGGACGTATGTTTTATAACAACCCAATACTATGTTACTATGTAAGTTATACAGACATTATGGGTAGGGTATAAAGTTGGACTAGATGCGTATGTCTTTATACAACTCCAATACTATGTTACTATGAACTGTTTATACAGACATTGGGTAGGGTATAAAGTGGACTGAGGACGTATGTTTAAAACAACTCAAAATACTATGTTACTTGGAACTGTTATACAGACCTTATGGGATAGGGTATAAGGTTGACTAGATGGACGTATGTCTTATACAACCTCAATACTATGTTCTATGGAACTGTTTATACAGACAATTATAGGGTAGGGTATAAAGGTTGGACTAGATGGACGTATGTCTTATACAACCTCCATACTAGTTACTATGGAACTGTTAGCAGACATTAGTGGGTAGGGTATAAAGGTTGGGACTAGATGGGACGTATGTCTATAAAACCTCCATACTATTGTACTATGGAACTGTTAGACAGATATTATGGGTAGGGGTATAAAGGTTGGACTAGACTGGACGATATGTCTTCATACAACCTCCAATACTATGTTACTATGTAACTGTTAACAGACATATGGGGAGGGTATAAAGGTGGACAGATGGACGTATTTCTTCATACACTCCAATACTATGTTACTAGGTAACTTTACAGACATATGGGTAGGGGTATAAAGTGTGGACTAGAGGACGTATGTCTTTATACAAACCTCCAATACTATGTTACTATGGAAAATGTTATACAGACATTAGGGTAGGGTATAAAGGGTGTGGAAGATGACGTATGTCTTTATCAACCTCCAATTACTAGTTACTATGGAACTGTTATACAGACATTATGGGTAGGGTATAAAGGTTGACTAGATGGACGTATGTCTTTATACAACCTCCAATACTATGTTACTATGGAATATTAGAACAGACATTATGGTAGGGTACAACGGTTGGACTAGATGGAAGTGTAGTCATACAAACCTCCAATTCTATGTTTATAGTAAACTGTTATACGACATTATGGGGGAGGGTGTAAAAGGTTGGATAGAGGGGACGTATGTCTCATACAACCTCCAATACTATGTTACTATGTAACTTTTCAGACATTATGGGGAGGGTATCAAGGTTGGACTAGATGACGTATGTCTTTATACAACCTCCAATACTGTGTTACTATGGAACGTTAGACAGACATTGGGTTGGGTATATAAAGGTTGGACTGAGAATGGACGTATGGTTTATACAACCTCCAATACTGTGTTACTATGGAACTGTAGACGACATTATGGGTAGGGTATAAAGGTTGACTAGATGGACTAATCTATAAAACCTCCATACTGTGTTACTATGGAACTGTTTAGACAGACATAGGGGGGGTATAAAGGTTGGACTAGATGGAACGTAGTCTTTATACAACCTCCAATTACTATGTTACTATGGAAACTGTTAGACAGACATTATGGGTGGGGTATAAAGGTTGATAGATGGACGTATGTCTTTATACAACCTTCAAACTGTTATCTATGTAAACGTTAGACAGAACATATGGGTGGGGTATTAAAGTTGGAACTAGATGGACGTATGTCTTATACAACCTCCAATACTATGTTAACTATGTAACTGTAAGACAGACATTATGGTGGGGTATAAAGGTTGGACTAGATGGAGTTATGTCTTATACAACCTCCAATACTATGTTATATTTAACTGTTAAACAGCATTATGGGTGGGTATAAGGTTGGACTAGATGGACGTATGTTCTTATACAACCTCCAATAACTAGTTACTATGGAACTGTTAACAGACATTATGGGTAGGGTATAAGGTTGGAACTGATGGACGTATGTCTTTATACAACCTCCAATACTTGTTACTATGGAACTGTTTAGACAGACATTATGGGTAGGTATAAAGGTTGGACTAGATGGACGTTATGTCTTTATACAACCTCCAATACTATGTTACTATGGAACTGTTAGACAACATTATGGGTAGGGTATAAAGGGTTGGACTAGATGGACGTATGTCCTGTATACAACCTCCATACTAAGGTTACTATGAACGTTGGACGACATTAGGGTAGGGTATAAAGGTTGGAGCTAGATGGACGTATGTCTTATACAACCTCCAATACTATGTTACTATGTAACGTTATACAGACATTAGGGTAGGGTATAAACGGTTGGACTAGATGGACGTATGTCTTATACAACCTCGATACTATGTTACTATGTAACTGTTAGACAGAATTATGGGTAGGGTATAAAAGTTGGAATAGATGGATGTAGGTCTTTAACAATTTAAAAAAACTAATTTCCCAGTGTAATCCTTTAGCAAACTTGGCTTTTATAAGAAGTAAGTAGTGGAATTTAGACTCTGGCATAGCAGTAGATGTAAATACTGTTTATACTCGACTATAAGCCGAGAGTTTCAGGCTTTAAAAATAGCCTGAAACCATACCTCTCAGTGAAATCCACCTGCCTACTCGGCGCCTGTCTTACTTCTGTGTAGTGTAGGCACCCCTAAGTTAGATTAGTAAAAAAGCAGCAAAAACATATAACGTCCTTTGTTCTGTGACCGTCTGTCATAGTGGCAGCCGCGTCTGTGTTGGCTGCCGCTCAGCCATCACAGACAGCAGCTGCCGGTCCAGCCCGTTTGCTTTTTTTTTTTTACACAAATCTTAACTTAGCAGTGCGGTGGGCAGGGTGGAGATACAAAACTTTACAAAGCCTGGAATAGTTTTAGGATGTCAGCATATGGGTAAGGGGGAATTAACTAGATAGGATTTGTCCACATTGCTCTAATGGCAGAATGAATCAATGTTGGAAACATGGATAGGTGGATCATTAGGTTGAACTTGAGATCACTATGTGCTGCTTATCACTATACCTTAATGGACTCTGGTTAAGTGTAACCCTGGTGAAAGGAGATCTGGAGTTGTGGGGGAAACAAACTGTAAAATACAAGCCGTTCCAGGCTCGCAACAGCCAGAGCCAGCATGTATGTCTTGTATAAAGACGGGGCTAATGGATTACATGTGAGGAGGAAATAATGTAATTTCTCCTTTTAGAGCATTGGTAGGCCTCATTTGACTATGCAGTGCAATTTGGTGGTACAAACGAATGGAATATCTTTGTAGAATGGAAAGGATTTCATGAGAAGGCAACTACATAATGTATGGGAGCGTGATCGGGAGAGAAAGGTACAATTATTACAAAAAGGAGGTTGCTGGATATGATACTGTGTATAAATACTTAAGGCCTACAATATAAACTATCTGGGGATTGTAAATAGGAACATGGTCAGAAAAAAGGTTGACTACAAAGGACATCTTAGTACGTGAAATAAAGTTTAGGGAAGTTGGAAAGGGGTTTTGTCACTGTGAGAAGGTTAAAGCTATGGAATGTCTTCCAGTGGACGTTTTATGGCAGGTTCATTGAGTCAGGTTATAAAAAGTGGATGAGTTTCTTACAAAACAAGGAATGTTACAAGTTACTAGTTGATACATAAAGTAGAGTTGGAAAAGTGGGTTGTCACGCTGAGAACGGTTAAAGCTATGGAACTGGTCTTCAGTGGACGTTGTTATGGGGTTCATGGTCAGTTTTAATAAAAAGCTGGAGAGTTTCTACAAACAAGGAATGTTACAAAAGTTACTGGTATTGATTACCTAAAAAGTAGAGTTGGGAAAGGGCTTTCACTGTGAGAAGGGATCAAGCTATTGGAACTGTCCTTCCAGTGGACGTTGTTATGGTAGGTTGCATTGGGCAGTTTAATAAAAAGCTGGAGAGTTTCTAAAACAAGGAATGTTACAAATTACTGGTTGATACATAGAGTTGGAAAGGGTTTGTCACTGTTGAGAACGGTAAAGCTATGGAACGCTCCAGTGGACGTTGTTATGGCAGGTTCATTGGTCAGTTTATAAAAAGATGGATTGAGGTTTCTACAACAAGAAGTTACCAGTTACTGGTGTTGAACATAAAGTAGAGTTGGGAAAGGGGTTTGTTCCACTTGAGAAAGGTTAAGGATATGGAACTGTCTTCCAGAGTTAGTTGTTATGGCAGGTTCATTGGTCAGTTTAATAAAATCGCGGGATTGAGTTTCTACAAACAATGGAATGTACAAGGGTTACTGATATTGATTACATACAGTCGAGTTCAGGAAAAGGGTTTGTCACTGTGAGAACGGTTTAGAAAGCTATGGAACTGTCTTCCAGTGGACGTGGTTATGGCAGGTTCATTGGTCAGTTTAATAAAAAGCTGGATGAGTTTCTTACAAACAAGGAGGAATGTTAACAAGTTACTGGTATTGACATAAAGTTAGAGTTGGGCAAAGGTTTGTCACTGTAGAACGGTAAAGCTATGGAAATGTCTTCCAGTGACGTTGTTGGCAGGTTCATTGGTCAGTTTATTTAATAAAAAGCTGGATGAGTTTCTACAACAAAGGATGTACAAGTACTGGATGATACATAAAGTAGAGTTGGAAAGGGGTTTGTCACTGTGAGAACGGGTAAAGTATGGAACTGTCTTCCACGTGGCAACGTCGTGGGGTTCACATTGCAGTTTATCTGTTTTTATAGAAAGATGGAGGTTTTATTTTGTGGATGGTGTTTGACAAAAAGGAATGTTAAAGTTACGGTATTCGATACATAAAGTCAGTTGGGAAAGGGTTTGTCACTGTCGAGAACGGTTTAAGCTATGGAACTGTCTTCTAGTGGACGTTGTTATGGGCAGGTTCATTGGTCAGTTAATAAAAAAGCTGGATAAGTTCTACAAACAAGGAATGTTCAAGTTACTGGTATTGATAATAAAGTAGAGTTGGAAAGGGTTTGTCACGTGTGAGAACGGTTTAAAAGATATGAAAGCTAGGACTGTTCCAGTGGACGTTGTTATGGCAGGTTCATTGGTCAGTTATAAAAAGCTGGATGAGTTTCTACAAACAAGGAATGTTACAAGTTACTGGGATGATACATAAAGTAGAGTTGGGAAAGGGTTGTCACATGTGAGACGGTAAAAGCTATGGAACTGTCTCAGGGACGTTTTTGGCAGGTTCATGGTCAGTTTGAATTAAAAGCTGGATGAGTTCTCCAAACAAGGAATGTTACAAGTTACTGGTATTGATACATAAAGTAGAGTGGGAAAGGGTTTGTCACGTGAGAACGGTAAAGCTTGGAACTGTCCCAGTGGACGTTGTTATGGCAGGTTCATTGGTCAGTTTAATAAAAAAGTGGATGAGTTTCACAACAAGGAATTTACAATAGTTACTGGTATTGACCATAAAGTAGAGTTGGAAAGGGTTGTCACTGTGAGAACGGTAAAGTTATGGAACTGTCTTCCAGTGGACGTTGTTATGGCAGGTTCATTGGTCAGTTTATAAAAAGTGGATGAGTTTCTACAAACAAGGAATGTTACAAGGTACTGGTATGATACAAAGTAGAGGTGGGAAAGGGTTTTCACTGTGAGAACGGTTAAAGCTATGGAACTTTGCTTCCAGTGGACGGTGTTATGGCAGGTTCATTGGTCAGTTTATAAAAAAGCTGGGATGAGTTTCTACAAACAAGGAAGGTTACAAGGTTACTGGTGATTGATCACATAAGTTAGAGTTGGTCCAGGGAAATTTCCCATTGCCACTTGGAGTCAGGAAGGAATTTTCCATAATTTCTCGGTGTTTGGTGTTATTTTTGCCTTCTCCGGATCAAACAAGTTAGGCAGGGCAATTGTGGGTATGTGCCGAGTAGGTTGAACATGTCTTTATCAACCGCAAATACTGTTATATACCCGTTTGTGGTGCATCTGGACAGAAACAAGTGTATGTATTCCATTTTTAGTTTAACCACACATAAGTATTTAAGCAATATAAGTTATAAGTATTTAAGGTAAAGGTTATGTCAATGTCAGTACGTGCTGATGACACTCCTTCCAGTGACGTTGTTAAGTTGGTCAAGTTAAAAAAAATTGAGTTTCTGAAAGAAGATTTAAAGTTATGTTGGTACATACCATATAGGATTCACTGTGAGAAGGTAACTATGAACATGTCTTCCAGGGACTTTGTTACCTGATGTATTAATAAAATGGATCTTTCAGAAACGGTGTTGGACTTTACTCCGGTATTGAAACTAAGTAGAGTCTGAAATAGGGTGTTTTGGCTCCGTGTAGAACGTAATAGTATGAAATCTCAGGACGTGTACGGTTCAATTGTCATTGTAAAAAAAGCGGTTAAGTATTCTACAACAGGAAGTCCATTATTACTGTATTTATACATAAGGCGACTGTGGTGGAATTCCCATTCCCACTGAGCTAAGTTTATAATTCTGTCGTCGTTTTTGTTCTCTCGATAACAATAGCGCAGCATGTGGGTTTAGAGAGGTGAACATTCTGGTTTTCACTGCATATGTATACCCGGTGGTGCTGGAAGAAACGGTATATTCATTTGTATTAAACCACTGATCAATAATGTAATCTATCCTTAAGTGTTTGAACGAATCCATTCACATTTGCAGTACTCTGCTCCTGACCGTACCATAGGGTGTTCAAGTGACACATCGGAAGCAGGAAGTGCTGACAGCATTTAAAATTGACAGTTTAGGGTGAATTACTAACTTCAATCCTACGAACCAAGACTGATATGGTAAAGGACGTATTCCATCTTGGAGGAACTATTGTAACTGCACATCCATCTAAAGGGTGTTTGCCCGCTGTCAACTTACATGTACCAAGAGTCAAAACAGATTACGCACGGCACCATTACTCATAAGGAATGTGTCTTCAACAGTACTGCTCTTCTTTAAGACTGAATCAACCATCGTGAGCGGGAACTAGCGATGTCATTCATGCCTCCTGTTTGTCCCTGAACCTCCGTGTCCCCAACTAGCGAATTTTGATTCTGGAAGGAATCCTGCACACTTATTGAAAGTTAGGAACATATGAGGCAGAATTTCAATGTCACCTATTAACAAAGTTTAAACAGCCAGCATTGCTCCAAGTATCCTGTGTTATTCTTGGAAGTCTTAAACCATTCTACCTTTCTAATAATCGGTAATGCTTGTTATGTTCCAACAATTCACTGTCTCCAGTAGGTAGAGACCGTCTAATTACCAAAACTGAATAAAAAGTCGGCAATGTGCCCGCACCCTTCCTACTTAAAGAGAGTATCATCACACGTACAAGCAGGAGAACAGCATTATAAAGGGGAAAATTCACCTAACAACAAAGGATTTTATATAAAAGCAGCTTGGTGGCCCATACACCTGTAGTACTATACCGTTTGGCTTACACATACCCAACCGACAGGGCTTTCCATCGGAACGTCCAACTGCAATGCCGACAGCAGTAATCATATCTGCACTGATTGTTGCGATTTCGGCTTCCCACACTGGCGCGCAGCAAATCCCATTGGATTCATTGGGAATTTCTCTATTATCGGCCATGTGTAAGTTACCTTTAAATTTGACCCCTTAGCCCCATCCCCTTTGTTTTTTAAGGTTGGATTTTCCCTGAGATCCATTAAGAACATCAATGGTGTTCCATAGTTATTCAACGTTTACGAGACATCCAGAAAACAGCCCAGAGACAGTTATCATCAATATTCCGACATGAACACAGATTCCCGGAAAATGTTGCAGAACGAAATTCGTGAATTAAAACCGCCAAACTCAAGATGTTACAAGGATTGAAATCACAGTCAGCATTAGGCCAATAATTAAACGGTAAGAATAAAGAACTTGACTTACTGGCCTGGGCCTTATTTAAAAATAGCAAATGGGAAGTAGAACATTATAAGAGGTTAACACAATGACACAAACGCGTTTCCCTTTTTCTCATGAGGCCAGCTGGTCAGTCGTCAGTTCTCCCCGATAAGGATTCCGCTGGGCTTTCTTCCATAGATTGGAACTGGTCATTTTTAAAGTTATAATAGAAAAACATCCATAAATAAACATCTGCCCAGGGTAAACCGGCTGAGGAGAAGACGAAGCGTTGATTGTTTCCGTAAAGTGACACAAAGTCAAAATAACACTTTTTTTAAAATAGAGAAATATTGAAAACTATAAGTAAAGGAAAAAACACGGCGTATAACAAAAAATAAACTGGTATATCTACTATAAGATAGGCAATTGGGTATGAAAGGTTTTAAAAATCGTTTCACAGTGGGTAGTTATCTTTATTGAAGATCTTAAAAGTGTTTTGCCGTTACTTCGTCGTGTGCCTCTTTATAGGACACACAATGAGGAAACGCAGCCTAAGGGCTAGGCCACACTAAGGTGTTTTTGTTTGCGCGTTTGCACCCACCGATTTTCCTGCTAAAATGGGAAAACGGAACACAAATTCCTCCGATGCGATTGCACAGCCCATTTCCGTATTGCTAACGCATGCGTTCACCATTTTTGGTGCGTTCGGGCGCATGCGTTCCATTAACGAAAAACAGCAAAATCGCATGCGCAAAGCAACAGAATTCGCATACATTGCATGCGATAACGCTCGCGATGGTTGCGGCGCGATTCGTGGTGCGTTTGCATTTGTGTGGCCTCAGCTACAACGTTTTGGTATCTCTCCGGGTTCGTTCTGTGAAGGTCGTCCCTTTCATAGTTCAAGGTCGGCGAACTTCGTCGTCCGTGGGCAATTAGGAGTGGTGTCCATCCTCCAAGTGTCAGCAATTCTCCCTCTTTGATGTTGGAAAAACTGACCCAGATCTGCCCAATGTAAAGGAAATAAAAGAAAAACACTGCAGTAAATTGCTGTTACGCGACAAGAGTCCCAACCCACCCCTCCATTAAGACTAGAACAAGGGGGGACCCCACTGGCCAACTGAGCAGTGCAAAGAACATAATGGTGTCACTGACCACACGGTGTCTGATGGTTTAGTGCACAAGGCAAATTTTTCATGGCCTGCGGGTTCATTGGTAAAACTCATCGCGCGACTGGTCAGTGTAAATATAGAAACTGTCAGGGCTCATGGCCGCAATTCAGATCCGTTATATCAGAATATTGAGGTGAGAGTTAAATTCAGATGGAATCTGCACATGTGTAGTAGGACTTCTCAGGATCATTGTACAGTTATGCTACACCCCCCTTTAGGGTCCAGGGCCTAAACAATAGGAAGACAAAGTTTCTGCAAGAATATGTATTTTTCCATTGGTTAGAGGCCAGAAGGAGGTGGGGGTGGAGCTAAGCCAATACAGATGTCCCTTAATCTTTGGGAAGTTTAAGCACAAATCCAGGTTGTTCTCCCAATGACTAAGTTTAGGGTCCACTGAGGGGACGAATGGACCAGAACATTACTGTCTAAAACATTTCCTTAAAAGGCCAACCTAGGTGATATTATGTAAACAAATAGGTCTAGATCAGGGATGTCCAACTGCGGCCCTCCAGATGTTTGAAAACTACAACTCCCCGACATTCCTCCATTGCAGAAGAACCACCAGGAACGCTGGGAGTTGTAGTTTTCAAAACTCTGGAGGGCCACAGTTGGACTCCCTGGTCTAGTACACAAAGTACCATAGGCTGTGCTTTACTGCGTCTTCATGTTAAATATGTGCAGTTGGACGTGTAATGGTCCATCTTGGTTATAGATTGATCTGGAGTAAAGGATACAAACTAATCTAGAAACAACGGCCCCCAGCTCCATTAGCCAGGGCAAATGATCACGAACTAGATCCTCATACTGGCCATAGTTGTGTCTTGAGTAGAATACTGCTCCGTAGGTACGCGGTTACCCCAGGATGATAAGGAGGAACAGAGACACGGCCAAGGCCCTTCTGTTGACGTCCCTTGAAACTACATAGAGAAAATAGGAGGATCCTGAAATAGGGGGAAATCTTTTACCATCTGACGCTGCTGCCCCTCTGGCTGTACAAAGGGACCATTTTACCCATCCCTAACCTGCTAACCCTTACATTTACACAAGTACCCCATTCAGTGATACACCGGAGACCGTAATTAGACCACGCTTGTGGCCATGGAAATTGTGTGTTTGGGTCAACGTTCCCTTAACGGGTATTGGTCGGAGTAAAACAAAGTAGAGTTCCACATTGCGATCTGTGGGTCTGACAGAGTTAAACATAATATAGACTAGGAGTTTTCCCAAGGGCAAGTTTCCAGCTGCTTGAGACGGTTAATACAGGGATTAACTTTTCCATGTGACAGGAATTAATCTTTCAAGTTAAATGGGGAAAAAAAAAAAAAAATTGTAATAAGAAAAAAACAAAAAGGTAAGAAAGGTCTATTGTCTTTATTGACCCGTAATAACGGGGCATAGTTACCAGGGGTGCAGGCGGATGTGAACCACAAACACGGGCCCTGGCCCATAAGAGGGCTCCATTGTTTTGCACTATACCCGGGTCCTGCAGCAGTTACCAGTGTCCGTGTGCCCAGCATTATACCGGGTCCTGTTGGCCAGCATTTTCCTGTCCGTGTCTCAAGCATTTTAACCAGTGTCCGTTCGATTTACCATTTCCGTGGCCCAAGCATTTTAACCAGTGGTCCGTGGGCCAACATTTACCAGTTAGTTCTGTGCCAAGCATTTAACCAGTGTCCGTGTGCAAGCATTTTACAGTGTCCGTTGTGCCCAGAAGCATTTTACCAGTGGTCCGTGGTTGCCAAAAGCAATTTTACATCCTTGAAGCATTTTACCAGTGTCCGTGTGCCAAGATTAACGCTGTCCTTCCGATTACCAGTGTCCGTGTGCCCAAGCATTTTACCAGTGTCCGTGTGCAGCATTTTACCGTGTCCGTGTGCCAAGCCATTTTCCAGTATTCAGTTGTTTGAGTTATTTTAGAAGTTTTGAGGATCTAAGTTTAGAATAACGGTTGGGTAATCTGATTGGATAGTTTTGCTAGGTGTATGGTGTTAAAAAAAGTAATGGTTTTAAAATGACGGCTCAAATTATGATACATTTGGTGATGTCTTTTATGGGAATGATTATTTTGGTTGCAGTGGGGTGGGGGGCCCATTCCTAATTTTGCTTTAGGACCCATAGGTCTGTAGCTTCCACCACTGGGTATAATAATCATATACAGCCATACAAGCCATTTGATCTACGCACTATATAAATTCAAGCATGTGGGTTAATCCCCTCCCATATAAGTGAACCAGCCCCTGTACAGAACATTCCTATCTTTGTAGGGAGAGGCAAATAGAGAGTGATCACAACCCCTTAAGTTGATTCGCTCACAATTTCCACATCAGAAAAATAAACAACATTTCAGGGTAAACACTTTTACATATAGTGAAAATCTGAGTAGTCTAGCGACAGGTAAAATAGCGTCGACATTTAAACCAACAGCAAATCCGCATCTTTTCTTCACAGATATTCCTTAAAAAACAGAAATACAAAAATGTGTCATTCTGCGACAGCCACAAAAGTTCCTTTGGCCGTCTTGGAAATGTTACAAATCTTCTCAGTTACAAAAGAAGATTTGTATACCGAGCCTCTTGATCTATGAAATAGAAACAAACATAAACCAATCCAGTTCCATTATGACCTATAAACTGAATGCAGACGTGAACCTTCCTAATCTGTTTTGTCGATTGGTCTTTTTGTCTAGATGGGTTTTTACCTTCAGTATTAGTTATACAAGCTCCATGTGGAACCAGTACCCCTCATTTAAACCAATGGAGAGAAGGCGAACGGCTTCTGGTAACGTCTCCAGAAACCAGCAGTGTTGCCGCTGAACCCCGCGGGAGAGAGAAAGACAAGAGGGAACCCAGGAGGACGAATCCACCCACTGCAATTAAGGAAGTGTACACTAGACATGAAGACAAAAGACGGTTTTTCCATTGAGACCCCCAGGCGTAGTACTAGTAAAATACAACACCAGATCTGCTTAATGTGCCTTTCAAACAATACAAACTCCCACAGTTGTAAAGGCCACAAATGACCAGGATCTTTTAATTTGGAAGAAGAGTATGTGTGTCACAAGAAAATGGCCTCATCCAATAGTACCAGTTTTTTTAGTTTTGATAATTTCCCAAACATTTTACGATTTCCCAGTTTATACTTGTATTTGTAACCAATCTGTCCATGTAAGTTTTCCTTCTGGCAAAATTTATCTGCCTCCTCCCTCTGACTCATGAGCTTTGTTTTAGCATTGCAGAGTGAAGAAAGCAGTGAAACCTCAGTCAGTTCATTGGTGGTGATTGTCAAGAAGTAGTTACAGCGCTTGATTGAATGCATATAGGAGGAGCCAGGCTTACTCGCCAGAATGGGGACAGTAAGTTATCCTTTAAGTGAAATTTTCCTTTATGTATTGATTGAAGCCCGGGAGGTTTAAGGAGGCTATGACTTCCCATTGTCCCTGGTCTGAGATATGTAGCTACATTTAATCTCCTTGTACTAGGGACCTACATATCCATTCTAAATCTCCTGGTTAACAGGGGATCCCCTACAGCTACATGTCTAATCTCCTTGTACTTGGACCTACAGCTAATTACTAATCTCTTGTACCGGGACCTACAGCTAATTTCTCCTTGTACAGGGACCTACAGACATTCAATATCCTTGTACCAGGAGCCTACAGCTACTTCTAATGCTCCTTGTACTAGGGACCTTACAGCTCATTCTATCTCTTGTACTAGGGACCTACAGCTACATTCTAATCTCCTTGTACTAGGAACGCAACCATTCGTCAGGCTACAGCTACAATTAATTCCTGTACTAGAGGGCTCTAACAGCTACATTCTAATACTCCTTGTACTAGGCCCTACACATACATTCTAATCTCCTTGTTACTAGGACCTACCGACATTCTAATCTCCCTTTGTACTAGGGAACCCACAGCTACATTCTAATCTCCTTGTACTAGGACCTACATCTACATTCTAATCTCCTGTAGCTAGGGCCTACAGCTGACCTTCTATCTCCTGTGTACTAGGAAGACTACAGCTAAATTCTAATCTCGTACTAGGGACCTACAGCTACATTCTAATCTCCTTGTACTAGGGGACCTACAGCTACATTCAATTCTCCTCTGCCTCAGTCACTAATGGGACTGGATCAGCTACATTCTAATCTCCTTGTTACTAGGACCTACAGCTACATTCTTAATATCCTTGACTAGGGACCTACAAGCTACATTAATCTCACTGTACTAGGAAACTACAGTTACATTTAATCTCCTTGTAACTAGGGACATACCGACTACTTCTAATCTCCTTGTGACTACCGGGACCTACGCTACATTACTAAATCTCCTTGTACCAGGACTACCACAGCTAATTCTCCATATACTTTGTCCAGGAGCCCTACAGCTACCTTCTAATCCTCCTGTACCAGGGACACTACAGCTACATTCTAATCTCGTGTGACCAGGGACCTACAGCTACATTCTAATCTCCTTGTTACCAGGGCCTACAGCTACATCTAATCGGTCCTTGTACCAGGACCTACACTACATTCTAATCTCTTGTTTACCCCCAGGGACCTACAGCTACATTCTATACTCTTGTACTAGGACCCAGCGACATTCTAATCTCCTTGTACTAGGGACTACAGCTCTACATTCTATCTGCCTTGTACTAGAGACCTACAGGCTACATTCTAATTCCCTGGTACTAGGGACCTACAGCTACATTCTAATCTCCTGTTGTACAGAGACCTACAGCGTACATTCTAATCTCTTGTACTCGGGACCTAACTCACTTCTAATCTCCTTGTACAGGGACCCTGACAGCTACATCAATCTCCTTTAGCTAGCCATTATTCCGTAGGACCTACAGCTACATTCTAATCTCCTTGTACCAGGGACCTACGCTACTATGAATCTCCCTTGTACCAGGGACTACAGCTACATTCTAATCTCCTGTACCCAAGGGACCGTACAGCTACATCTAATCCCATCACTCGCATTCTTACTACCTCACAGGGACCTACAGCTACAATTCTAATCTCCTTGTACTAGGACCTACAGCTAACATTCTAATCTGCCTTGTACTAGGGACCTTACAGCTACACCCCCCTTCTAATCTCCTTGACTAGGACCTACAGTACAGTCTACATCTCCTTGTACCTAGGGACTACAGCTCAGTTCTAATCTCCTGTAACTAAGGGACCTACAGCTACATTCTAACTCGCCTTGTACTAGGACCTACAGCTCTACTCCTTATGACCACGTACATATCTCCTTGTACTAGGGACCTCAGCTACATTCTAATCTCATTGTACTAGGGACCTACAGCTACATTCTAATGCTCCTTGTACTAGGACCTACAGCTACATTCTAACTCCTTGTACTAGGGACCTACACGCTACATTCTAATTCCTTTACTAGGGACTATTCAATCCTTGTACTAGACTACATTACTAACATCTCTATTCCCCTGTGACTGGGCTACACTAATCTAATCTCCTTACTAGGACCTACAGCTACATTCTAATCTCCATTGTTACTAGGGACCAATACAGCTACATTCTAATCTCCTTGGACTGGTCGACCTACAGTCTACATTCTAATCTCCTTGCTACTAGGGACCCTACAGATACATTCTAATCTCCTTTTATAAGGACCTACGCTACAATTCTATCTCCTTGTACTAGTGACCTACAGCTACATTCTGAATCTCTTTACTAGGGACCTACCAGCTCATTCAGCATCTCCTTGTACTAGGACCTACAGCTACATTCTTCTAATCTCCTTTGTACTAGGTGACCTACAGCTACATTCTACTCTCCTTGTACAGGCATACAGCTACATTTAATCTCGCTTGTACTAGGGACCTACACCGCTACATTTCTAATCTCCTTGTACTAGGGACCTACAGCTAATTCTAAATCCCTTGTAACCAGGGACCAAGCTAAATCTCGTGACTTGCAGTCGCTACTTTAACCTTTATAGGACCTACAGCTACATTCTAATCTCCTTGGACTAGGGACCTACAGCTACATTCTTAATCTCCTTGTACTAGGGACCTACAGCTACATTCTAATCTCTTGTCTAGCTGACCTACAGCTACATTCTAATCTCCTGTACTAGGGACCTACAGCTACACTTCTTAAACTCCTGTACTAGGACCACAGCTACATCGATATCTCCTGTTAATAGGACTACAGCTTCATTCTAATCTCCTTGTACTGAGGACCTAACAGCTACATGTCTAATCTCCTTGTACTTAGGGACCTAACAGCTACATTCTAATCTCCTTTACTAGGGCACTACATCTACTTCTAATTCCTTGTACTAGGGGGGAACGCTAAGCTAACATTCTAATCTCCTTGTACTAGGAACCTACAGCTACATTCTAATCTCTTGGTTACTCGGGACCACAGCTACATTCTATCTCCTTGTCTAGGGACCTCAGCTACATTCTAATCTCGCTTGTACTAGGGACCTACAGCAGACTTTATATCTCCTTGTACTAGGGATACGCTACATTCTAATCTGTCCTAGGGACCTAAGCTCCAAATTCTACTCCTGTACTAGGGACCTACAGCTACATTCTAATCTCCTTGTACTAGTGACCTCAGCGTACATTCTAATCTCCTGTACTAGGGACCTACAGCTACATTCTAATCTCCTTGGTACAGAACGACATCTACCCTTGTAGGACCTCAGCTACATTCTATCTCCTGTGTATAGGGACCTAACAGCTACATCTAATCTCCTTGTACCTAGGGACCCACAGCTACAATTCGAACTCCTTGTACAGGGACCCTACCGCTACATTTAATCTCCTTGTACTAGGGACCTACAGCTACATTCTAAATCTCATTACTAGGCCTAGAATTATCTATGGTAGGACCTACAGCTACATTGTCTAATCTCCTTGTAACTAGGGACATACAGCCACATTCTAATCCCTTGTCTAGGGACCTACGCGACATTCTTTATCTCCTTGTTACTAGGACCTACAGCTACATTCTAATCTCCTTATGAAGACACTTACCTACGTACTACCGTAGGTCAGGACTCTACCGACTAGGCTAACTACATTCTAATCTCCTTCCAGCTACACTAATTTACTGCAGGACCTTTACAGCTACATTCTAATCTCCACGGCGTTAAAGGGCCAAAACATCACAGGTCGTCGTCTGTTTCCGGCATTTGAAATAGAAGGTAAAAACCCAGCATCACAGCATCTCAAATTGTAGTAACCGAGGTGTATTTCTGGAAAGGAAGAGACATTGGAGAGGGAGTTAGCAGTGTACACAGCATTGCCCATTCGGGTACTCGACACGTGACACCTTTACCTGAGAATGAGAAGCTGATTGCCATACAACGCCCAATAGATTTTAAAGTGGTCTCCCGGTGGCCCACGCTAGGATGAACCAGATGGACAATGGCCTTGTCCTTTTCCCCCGTTTTGCAGGCCGTTTGTAGAACTGTCTAAAAGGCAAAACTGGAAATCGGTAAATGGGAAGCATGGTAGCACTTAACCTTGGTGTAAACGCGGCCCCATACACCATCAATCTCTGTCATGCAATATTGGGCATTTTGGCCAATTTTATTATGTTCTTATACGGAGATAAAAAATGTTTTAGTGGACCAATCACCCGATCGTATTTGTAAACCTTAACACAGAGAATCGGATGAGTTTATTCATGCCTAAAGGGGCCCATACACTATACGTAAAAGATATTACACAGATGCCAATCTTCCGTTATAATAATGAATGTCCATCTATCTAGAACCCCCTGGCCCCGTTCTTTCATACCAATCGTTGAGATCACAAATACAATGGTTCCTATAGGATACCATCTCAAAGATAAAAACCCCGCTGCTTGTAAACGTGATATCTCGATCATTCCAATGTCACAGCTACCTTTAAGCGGGCCATCACGGACCAATCATGATCGTCATTGCTACAATATATTTTTTTTGCCTATACTCTTGATAAGATTAGCAAATGGCTGACTACCAGCGTTTGGATCGTGTATGGGGCCCCTACAACACCAAACAATATGATTATGTTTAAATGATTCATTGTAAAGTTTATTCTGATCCTCCCCCCCCCCAAATAGTTCGAATATTAGCAGCTCGGTGTGTAATATCCGACAGACCAGTTAAATCCAGCACACTCCGCGGGATTTTTACGACGTGGGTACATGCATAAAGCTGTTCAATAGATTGGCAGGTGTATGGTCTTAGTGTAAGACAAATAGACAAATTGACCCGCAGCTGTATAAAATATAATCATTATAGTACAAGCTCATCTGTCGGTAATTGTCAGGTCTACTACTACCTACAGGCATGTATGGAGAGCTTTAATTTTAGAAATGCACAAATGCGATAGTGGCTCTCGGGCACGCTAAATTGCTGTATCTATCGACTTTTAACGCCAGAATGGGGGCAAACAGAACGGCGCTGTTTGGCATGTAACTTGCAGCGGCCTGTGTGCGTTAACTTCTGCATAGACTCAGAGCACTGCAATGCAGGGAGTCAGTTAACCGATATAACATCGGCCCGTGTGCCTCTGGGGCTTCACCCTGTAATTATATAAGTTAGTAGATGATTGTCAGGTACCATGGATGAAAGTAAACCATCTGGATATAAAGTTTTATTGGCTCCAAATGATTGAAAATGCAATCTCATACCACTTACAAAGCACGGGATCGACTTGTGAGCAATCCAACTCAAATTTATCGGATCGCTCTAACATTTGAAAAACCTTTTTCCGTTGCTTTCGAAAAAACAAAGATCTGGCCAGGTGGAAGATTTCCAGCCAAACCATCTTCGATCTCCAGTCTCAGCAGCAAGTACCAAATCTGCAGAAGACCAAGCATCAGGTGGAGACATTGAAAACAGAACTGAGTTCCGCCAGGGGTGGAAGAGAAGATGTTTTCTTGTTCTCAATGATGCTGACTAATCAAAACAGAACTGTTTGTTCGTCATACAAAGATCTCACCTGTCACCTTCCATGCGGACTGGCCCTAGTTGTTTTGCCACATCTGTGAGCCCCTGGTTATAGCAGGTGTTAACAGCTCCCATCCAACTGCCCGTTCTTATTTACTGGGCGGGTGACACTTGTACGAATGGTGCCTTTAACAGTAAACAGTAACTTCAGTTCCTCGGGTTAAACACACACCCTCAACCGCCCAAACGTAAATCTGGTTTGTCAGCACAAAACAATGTCTAGTAACCCAAGAGAGCACACCCTGGCAGATTTCCAACATAATAAGACTGAACTTTGTGCATGGTGGTGAGGGGTGTGTCCAGGTCATGGGAAAAACAGTTAGTCTAGTACAGGAGAAGGTCTGGTTTAACGTTCTGATTCAGTGCAGGTTACAGCTGTTTGTGAGCAGCCCTGTGGTACTTGTCCACCTGAAACCTTCATTCACTAAAGCCTTTTTGTTCCACAATTTCGTCAGCTGTCACTTTTAAACAGACAATTCTAACATGAAGATAACATCCCGTCTGCTAGACTGCCGTGTGTGGAAGCCCCAGGCACTATTTCCCGCGATCACTCCTTCCCCCAACAGTCTGTCCTGTATTTGTATCATCAAGCCCCTTCCTACATTAAACTGCTGACCACAACAGGCCAATTTTGACATTCCTGGCCGAAATGTACCAGAACTATATCCAATAAATAGTCACGTGAGTTTTGGAATTAAAGTGTGTAGCGCTGAATTTTATAGTGCAAATACTTGTGTGTTGCTGCATGCCTTCAATGCCGTACTTGTTTTGCTCAGGTTCATTATCCCCCCTCCCTCTTAAACCAACGAATCCTCCTTCCTTAGACCTGACTTTTTTTTTCAAAAACTGAGCATGCTCGGCATCACAATCATCAGCACTGGAGAGAGGAATTTCCCACTGTCACCAATATAGTTACATTGCACGCAGCATAAGAAAGGACTGAATTGACAGCCTGAAGCAAATTTTGCTTCAGATAAAAGGGCGATTGTAAAAGTTTCTATCGTCTAAAAAGGTGCAATTGTTGCCCACACCCAGTCAGAAGTTGCTTTCATAGCAAACATCGGATTATTGATATTATTTGACATAGTGGACAGATCAACAAAGAAAGGTTAACAGTAATAGTTGGGTATAATTATTATTTTCTCGTACAAATCCTTTAACCTTCACGTGTGCTGTGCATTATATGTTGGAATCTTGCCATGTGGCATGGCGGGTACAAGACCATTTTTAATGGGTTTGAATGATAAATTCTAAGCAAGCAGCCAAACAGATTGCGGTTACGTAACCAGCTGTTTAAAACTAGGAACCATTACTACAATCTTTGGTTCAATGCGACCACCAGGAAGGGGGTCTTCGAGTCATTTCCAGTTATTTATTCTGGGGGAGGTAACCAAAACATCGTAACCAGAAATACTGCTGCGTCGTTACTGAGCTGCCATAACCCCGTGGAGAGTTGAGGACAAGGGCGTTTAGGGGAAGTGGGTAGAGTTACTCACGCATAGGATACATCATAAGCAAGAATGTGACAGGAGTCCTAGGTGACACTGGCTTGGTCTCGGGCGTCCATGGTGCACTCCTCTGAGGGGATGCCAAATCCCTGGGTCCCATTGGGACAGATAGAGAAAATGGCAGGGAAGGACGAACCGTATCGGGGGCCCCGTCCATAACGCCCCTGGAATAAAATAAACGGAACATTCATGGTTAGGCCCCATTGCAGTTCCGCCTTTCTGTTCCCAGTACGAACCCTTAGGTAAAATGAGGGAGGTTGGAGTTCCGCTGGAACTCTCCTAGTTGGATTAATAACCGCATTGCACATGTTATTGTTTCATTTTTACCTACAGGCATTAAATCAATGTCCCCAACCGCTAACGAGTCCCTTAAGCTCAGGTACAACAAAGTACAGTAACGATTCTATTTCTGAAAATGACGACATATGTGCAAGATCTGTTTGCCATCTTTCAAGATATGCATAACACAGTGCCCAAGCGTTCTCTATTGAGAACGCTCCGGACTGTGGTGTTTTTCCAATTCGGCCCGCGTAGACTTCCTATAGAGTTCTAGCGCGGCCGCTGGAAATTGTCGGACTTTCCCGAACGAGCGTGACGGCCACCCGTATCCGTTTAGCGGCCGCGGGTCGTTTGGGAAACGAACGTACACACAGTAACGATAAAGCCCCGATAAGCCGTCGATCGCCTGACTACCCCACTGCCCCAGCCCACCCAACTGCCACCCCACCCCTCACCCTCCCCCACTGCACCCCATTCCCACACCCCATTTCCCCACCCACCTGTACCCACATTCCCTACCCCACTGTAACCCCATTCACCCACCCCACCACTGTACCCCATTCCCACACCACCACTGTACCCATTCCCACCCCCACTGTACCCCCTTAGTCCCCACCCCCACTGCACCCCCTTCCCCCCCCCACCTGTACCCCATTCCCTACCCCCACTGTACCCCATTCCCCACCCCACTGTACCCCATTCACCTACCCCCCCTTAGCCCCATTCCCCCACCCCACTGTACCCCATTCCCTCCCCACACGTACACCCACTCGTACCCCTTACACCCCACTGTAACCCCCATTCCACCCCCCACTGTACCCTTCCCACTACCCCCACATGTACCCCATTCCCCACCCCCACTGACCCTTCCACCAACTGACCCTTCCCTACCCCCACTGTACCCCATTCCCCACCCCACTGTACCCTGTCTTACCTGTTCAGGTGGTTCTTGGTATATGGGTATGTAGTAGTTCTCTCCCCGGGCCCTATCGGTAAAATAACTAAGGTCTATCCCGGACCCCACATGGTCCCACTGGGTCCCGGCAGTCCCTTCAAGGTTCCGGCTCTTCCTATGGTTTGTTTTTTTTTAACTCATCAGATGGGCGGGGCTCACAAGTGTCACGGGGACAGGATCACGAGAACTTCCATCAGTAGCCTCGCCCACATTCCCCGCCCCGTTAATCTCTCCATACTGTCGTCCGGATGGAAAGTCGCGGAAAAGCCCCCAAATTTTGTATTGAGCAGGGGGGAAACTTGACTCACTTAACACAGAGCCATTTATAGTATAAGCAGCACAAGGATTAAGTCCAAAATGCATCACCTTCCATTTATCAACATTGAATCTCATCTGCCACTTAGCAGCCCAATGTGACAATCTATCTAGATCCCCCTGTAACCATTGCACATCCTCTATAGCTTTTAAAGGGTATCTCCACCCTGCCCACCGCAACTGCTAAGTTAGATTTGTGTAAAAAAAAAAAAAGCAAAACGGGCTGGACCGGCAGCTGCGTCTGTGATTGGCTGAGAGGCAGCCAAACACAGACGCGGCTGCCAGCTATGCAGACGGTCACAGGAACAAAGGAGCGTTAGTATGTTTTTGCTGCTTTTTTTACTAATCTAACTTAGGGGTGCCCTACACTACAGAAAGTAAGACAGGCGCCGAGTAGGCAGGTGGATTTCACTGAGAGGTTTATGGTTTTCAGGCTATTTTTAAAGCCTGAAAACCTCGGCTTATAGTCGCTACCCATAATGTCTGTATAACAGTTACATAGTAACATAGTATTGGAGGTTGTATAAAGACATACGTCCATCTAGTCCAACCTTTATACCCCACCCATAATGTCTGTCTAACAGTTACATAGTAACATAGTATTGGAGGTTGTATAAAGACATACCATTTACTGGAGTGGTATTTAAAGGACAACTGTAACGTTTTTGCTCTGGCCTAGGGCCTAACCAATGAGAAGCGATTTCTCACACTGGATAGATCCCAGACGGGGGGGGGCGGTGCTTAGCCAACACTGTTGTCCTTTAATTATCCACGTATAAGAAAACTGGAGCTTTTCTAATTTTTAAAGGCAAACTAAACCCATTTTTTGTGAGAATCTGAACCCCCTTCTCCCCAAGTGCACCAATATACTTTACTTTGCCGGCGTTTGTGGTTTGGAAAATCGCACCAAGACAATTCCCCTTGCGCTGTGTGAACAGAGCCTTATTGAGCACAGTGTTTACGTTTTTAATTTGCTTCTAACATTATTCAGGACTGATACATAGTAAGGGTTTCTATAGGATGAAGTAAGATTCTAACTGCTGTCTTGGGAATTTGTACCTAGTAACAGGCATGTGAATTGTATTAATCCTCCCAGAGGGATTAGTGATTAGACACCTCATGGACAACTGTCAGTCTGATATCCTAAACCACAGAGACAAGCAGCCTTCAGGCTACAACACAGACACCTGCAGAAACGCTCGGCCACTGGACAATGCAGAGAGATGTAGTTTAGAAGCAGCTGGAGGGTAGCAGCTTCTGGCCTATGAGCAAAGGTAATAAGAGTGGATCTCTATTTAACAAAGCAGGAACACAATGTAAACAGAACATTACTGTACAGGGAGATGTTAACAGGTCCAAGCTCATCACATTATTACAGCCTGTTACCTTTAATCATGTTAAAGGGAAAGTAGCTCACCAGCACTATCTTTCATACAGGATCCGTCTAGGACTAACCTGGCCAATAAACTGTACGTGCTGTAGTTTCTCAACGAAACAATAATAGGAGGTAGGAATAAACAATCCAACCTCCCTGCCCCAGGGACTTTCCATTTTTAAAAAGTTGAATGATAGAGTATAGTTGTCCTTTAAGAAGAAACTGCACATTGTTCATTGTGGTTAGATCAGAAACTATGATGAGGTTATTTTTTGGTCCACTGACCGATCTCATTTAATTTCCAAACAACGTCTAGTTGTCAACCTAAAAAACAATCAATTTATTTTAATGAAAATGTTCTTTGTTTGACCTTCAAATTATCCGTTTAGCAGGGCAACCAATAGTTCAAAGTCCAGGAAGTTGGAAATACCCTTCCCCTTTAATTAGTAAGTAGGTCACCCACACACGGTCCGATCCAGGTATTTAGAATTATTTATTGTTAGTATAGGAAGGCTCATAGAGAAGACTTCAAGCTTTACAAAAAATATATATATAACAAAACAAAAAAAAAAAAAACCAAACATACTCTAAAGCATTCCCCAGAGTCACCAGGAAACAATGTGAGGACAAACAGGTACGAGGGAAGATGTAACGGACCAAAAAAAAAAAAAAAAAGAATTTAAAGGTTTTATTTTTTCCATTCCCACCCTCCAAAGAAATCAGCTGTCCGTCAAGGGCTCCTGAGGGTCTGACAGTCACATTGTGCAGTTCCCACTGTGGAGGAAGGGGTTAATCAGTATGTACAGTTGAGAATATAAAAGAGGGCGGGGAAAGGGGAGGGGTTCTGGATAGTATTTAATAAGAGGATGATCAATCAGCGCGGATAGTGAGCCCAGAACACTATGAGGTGGTGGGGGGGAGAGAGTAATGGTTCCCCAGACCATAAAAAGATTCATACAGCTTTATTTAATAAGAGCAAACCACATTGATGGCTACTGATGTGTAGACCGTCTAACATGTAAATAAAGAAAAAAAATTAGGGGCTATAACAAAGTGTGTGCGCGTGTGTGTGTGGGGGGGGGGGGGGGTCCATGTAAGAAATGAAAAAGGTGAGTGCAGGTGGGGAAGAAAGGACAGGACATTTAACTTTGCTGCTTCCGCTTTAGAGCCTCCACTAGGTCGTTCTTCAATGCTTCCTGTTTTGATTTGTCTGCAAATGTCTGGACTGATCTACAAGAGAAAGAGAAAAAAGGTTAGGTCCGTATGACAGAAGAAAGGCCATAAAGGATGTGAAAATGTGCCAGGGCCATAGAGGAAGTGAAAATGTGCCAGGGCCATAGAGGAAGTGAAAATGTGCCAGGGCCACAGAGGAAGTGAAAATGTGCCAGGGTCATAGAGGAAGTGAAAATGTGCCAGGGCCACAGAGGAAGTGAAAATGTGCCAGGGCCACAAGAAGAGGAAGTGAAAAATGTCCAGGGCCACAGAGGATGAAAGGTGAAAATGTCCGAGGGTGCACAGAGGAAGTGAAATGTTCCAGGTCACAGAGGAAGTGAAAATGTGCCAGGTCACAGAGGAAGTGAAAATTGCCAGGTCACAGAGGAAGTGAAATGTGTCCAGGGTCATAGAGGAAGTGAAAATGTGCCAGGGTCATAGAGGAAGTGAAAAATGTGCCAGGGTCATAGGGAAGTGAAATGTGCCAGGGCCATAGAGGAAGTGAACAAATGTGCCAGGGGTCATTAGAGTAAATGAAAATGTGCCAGGGCCGTTCTATGAGTGAGAAATGGTCCAGGGCCGTAGGAAGTGAAAATGTGCCAGGGCATAAAGGAAAGTGAAATGTGGCCAGGGTCATAGAGGAAGTGAAAAATGTGCCAGGGCCGTAGAAGAAGTGAAATGTGCCAGGTCTAGTGAAGTGAAATGGCCAGGATCATAGAGGAATAATGTGCCAGGGCATAGAGGAAGTGAAAATGTGCCAGGGCCTAGAAGAAGTGGAAAATATGCCAGGGTATAGAGAAGTGAAAATGTTGCCAGGTCCGTAAGAAAGTCGTAAAATGTCCAGGGTCATAGAGGAAGTGAAATGTGCCAGGGTCGTAGAAGAAGTGAAAATGTGCCAGGGTCATAGAGGAAGTGAAAATGTGCCAGGGTCGTAGAAGTAGTGAAAATGTGCCAGGGTCATAGAGGAGTGAAAATGTGCCAGGTCGTAGTAGAAGTTGAAAATGTGCCAGGGTCATAGAGAGAAGTGAAAATTGGCCAGGGTCGTAGAAGGTAGTGAAAATGTGCCAGGGCCGTAGGAGGAGAGTGAAAATGTGCCAGGGCCGTAGAGGAAGTGAAATGTGCCGGGGCGTAGAGGAAGTGAAATGGTGCCAGGTCATAGAGGAAGTGGAAAATGTGCCAGGGTCATAGAGGAAGTGAAATGTGCCAGTTCATAGAAGTAGTGAAAATGTTCCAGGGTCATAGAGGAAGTGAAAATGTGCCAGGGTCCATAAGGAAGTGAAATGTGCCAGGTCGTAGAAGTAGTGAAAATGTGCCCAGGGTCTAGAGGAAGTGAAAATGTGCCAGGTCTCGAGGAAGTGAAAATGTGCCAGTCGTAGAAGAATGAAAAGTGCCGGTCATAAGGAAGTGAAAATGTACCATGGTCTAGAAGAAGTGAAACATGTGTCCCAGGGTCATAAAGGAAGTGAAATGTGCCAGGGTCCATGAGATGAAGTGAAAGTGTAAAAATGTGCCAGGGTCATATGAGAAGTGAAAATGTGCCGGTCCATAGGAATTAAATGTGCCAGGGTCAAGAGGAAAGTGCAAAAATGTGGCCAGTGTCCTAGAGAGAAGTGAAAATTCCAGTGTCATAGAGAAGTGGTGAAAACTGTGCCGGGGTCTAGAGGAAGTGAAAATGTGCCAGGGTCATAGGGAAGTGAAAATGTGCGAGGGGATCATAGAGGAAGTTGGGAAAATGAGCGCAGGTCATAGAGGAAGTGAATGTGCCAGGTTCATAAAGGAGTGAATGTGCCGGGCCTAGAGGTAAGTGAAAATGTGCCAGGCCATAAGGAGTAAAAATGTGCCAGGCCATAGAGGAAGTGAAAATGTGCCAGGGAGCATATAGGAAGTGAAAATGTGCCAGGCCTTAGAGAGTGAAAATGTGCAGGTCATAGAGAAGAAGTGAAAATGTGCCATGGTCAGTAGAAGAATGAAAATGTGCCCAGGTCATAAGGAAGTGAAAATGTGCCGGCCGTAGAGAAGCAAAAAATTGTGCCGCATAGAAGGAAGTGAAAATGTGTCCAGGGTCATTAAAGGAAGTGAAAATGTTGTCAGGCCGTTAGCCGGCAGGAAGCCGAAAATGGGTGCCGTCAGAGAGTGAATGCCAGGCCATAGAAGAAGTGAAAATGTTCCGGGCCATATAGTACGTAAATAATGTGCCAGGGCCATAGAGGATGGAAACAAGGGCCAGGGCCACAGAGGAATGAGGAAGTGCCTAGGGCGTAGAGGATGCGAAGAGCCCAAGGCTGTACGAGAAGTGAAAAAAGTGCCAGGGCTTGTACAGGAAGTAAATGAAGAAAAATTGCCAGAGTACACATGGCTGAACTGGACGTGGAGGAACTTTATTCAACCTAACCTCAGGGCTAATCAGTGACATACCAGAGTTCGTTCTATATAGTTCCGGAAAAACTAGATACAATTTATATAAGGGATGTCACCTACATGTCTATAGGATTACACCACCACGGGGTTCCCTGAACCAATTAGATGATGAGGCCACAGGCTGGAACTCCGAGGTGAAGTAAATCTGTATATTACACTATAGGTAGCGTATACAGGGAGATTCAATAATAGTTCTTATTGTTTAGAATGGTGCTAATTTTGCCCCAACCAGTCAGATCTTATTTAACATCTGAAAGCTAACATCCGATTGGTTGGGGCAAAATTAGCACCATTTTAAATTATAAGAAAATGTTATATGAATCTTCCCCCTGAATTAATGTCTATAAGCTAAGAATGCCAGACAAAAAATAAATAAACCCAGCATTTTATCAACAGGAATCCAGTTTTAGTGTATACATCGTTAATTAACGATCCTATTTGAAAAGAGAAAAGAAGAACCGACATCGTGTGTCAACAATAAACAGGGATTCCTACATAATTACCAATACAGTGAGTCCACTCAGATTTCACCACAAACCTCCCCATTGCAAATGCATGCCTTATGTATTCTATGTTTATTATATTGCCATGTTTTCATATGTATTATATGTTTTATTAATATTGCATGTTTTCATATGTAATTATATGTTTTAATTATCTTCAATGGTTTTATATGTATTTATGTTTTTATTATATTGCATGTTTTCTATGTATTATATGTTTATTATATTGCATGTTTCTATGTATTATATTTTATTATATTGCATGTTTCATATGTAGTAATATGTTTATTAATATGCATTTTTCCTATGTATATATGTTTATTATAATTGCTGTTTCATATTGTATTATATGTTTATTATATTGCTGTTTAAAATCTGTATGATATGTATTATATTGCCTGTTTTATATGTATTATATGTTTATATATTGTATGTTTTATATGTAATTATATGTTTATTATTTGCTGTTTTTATATGTATTAATATTTACTTATATTGCTTTTTAATATGTTTATATTTTATTATCTTGTATGTTTTTAATATGTATATATGTTCTAAGTGAAAATGTGCCAGGGCCACAGAGGAAGTGAAAATGTGCCAGGGCCACAGAGGAAGTGAAAATTGCCAGGTCATCAGAGGAAGTGAAAATGTGCCAGGGTCATAGAGGAAGTGAAAATGTGCCAGGGTCATAGAGGAAGTGAAAATGTGCCAGGGTCATAGAGGAAGTGAAAATGTGCCAGGGCCATAGAGGAAGTGAAAATGTGCCAGGGTCATAGAGGAAGTGAAAATGTGCCAGGGCCGTCTATGAGGTGGAAATGTGTCCAGGGGCCGTAAGGAAGTGAAAATGGCCAGGGCATAAAGGAAAGTGAATGTGGCCAGGGTCATAGAGGAAGTGAAAATGTGCCAGGGCCGTAGAAGAAGTGAAATGTGCCAGGTCTAGTGAAGTGAAATGGCCAGGATCATAGAGGAATAATGTGCCAGGGCATAGAGGAAGTGAAAATGTGCCAGGGCCTAGAAGAAGTGGAAAATATGCCAGGGTATAAGAAGTGAAAATGTTGCCAGGTCCGTAAGAAAGTCGTAAAATGTCCAGGGTCATAGAGGAAGTGAAAATGTGCCAGGGTCGTAGAAGAAGTGAAAATGTGCCAGGGTCATAGAGGAAGTGAAAATGTGCCAGGGTCGTAGAAGTAGTGAAAATGTGCCAGGGTCATAGAGGAGTGAAAATGTGCCAGGTCGTAGACGAAGTGATGAAAATTGCCAGGGTCATAGAGAGAAGTGAAAATTGGCCAGGGTCGTAGAAGGTAGTGAAAATGTGCCAGGGCCACAGAGGAAGTGAAAATGTGCCAGGGTCACAGAGGAAGTGAAAATGTGCCAGGGTCACAGAGGAAGTGAAAATGTGCCAGGGTCACAGAGGAAGTGAAAATGTGCCAGGGTCATAGAGGAAGTAGGGAAAATGGCCGGGCCGTAGAGGAAGTGAAAATGTGGCCAGGGCCGTAGAGGAGTGAAAATGGCCGGGTCATAAGGAAGTGACATGTGCAGGGTCATAGAGGAGTGAAGTGAAAATGTGCCAGGGCCGTAGAAGAAGTGAAAATGTGCCAGGGTCTCAGAGGAAGTGAAAATGTGCAGGATCATAGAGGAATAAAATGTGCCAGGGTCATAGAGGAAGTGAAATGTGCAGGGCCGAAGAAGAAGTGAAAATATGCCAGGGTTGGAGATAGGAAGTGAAAATGTGCCAGGGTCGTAGAAGTAGTGAAAATGTGCCAGGGTCATAGAGGAAGTGAAAATGTGCCAGGGTCGTAGAAGAAGTGAAAATGTGCCAGGGTCATAGAGGAAGTGAAAATGTGCCAGGGTCGTAGAAGTATGAAAATGTGCCAGGGTCATAGAGGAAGTGAAAATGTGCCAGGGTCGTAGAAGAAGTGAAAATGTTGCCAGGGTCATAGAGGAAGTGAAAATGTGCCAGGGTCGTAGAAGTAGTGAAAATGTGCCAGGGCCGTAGAGGAAGTGAAAATGTGCCAGGCTAGAGGAAGTGAAAATGTGCCAGGGCCGTAGAGGAAGTGAAAATGTGCCAGGGTCATAGAGGAAGTGAAAATGTGCCAGGGTCATAGAGGAAGTGAAAATGTGCCAGGGTCATAGAAGTAGTGAAAATGTGCCAGGGTCATAGAGGAAGTGAAAATGTGCCAGGGTCATAGAGGAAGTGAAAATGTGCCAGGGTCGTAGAAGTAGTGAAAATGTGCCAGGGTCATAGAGGAAGTGAAAATGTGCCAGGGTCATAGAGGAAGTGAAAAGTTGCGCAGGTCGTGAAGAATGAGTGAAATGTGCCAGGGTCATAAGGAAGTGAAAATTGCCATGTGGAGAGAAGTGAAATGTGCCAGGGGTCCATAAGAGAGAGTGAAAATGTGCCAGGGTCATAGAGAAGTGAAAATGTGCCAGGGTCAAGAGGAAGTGAAAGGAAGTGAAAATGTGCCAGGGTCATAGAGGAAGTGAAAATGTGCCAGGGTCATAGAGGAGTGAAAATGTGCTCAGTGCATAGAGGAAGTGAAATGTGCCAGGGTCATAGAGGAAGGAATGAAAATGTGCGAGGGCAATAGAGGAAGTGAAAATAGTTGCCAGGTCATAGAGGAAGTGAAAATGTGCCAGGGTCATAGAGGAAGGAAAATGTGCGGGCATAGAGGAAGTGAATGAAAATGTGCCAGGGTCATAGAGGAAGTGAAAATGTGCCAGGGTCATAGATGAAGTGAAAATGTGCCAGGGCCTTAGAGAAGTAAAATGTGCAGGGCATAGAGGAAAGGAAATGTGCCAGGGCATAGAGAAGTGAAAATGGCCAGGGCCTTAGAGGAAGTGAAAATGTGCCAGGTCATAGAGGAAGTGAAAATGTGCCAGGGTCATAGAAGAAGTGAAAATGTGCCAGGGTCATAAAGGAAGTGAAAATGTGCCAGGGCCGTAGAGGAAGCAAAAATGTGCCAGGGTCATTAGAAGAAGTGAAAATGTGCCAGGGTCATAAAGGAAGTGAAAATGTGTCAAGGCCGTAGAGGAAGCGAAAATGTGCCAGGGTCATAGAAGAAGTGAAATGTGCCAGGGCCATAGAAGAAGTGAAAATGTGCCAGGGCCATAGAGGAAGTAAAAATGTGCCAGGGCCATAGAGGATGGAAAAAAGGGCCAGGGCCACAGAGGAAGTGAGGAAGTGCCAGGGCCGTAGAGGATGCGAGAGAGCGCCAAGGCTGTACGAGAAGTGAAAAAGTGCCCAGGGCTGTACAGGAAGTAAATGAAAAAAAAATTGCCAGAGTAACAAAATGGCTGAACTGGAAGTGAGGGGAACTTTATTCAACCTAAACTCAGGGCATCAGTGACATACCAGAGTTCGTTCTATATAGTTCGAAAAAGCTAGATACAAGGTTATATAAGGGATGTCACCTACAGTGTCATATAAGGATTACACCACCAAGGGTTCCCTGACCATATAGATGATGAGGCCACAGGGCTGGAACTCCGAGGTGAAGTAAATCTGTATATTACACTATAGGTAGCGTATACAGGGAGATTCAATAATAGTTCTTATTGTTTAGAATGGTGCTAATTTTGCCCCAACCAGTCAGATCTTATTTAACATGAAAGCTAACATCCGATTGGTTGGGGCAAAATTAGCACCATTTTAAATGATAAGAAATGTTATTGAATCTCCCTGATTATTTCTTATAATACATAAGGCCAGCAAAAAAAATAAATAAAACCCAGATTTATACAGGAATCCCAGTTTAGTGTATAATCGTAATTAACGATCCTATTGAAAAGAGAAAGAAGAACCGACACTCGTGTGTCAACAATAAACAGGGATTCCTATAAATGACCAATACAGGAAGTCACTCAGATTCTCACCACTGAACCTCCCCATTGCAAATGCCTAGCCTTATGTATTATATGTTTATTATATTGCATGTTTCATATGTATTATAGTGTATTATATTGCATGTTATATGTATTATATGTGTATTATATTGCATGTTTTATATTATATATGTTTATTAATTGCATGTTATATGTTTATTTTTATTGTTATTATATTGCATGCATAGATTTATGTTTCTTATATTGCGTTATATGTATTATATGTTTATTATATTGCATGTTTATATGTATTATATGTTTATTATATTGCATGTTCATATGTATTATATGTTTATTATATTGCATGTTTATATGTATTATATGTTTATTATATTGCATGTTTTATTGTATTATATGTTTATTATATTGTATGTTTTATATGTATTATATGTTTATTATATTGCATGTTTTATATGTATTATATGTTATTAATTGCGATGTTATATGTTATATAGATGTTTTATATGTTTTATGTTTATTATATGTATGTTTTATAGTTTATATGTTTATTATATTGTTGTTTTATGTATTATATGTTTATTATACTGTATGTTTTATATTGTATTATATTTTTTTATATTGCATTGTTTATGTTATTATATGGTTTATATTGTAGTTGATATGTATTATATGTTTATTATTGTATGTTTTCTAGTATTATAGTTTTTTATATTGTAGTTTTAGATTTATATTTTATATTGTATGTTTTATATGTATTATATGTTTATTATACTGTATGTTTTATATGTATTATATTTTTATTATATTGCATGTTTTATATGTATTATATGTTTATTATATTGTATGTTTATATGTATTATATGTTTATTATATTGGATGTTTTATATGTATTATATGTTTATTATACCCAGTGCCCAGGTCTTCACAGTCAATTTCTACTCAATGTCCTAGTTCCCGATACATTACAAGTAGCCAGTGTAGCGTTTCTTGGTAAATGTAAAGAAATTGGTGCACAGTAAGCGGCATTATCAGGTAAACAGACAACTGTCGGTAATATCCACAGAACGTTTACCTGATTGTGGCCAATTAATAACATGCACAGTGTATGGGGAGTCTGCAGATGTTCTGAAAGATAAAAATCCTACCTACAGTTCAAAGCAATTCCCGTTGACTATAATCCCCGATACACAACGGCCTGTTAGATGTGTTATAATCTGCATGCAGCACAACAGAAAACGCTGCTAAAACGTGATTGGTTAGTCACTCCATGCACCCACCAATCCGCTCTGACTTCATCACAGAGCTGCCGTTCTGGTCCTAAAAGTCATCCAAGCCTATTTACCACAGGTTAGGACAACTTTAAGACCAGGATACCGTACAGCCGCCGTTAGCAAACCAGTATTGCAGCCTTTTTAATGCCTGCTAATATTTGGCATTTAAGTCACAGAGAGTTTAGTCCCTTTCTAAATTTTGTTAGCTCGGGGTACAAGTGCTTCTTTCTACCACCTGCAGGGTATTTCACAACGAGTCCTGATACAGTATTACATTAAGATTTCATATCATATCTAATAATGTTCCATTTAGTATGATGTAGACAGTAATTAAATAATTAACGCATATGATGGGTCATTTGGAACACTGAACTAAAGAGGATTGGTTGACTAATCACCCCTTTGTCCAATCAATGCAAGGACGTAGGGATCAATAAGAACAGGGACCATTCATAACGTTTGGGATAATGTGACTGTTTATATGAATAAAATCATCTAGATTACCGTCTACTTTATACAAATTCCTTTATCCATCCAATAATCTACGTTATTCGTGAAAGACAAAGATCACAACAATATTCTGTCTGCCATGCACAGAATCCAGCACTCGGTGGTACTCACAGACACACCATGCGGACACCGCCAGCCTGCGTCAGGAGAGTGGCGTTTGGCAGTGGGTACCTGGTCTAGTTATCGGGCTGCAGGTAGATCTGGCGTTGGGTAAGCACCTGAGACAGTTCTCTCTGAAGTTGCCTAAACTTAATGTTGTCAGGAATTGCATCTATTGATCTAAGAAGACGAGTTCAGAAGTGAAGGAAAGAAGAGATGAGAGGGGGTCGGTCATCAGACAGACAAAACGATAGGTAGGGACGGGCGAAAGAAGAAAGGAGGGGTCAGCTATGAACATCTGTATTACCTTAGTCCATTGACTATGTCCTTGGTTTTCCCAAAATAGATTTCGTTGAGAGTGCTCCTGATTTTATTCTCCATGTCCTACAACAACAAAAAGGACAAGTTAACGCAAAACCACGGAAGATTCTTAAAAATGACATTGGGTCAACTCGGATCCCAGTTCATTCATTGTTAAACATTTCTTTATTAGATGATTATAGAGATTATATTATTAGATATTAGTATCCAATCAGATTTCCCAGGATGCCTTTTGTCACGGACCTAGAAAAACAATGGGATCTGTTGTGACAGATGAAAAGCTTTATGGCCCTATCATGAACACAATTTAACAGATGATTAATTAAGTCATTTGGACTAATTTCAGTAGTTAATTGAAGTAATTTGCATTAAATAAAGATTGGCGGGGCGAACCAGACTCCGCCTACAGTATTCCCTAAACCCCACCCCCACAAAAGATAAAGGAAGTAGATATGGGAAAAGTATCCATAATCGTAGAAATAAGTTACTGACCTCGACCAGCCGCCCGATATTCGCTATGTGAGGGGAGGAGTCGCTAACAGTTTCATCTTTCTCCATCTTGAAAAGACACAATGAGAGAATTGTACAAACTAGACAAATACACATGGGCACATTCATATTAAAGGGAGGATCCTACAAGTCTGTCTCTGTGAGGGTAATATCACTGGTTATGCCCCCTGTAAAGGAGCTCATTGGTCAACTTCCTAGATCAGGTGACAGCTCAAAGTCCAATCAAGTTCATTTTAGACAATATTCGGCATATTTGCTTTTAATAGCAGCAGAATAATGTATCTGTGACCTGTAGCGGAGGTAAACCACATGGCAGCTTCATCTCTGAAATTACAACATGTATAATATACAACATGGCGTCCCAGCATTAACCTTACCTACCTGTTAGCTACATAGTAGGATTTGTCTGCCATTATAACATTTATTAGGGGACCAAGACTTATTGATGTTACCTGGCGAGTCAGACTTCCCCCTAGGTTCATTGTACCGGACCCAGTTTTGTTTGTCTGCAGCCACAGCATAACAGTGGAGGTCAGTTTGTAATGGGCGGTGCGACCACTAGATTTCTCCTGGAACCACAGAAGAGAAAAAATAATTAACGTGAAAAACATTCAGGAACCTGCAGCCTGAGGTCAAACAAAACAACAAAACCCACAGGAATTAACAAGCAAACTGTCACCCCACCCATCCCGGCTCTTTAGGGAATTCCTTCTCCTCGCCTCTTTAGCACAACACCGTCCCTTTAACAAGGAGCAGCCGCCATGGGAACCGTCTGATTACAGGTTCAACTGCAGCCAGAAAGCCCCCAGGGGGTGTGGGGGGGGGGGGGCACATGTTCCTTTGCACACAGAGCTGCTTTGTGCTGGACACCTGTTAGACCGCAGACTCCTGGGGCTTTGTTGAGGTCACGGCTATTACCTGAACTTCCACCACGTGGATGGAGTCCCAGCATCCTTTGATCTTTTTGGAGCCGTCTCCTGCTTTCTTGATGAGGATGACGCCAGCGAAGCCGTGATCCAGGTCCCACAGATACACAGAGGACACCCCCCCTTCAAAGTACCTATAGAATATAACCATATTAATAAGGATAAAGTGCTCATTGGTACATTCTTATAAACATTATTCACATGTATGTATGGTATATTGCCACTAGGGGGCGCAGCGCTGTACAGTAACAGAATACAATACAGTCATACAAGGGGGATAAATACATAGATAGTTCATTAAATGAAATAAATATAATTATAACTATGGAAGTGCCACAAGAGGAAAGTGTCTCCTTTACCGGACACTATTTAATGAAGATTCCTATGTGACAGCAGAATCACAACCCCATTTCTAGACTGGTTTAAAATTACCCAGAAGTCTCATCTATCTTTAAAGATACAACCCAGAAATGTGACCTTGTTATAGTCAAATCTATAATTCTCACTTGCTCTCGTCTCCCATTGTGACCCCCAAGCCGAGATCACAATCCCACATGGTACTGCATATCCTGTACACGTGACTAAACACAGGCCACGTCACATTGGAAGGGGATTTGTGGCCAAAGAGACAGAGAAAAGGCTGAATTTGCCCTAAACGTTCTCAAGATCCTAAGCTGGCGCAGAGCATCGCGTCTCACCTTCATCTGACTGCCAACGGACCCATTACATGCTGTTAGCAGCAGGAATAGCTGGAAACATTCCTCCTACCTACATTAGCAGCTTTTCATGGTGGAGAACAACATGAAAGAGGAGGTGGGGGGCTGAGAAGCAGGGGACAAAGTCTTTTGGTTTTGATGTGGTTGAGCCTGATGAGTTTTTACATAACGGCTTTTATGGGTATTTGAAGAATGTGCTAAACTGATGTCTGTAACCACGTAAAGCCCCAGGAGAGGAGCGGGCCTGCCAGATCTAACAGCAAACACATGCTCAGTAAACCCTTTCAGGCCTGCAGAAACAAGATATTGGCATCTCTAGCCACAGACATGTCATTGAGCTTTAAAAAGTCATGTCCAATGGGAGCAGCCCTGGCTCCTGTTGAAACTCATCTTAGCTACACGGGCATGCTGGGTGTTCAAAGGAAAGGTTCAGGAAAAATTCCCATTATCCTGGTTTACAGTCCAGAATCTACTGATGTAGCACATTCCCTCCTCTATAACCACTGGCTCAGGCATGCTCAATGACCATCAACCAGGGAGAGAGGGGGGGGAAATCTTCCAATCAGCAGCTCAGTTTCTACAGGGGGAGGGGCAAGCAAGTAACTTCAGGGCTTGATGTAGTGAAAGATTCTATGATATATCTGGTTCAAATTCACATAGTAAGGCGAGTGATACATCAATATACTCAGCTATAATTAGAGGGAAAATGACAATTTCTCTTTCTCCGGACAGACAGATATTGATATTTTGGTTTTAACTGGTAAGTAAAAATAAAAAAACGTTTGGAATCAAACACCCCCCATCAACACCATGGCAATCTGTAAATAGCAGCATGACTAACGACAAGTTATGGGAAATAACACTTCTGGCCCAGTCCACACCTAGTGGGGGGGGTGGAAAGACTGGTTTCAGCTCCGGAGACCGTCAATTATCTCACTTCGGAAAACAACAGAAAAGGAACATTTTAGACAACGGTCTGATAGTTCATGAAGTTCCTCCCATGACAGGTTCCCTGCTATACTGAACATAGTCCTGGTATTAACAGCCTGTCCCACAATGCACCATGACAGGTTGTTCCCTGCTATACTGAACATAGTCCTGGTATTAACAGCCTGTCCCACAATGCACCATGACAGGTTGTTCCTGCTATACTATGCTCAGTCCTGGTAGTAACAGTCTGTCCCACAATGCACCATGACAGGTTGTTCCTGCTATACTATGCTCGTCCTGGTATAACAGCCTGTCCCACAATGCACCATGACAGGTGTTCCTGCTATACTATGCTCAGTCCTGGTTAACAGTCTGTCCCACAATGCACCATGACAGGTTGTTCCTGCTATACTATGCTCAGTCCTGGTATAACGCCTGTCCACAATGCACCATGACAGGTTGTTCCTGCTATACTATGCTCAGTCCCGGTATTAACAGTCTGTCCCACAATGCACATGACAGGTTCCTGCTATACTATGCTCAGTCCTGTATTAACAGCCTGTCCCACAATGCACCATGACAGGTTGTTCCGTATACTATGCTCAGTCCGGTATTAACAGCCTGTCCCACAATGCACCATGACAGGTTGTTCCTGCTATACTATGCTCAGTCCTGGTATTAACAGTCTGTCCCACAATGCACCATGACAGGTTGTTCCTGCTATACTATGCTCAGTCCTGGTATTAACAGCCTGTCCCACAATGCACCATGACAGGTTGTTCCTGCTATACTATGCTCAGTCCTGGTATTAACAGCCTGTCCACAATGCACCATGACAGGTTGTTCCTGCTTATACTATGCTCAGTCCTGGTATTAAAAGTCTGTCCCACAATGCACCAGGACAGGTTCCCTGCTATACTCTACCAGTCCTGGTAGTAACAGCCTGTCCCACAATGCACCATGACAGGTTGTTCCCTGCTATACTATGCTCAGTCCTGGTATTAACAGCCTGTCCCACAATGCACCATGACAGGTTGTTCCTGCTATACTATGCTCAGTCCTGGTATAACAGCCTGTCCCACAATGCACCATGACAGGTTGTTCCTGCTATACTCTACTCAGTCTCGGTATTAACAGCCTGTCCCACAATGCACCATGACAGGTTCCCTGCTATACTCATGCTCAGTCCTGGTATTAACAGCCTGTCCCACAATGCACCATGACAGGGTTCCTGCTATACTATGCTCAGTCCTGGTATTAACAGCCTGTCCCACAATGCACCATGACAGGTTGTTCCTGCTATACTATGCTCAGTCCTGGTATTAACAGCCTGTCCCACAATGCACCATGACGGTTGTTCCCTGCTATACTATGTTCCAGTCCTGGTATTAACAGCCTGTCCCACAATGCACCATGACAGGTTCCCTGCTATACTATGCTCAGTCCTGGTATTAACAGCCTGTCCCACAATGCACCATGACAGGTTCCCTGCTATACTATGCTCAGTCCTGGTATTAACAGCCTGTCCCACAATGCACCATGACAGGTTCCTGCTATACTATGCTCAGTCCTGGTATTAACAGCCTGTCCCACAATGCACCATGACAGGTTCCCTGCTATACTATGCTCAGTCCTGGTATTAACAGCCTGTCCCACAATGCACATGACAGGTTCCCTGCTATACTATGCTCAGTCCTGGTATTAACAGCCTGTCCCACAATGCACCATGACCGGTTCCCTGCTATACTATGCTCAGTCCTGGTATTAACAGCCTGTCCCACAATGCACCATGACAGGTTGTTCTGCTATACTATGCTCAGTCCTGGTATTAACAGCCTGTCCCACAATGCACCATGACAGGTTGTTCCTGCTATACTATGCTCAGTCCTGGTATTAACAGTCTGTCCCACAATGCACCATGACAGGTTGTTCCTGCTATACTATGCTCAGTCCTGGTATAACAGCCTGTCCCACAATGCACCATGACAGGTTCCCTGCTATACTATGCTCAGTCCTGGTATTAACAGCCTGTCCCACAATGCACCATGACAGGTTCCCTGCTATATATGCTCAGTCCTGGTATAACAGCCTGTCCCACAATGCACCATGACAGGTTGTTCCTGCTATACTATGCTCAGTCCTGGTATTAACAGCCTGTCCCACAATGCACCATGACAGGTGTTCCTGCATACTATGCTCAGTCTGGTATTAACAGCCGTCCCACAATGCACCATGACAGGTTCCCTGCTATACTATGCTCAGTCCTGGTATTAACAGCCTGTCCACAATGCACCATGACAGGTTCCTGCTCTATACTATGCTCAGTCCTGGTATTAACAGCCTGTCCACACATGCACCATGACAGGTTGTTCCTGCTATACTATGCTCAGTCCTGGTATTAACAGCCTGTCCACAATGCACCATGAAGGTTTCCTGCATACTATGCTCAGTCCTGGTATTAACAGCCGCCCACAATGCACCATGACAGGTTGTTCCTGCTATACTATGCTCAGTCCTGGTATTAACAGCCTGTCCCACAATGCACCATGACAGGTTGTTCCTGCTATACTATGCTCGTCCTGGTATTAACAGTCTGTCCCACAATGCACCATGACAGGTTGTTCCTGCTATACTATGCTCAGTCCTGGTATTAACAGCCTGTCCCACAATGCACCATGACAGAATCCCTGCTATACTATGCTCAGTCCTGGTATTAACAGCCTGTCCCACAATGCACCATGACAGGTTGTTCCTGCTATACTATGCTCAGTCCTGGTATTAACAGCCTGTCCCACAATGCACCATGACAGGTTGTTCCCTGCTATACTATGCTCAGTCCTGGTATTAACAGCCTGTCCCACAATGCACCATGACAGGTTCCTGCTATACTCTACAGTCACTGGTATAACAGCCTGTCCACAATGCACCATGACGGTTGTTCCCTGCTACTCTACTCAGTCCTGGTATAACAGCCTGTCCCACAATGCACCATGACCAGGTGGTTCCCTGCTCATACAGCTCAGTCCTGGTATTAACAGCCTGTCCCACAATGCACCATGACAGGTTCCCTGCTATACTCTACTCAGTCCTGGTAGTAACAGCCTGTCCCACAATGCAACTGGATTGGTTTTGCTACAAATAGCTTACAGAATACCATGACCTGGATGAATAAGAACCTTCACAAGCAAATAGCCAATAGAAGGGAAACTGAGTCTACATTGCACAGGTGCATCGCCTCTGGGCAGGAATGCCAAAACTTCAATTAAATACTGGGTCTTATGCCAGCAACTATACATGAGGGACTAGTCAAAAACCTCCGGATATTAGTATAAGGAGGACAGTAAGAACAGAGTCTACCAACCTCCCATTTCCCACACTAATAACTCTGTACAACTCAACTATAGTCATAATATATACATAGGAAATTGTGTAATGTGGAGATGTCCTAAACTACAGCTTCCAGCATTCATTTAGCCAATGACTGAATGCTATTCCCCTAGCCGTTTCCTCTGAGCATGTGCAGGACGGAAAGTCAGAGTGAAGGGGTGGAGCATCATTTATAACAAATTACACCTGCGCCTGTCGGCTTTCTGGGAGGGTGATTTACCTATATGTATTTTTTCATTTGAAGGGTAAAGGTGAAAACCCACTAACATTGGGATAAGGATGGAGAAGTGATGTGAACAGATAAATACAAATAAAAGGGGGATTGAAAAGGGTCAAAGTAACGCAGGGAAGCTAAGTCATCAGATAAAGTCCATTGCTGTTGGATCACTCGTAACTATAAATTAATTTAAAAAAACATCACAGCAATTTCCCTATGGCAACAGGAAAACTGTCTGTCCAATTATTCAAGGGGGGGAGGGAAGAAAGAGAATTAGACCGCACTCTGTGGTTGGCTGAACGATGACTTTATCATGACATCACACTGTCTGTTCAGTGTCCAGGCTCATCTTTACATGTTGCCCTGGTGTTGAAGACCAAAACAAGGAAATCTGGATTCAATCAACATCCCACACACACACATATTCACTGTGTTCTTCACATTTAATGCAACCCGAGAGCCCCCCCCCTACCATGGCCCTAGATAGAGAAAGGAGGATAACCTACAGATCTCGATACTGATCAAAGGCATTATTGGCTTCAACCTCCAGTTTCCGTAGACGGGCGGATGGCATGGCTCCATCTTCCAAGGGAGGATCGTATTTATTACTCCACGGAGACCTGTGGAAGGAGAAGACCTTAGAAAGACATTCAAGGGGAACCGTAAATGACTACAGTATGGGGGTGTCACGTGATTCCAGCCAAATGTCCAACATGGAGCCTGGGTCTGAAAATGGATTTCTCTGTTCTTTACACTACTGAAAATCATGTTTGTGTTTTTATTTCCGTTTCTACCACCGCGTTCTAGTTTCAAATCTGTCTAATCACCTGTAGGAATCTCCATCTCGGTTATAATCACAGAGCAAATAGTCCTTTCCCACCACCTTGTCACGGGCAATCTTCAGAGGCTGATCAACAGACGACAGGAGATCTTCACATAGACTGGGCACCTGAGTGAGGATAAAGAGAGACATCACTAAGAAACACATGGAGGTTTTGACATTTAAACTTGACAGTCTGGATTCTAACTCCCAGAATCCCCAGTTTCTAAATAGCAATCGCTACAGGGATTTTCTTCTTGGTATATGAAGAAACAAGAAAATCTATGGACCGAGATAGAACACACACTAGTAGAGAACGTTAGAATTAGTCTCCGTAATACATATGTCTGTAATAGGTATTCCTTTAAGAGTTAAATGCTTTCCTATGCACACTTATTCGCTTTGATAATGCAGAACAAAATCAGCACATCAAAGCAACACACCTCTGCCCACTGGCTTCCTTCAGCTACCAATAAAAAAGGAATGCAGTGTTATTTAGCAAGAGCCAACAGTCCAGCCTGCATTCCAGTGTCTCCCATCCCTAATTAATACAGCCTGGAGACCGAGTTAACTCTCTCCTACCCAGAGTAGCTAATCGTTGCCAAATCTTAACAGAATGGGTGAATTTAGAAATAAATGATCAGATGTAGGTCCCAAGGGGGAGAATATAAAAGGGGATGTCTTGTCTGTTAATTAGATTACTGTAGAGAGATATAAACAGTTAGAGGTTCAGCAAAAAAGGTGATGTCAGCAGATAAGGTTCTGATAGGCCAAGATGTTTAATTACTACAGGGGCAGTCTGCCTGTCATTGGATGATGCACAGATCAATTGATAAAGAGAGCTGAACCTGCCTCTGTAACTAAGCAACTATTATGGACATGTCCCATCAGGACCTGGGTGGGTACATCATCTTGTTTTTCTACTTACAGGCTTTGGGGGTGACATTTAAAACTTCATTCTTTCCAGCAATTTAGTTCTCCTTTAAGATCAGCTAGACACGGCTTGGCCCTACCTGCTTTACACTGAGCTGAGATTAATGTAAATGTTACATGACCTTATCGATAAAAATACAGCTTACACCCTTAAATAAAATTTATATGGTCTGTTACAATCTTCCAGGTCCTTCAATCAGCCACACATGAGCAGATCCTATCATACAATCTGTCACACAACTTGTATCCAACAAGATTTTGGCCCAAACAAATCACAGGTCTGTGAATAGGATCTGCAGCCAATCCATGTAGACAGCTGCTGCCATTTCATTATAGAACATCTTAGTGGATAAAATACCCTCTGCACAAACACATTTGCTAGGATTGAATTGGCACTGTGTAACTTGTCTCATTGGCTACAATGGTTCGATTTCAGAGGACCTGTTTGGTTATTAAGGCTGATCTGTTGGGTTGCTGTATCTACAGTGAATTTTTTCCTTCTTCTGTTCACATGGAATTTGGAAGTGAGTCTGTTTTGCAGTAATATTATTTATAAGGCTCTGGATCCAGCTCATTTGTATTCAATAAAAAAAAATCTGATCAAATATTTACTTGTGTTGCAGCTCCCACAATCCCCCAGCAGCTAATGGCAGAGGCTGTGTGTGTGTTTATGTCTGTGCATCAAGTTCCAGGTAAAGGAATAGGACCTGGCAGGCTTATTCTCTTAGTTACAAGTGCAGGCCCTCCCTCCATCTGGGATTGATCTATGCATCAGCCAATGAACTTGTATTACTTTCTGAACTCAGAGCAATAATGCACAACCAGATGTTTTAAAACTACAACTACCAGCATACCCAGGCTGTCCTCTGAATGCTTGCAGGGGAAACATCAGAAGGGCTTCTGGTTGCACTTCCCAGACTTGCACGCACCATTTTACACAGCTATTTGAGGCCCAGACTGTTTGGGGTAGTTCTATTTAAACATCAGTTACTATGAGCACTTTACTTTGCCTTTACAGTTTCTATACTCTCTCACTCACGGTCAGTAATACAGCACAGACTGGTGTAAAACCAACATGGTGCCTAGTGTAAAAGTAACAAGAGCGGATCTCACGCTTGGGTGGGTGAGACCGGACATGTCCCCCATGTAGTAAGGAATAGGGCACCTTTTAGTGCAGGTATGAGAACAGATCATCTGTCAGTGAGTAGTGGGTGGGTGGTATTTACACACAGGAAAATACAATAATGAAAACTTAAGAGAGTCTTAGGGGGACATTGGAGGAGGGAGCGGAGAAAGAAAGGACAAATTGAAAGAAGTTAATGAGATTCTGATAGCGTCTCGGGAACAAGGCGACTCTTGTCGTGGCTGGAACCACAATGTTAAACCCCCTCTACTTCACTCAGCTTGGTATCTGAACAAACTTAATTAAAATTAACCACTTCCAAACCCAACATACAAGACTATCAGCCTTTGTCTGAAAGGAAACCAGATACCTGCAAGGGTGGCCACCTGGGTTCCAGAAACAGGACAGGGGCGGATAGATACCTACCTGTGAGTTATAGTTTGCCCAGACTTTAAAAACAGCGGTTTAGGGCACGGCCACACTGCAACGCAAATTCAATCGCACACTGAATCGCATACAATTTCATTTACGACTTCGTTGCGTTGTGTGCGTTTTTTCGTTACATATAGAAAAACGCATGCGATTGTGATTTAAAATGCGTAACGCAAATCGCAATTGCACCCGAAAACGCGCATTTTCGGTGCATTGCCGCGATTCCAATGATTGGAAAAAACGTATGCGCAAACGCAAGAAAATCGCGACAGTGTGGCCTAGCCCTTAGTGTCCCTTTAAACCAGCACCATATGATTTTCCGTTACAGATAGCCAATAGGCCAACTAACTTTAGTTATTTTTTTTTTTTTTTAAAAAGCTGATTTTATACCCATCCACTTGGCTACATTGTTATATTAATGTCTATGACCGACACAAACACCACGATCGGAAGAAAAACAAGAGAATAAGATTTGACACATGGCATTTTAGCTGTCAGGACAAATCTCCCAGCATTCCAAGCTATCAAATGTTTGGCTTGGCATGCTGGGATCTGTAAATGTCAAAAGCGGAGGCTAAATTAAACAATCCTCCTACTACACGTTTGCATTCAGCAGGTGCGGGAAACTATTTTCTTTGCACTCCTTGTATTCCAAGGCAAGTTTGCAAGGAAGAGGAGGAGGATGCAGTGGAACAGACCCAAAGGACTAAAACAAACAGTTAAACCTTTAATCAAAGTAAAGCTCAGATTATTATCGAGAACATGCAAGCGAATGGAGCAGCCAGCCGCCTTTAGTCATTTCAATGGGTTTTCTGCTTCCTGACGCAAGTTACAGAGAATAAATGGATTTTAAAGCTTCCCACCCACAATGCACTTCTAGAGCAAGTCAGCACAAGGAGAGCGAGGGAAAAAGCTAGGTGTCTTGTGTTTGCATTAAAGTTAATGTCCGAAGCAGAGACAAGGACTGAGGGATCCGTTTTCTTAAAGGAAACTCTCTCTGTGCCAGGGAAACTGGTTCCTACACATTGTCACCTTAATGGTTAATAAACGGCAAGGCCTAGTTAAAGTCTTTGTGGTTCACAGAACAAGTGAGTGACAGAAATTCTAATGTGACATAATTAACAGATTTTCAGTCCCGGAAACTTGTCAACTACTGTGGCAAAGGCTATTTACAGTGTTCTCTATTAATGAGGGAGACCGGAGCAGAGATTAGTGGATGTAACAAGGTTTGGAACTCTGATCCCTACACACACCAACTTCTGTCTCTGCCAACGCCCTAATCTGGCATCATTGGGGGGCGATGGATCCTTAAGGTGGCCACACATAAGGAAGATTTCACTTACCCGACCGAGCGATCCCACGACATTAGACCGATCCTGACGGAATTGTCTTTCCCGTTCTTTATTGCGACCGACAAGCGATCACAGAATGAATGGGATTTGCAATGACGGGAAAGTCGGTTCTGGTAGGATCGGTCTAATGTTGTTTGATCGCTCAGTCAGATAATTAAAATCCTTCTAGCGTATGGCCAACTTTAGACACATTGACAATGTTATAGAAGAGATTGAAGGAAGATACATTTTGTCCTATATAACAGTATCATTGTGCTAAAAGACAATTACAGGGTATTAGAACCCCCCAGCCAATAGAACATCCTTATCACCGTACTATAAAGTCTACACTGGTGTGTTCAGGTCACCAGAGAGCATCTTCCCTGCAGATGACCGGACAATTCAGTACAATGATGGCATCGCTATAAAGGGAAGGGTGGTCTTACCAAATCAATGAGGTCACTGAGGTTCTTCTCAATCTGTTGAGGTGGGAGACGCCTCATTAAATCCAAGGCACAGTCCAGCTGTTGGTCAGTCTGTAAGAGAAAAGGGGACTGGTGAGCACATTTGAAGAGAAGAGGGAAATTGCACGGCACTGCAGCACATATTTTAGATAAAAATTTACTGATAAAGTAAAGAAACATGCTGAAATTTTCAAGCCACTCAACTAGCAAAATGCCAGTACTGGTATCTGCCAGCAGAGGGAGAACTTTAAATGTACTCAAAGACTTCTGTAACAAACTACTGGGCAGTCAAATTTATCAAGCAAATTTATCTTTCTTCTGTATATCATGTTATTCATTGCACAAGCTGTAAAATCTGCTTCAACCACGAACATGATAAATAATAATAATGATAAATAAATAGTTAAACGGATTAGAAAAAAAATCTACGTGCTTGAAATTCAACATTCATTAAACCATTTAAAAAAGACTTCCCCGAAGATTAAAATTCCCAATGTAACCTCCAGGGAATCAATAATCTCTTTGAAATGTTCAGCGAAGGTTTAACCCCTTGTCGACCATGACTGAGACTTTAAATGAAGTAACTGGAAATGTCACTACACATACAGACTGATGTGTATAGCTATAACAAAGGGAAATAATCTGCCAGGAAGCCTGGACATACACATCCTAATCATAGCAGATTACAGATTCCCAAACATCTTCTAGAAATGGGAGATCTCTTCTTGTATTCTATAGGGAACCAAATACACCAGATCCATTGTTTTCAAAATCAATAAGTCAGGGTAAAGTATCTTTAATGGGCACTTTGGATTTTAACGCTGAAACGCACAGAGCCAAATCCAAACCACATTCTTTAGACACAGTCCCAACTTTTCTGCCTTTATTACAATCCACTGATGAATCACAGACATTGTTGTGTGTTCACAGGAGTCAGACTTCTATTTAATTTAGCTTATGGACACTGATAAGCCTGGCACCAGGGGGAGCTCTAATTCAGTTCTTATAGAAACTTACAAGCCTGGCAGCAGGGGGAGCTCTAATTCAGTTCTTATTCAGACGACATTTCTGCCCTATCGGTGGTCAACTGGCTGTACACAGCTTAACTAAAAACTTACACAAAGCAATTGAGTGACAACAGAAAACATTCACTTTTTCTTATCTGAAGAGAAAAACAGAAAAACTTAAAAATTGTCCAGAGATTTCCCAGCAGAACTTTCCCTGTTAAAGACGTAACATCTGCCTTTGTACAAACATTTCACCTGCAGCTAAATGGATAAAATAAATGCCAGCAATCCAATTTTCATGGGAAGGGTCACATTTTAGAACGTGCAGAAGCCTGGAAAACACAGGTGAAGGATTCTCCAGCGGGGGTTATGGATATCTGCACGTGTAAGCGGAAATAGCATCTTATTTTATCCGCTTGTCTCTGGAGGGTAATAAGGTCACGGGAAGCCAACAGAAGGTCCCGTGTTCGATGGGAAACTGTACGAGAATAAGGCAGATGTATAGAATGTGGACTGGGACAGCTGAGCAGACACAGTAACCTAGGGTGGAATTACTCAACAGGAACTAAAAGGGCTCAAATAGCCAAATGATCCTTACTTGGACTTATTCTGTCCATACACTGGCCCCATACTAGACTCATTCAATGTTGGACGTCAAGTCGATCTAAATATGGATCTGTCCAATGAACATCCCTCAGCCTGGACCATTCAATTGGGATCAATTAGAGCAGAATGTCAAATGTAAATGTGGGAACATGTACACGTCCCGGGAACACTGTCCACACAAACCTGGTCCTATGAACCAAAAATGACAGCTACAGGGCATATTCTGGATATACAGTTCTGGAAAACCAATCAAATTGCACTCTCACTTGCCCATTTACCATCTGAATTAAAAACCGGCTACAACGGTAACCATGACAATTCCTATTTTCCAGAGGCGTAAACATTGATTTCATGTTATTTAACCTCAAAACCCTCAATGGAAACAAAAGCAAGACGGAAACTACAAGTTAAACTTCCATGTCCACAGCCTAGTGACCAGCGCACATCAATAGCTCCAGTAGAATTAATTCTTCTCTGGATCTTGAGAAGAGCAAATCCCCCACAGCTGGGGGCACCTCTGGGAAAAGGAACAAAGCTTAATTAAGGGCGGACGCCCCTGGAAGGGTCGGCCACGGGGGAACTAGAGTTTCTTCCTGAATTGAGGGCTCCAGGTGTTACATGACCCAGAAAATATCTCCTGTAACCCTACAGGGCGCTGCTCTGACCAAAATTGGGATTTTTTTTTATTTTTGATAAACTGCCATATTGAAACTTGGCAGACAGCACTGGACGAACTGTCGGAAGGGTTTTATAGAGAAACAAAATGGTGGGTTTGTACCTTGGAGAATTAACCCAGAGAGATTGGTTTAGCAGTTCTGTGGTCCCAAGTGATCAGGAACATAAGACATAGGGACCCCCTTGGAGCCAAGAACATTACCCAAGTAGGGTGGGGAAGTTTGGGGAACACATTGAACATTCCACCAGTAGTTACAGTCCTGGAATTTATGTCACTGACAGGATGTTTACATCTCCAAAGCACCATCCCCCCCCTTGTTAAGGAAGGAGGAAATAAAATTTCTTTTTATCCAGTTCCAAACATTCCCATCCATGATTATGTCGGCTGGAAGCTTTAATAATGACTATTCTACATCCTGGAATGGGACTGATGTCAGTTACATCTCCCCTGCTCATTGTCAGCAACTGTTAACTACATGCTGTTGATATACAGCAGTTTGGTCTCTTGTTGCACAGAAATGCAACATCGGCCCCAGCTGTGCGTGAGGCTTATTAAGAAATATAAAACACAATATGGCAGGGTGAATGGGAACAGACTAAGAACCTACTGGAGTTCTTTTGCACCCTATAACTGCTGGTCTGTGTTTGTTATGCAGCAGTACACAGTAACAGGCTCCTATAGAGGAATAGGCCGTGTCCAACACATCATGCACACGTCAGCTACGGTTTATAGATTAATGTTTGGATCATTACAATTGTGTTGGAATCTGGTGAGATAATAGACATCTATAAGTACGAGGACCCATTTCTGTAAGTACGAGGACCCATTTCTGTAAGTACGAGGACCCATTTCTGTAAGTACGAAGACCCATTTCTGTAAGTACGAAGACCCATTTCTGTAAGTACGAAGACCCATTTCTGTAAGTACGAGGACCCATTTCTGTAAGTACGAGGACCCATTCTGAAGTACGGCGACCCATTTCTGTAAGTACGAGGACCCATTTCTGTAAGTACGAGGACCAGTTTTCTGTAAGTACGAGGACCCATTTCTGTAAGTACGAGGACCCATTTCTGTAAGTACGAGGACCCATTCTGTAAGTACGAGGACCCATTTCTGTAAGTACGAAAACCATTTCTGTAAGTACGAAGACCATTTCTGTAATTACAAGGACCTATTTTGTAAGTACGAGGACCCATTTCGTAAGTACGAGGACCCATCTGTAAGTACGAGGCCATTTCGTAAGTACGAGGACCCATTTCTGTAAGTACAAAGACCATTTCTGGAAGTACGAAGACCCATTTCGTAATGGGAAGGACCTATTTTGTAAGTAGGCATTCTTAAGTAGAGCCCTTTGTCTGTAAGTACGAAGACCCATTTCTGTAGTACAGAAGACCCTTTCTGATAGTACGAAGACCATTTCTGTAAGTACGAAGAACCATTTCTGTAAGTACAAGACTCTTCTGTAAGTACGAAGACCCATTTCTGTAAGTACGAAGACCCATTTCTGTAAGTACGAAGACCCATTTCTGTAATGGGAAGGACCCATTTCTGTAATTACAAGGACCTATTTCTGTAAGTACAAGGACCCATTTCTGTAAGTACAAGGACCCATTTCTGTAAGTACGAAGACCCATTTCTGTAAGTACGAAGACCCATTTCTGTATAGATCTATATTGGAAACCATGGGATAGACACGAAATATTGTGCACGCATGAGTTCCAATAATGGTCAAGACCTCATATATATCGTAAAGTACAGATAATACTGGCAGCCATTTTGAGTGCTGACAGTTGGCTGGAATATGATGTAACAGCAGCGAATCTATAACACACATTAAAGGAGAACTAAAGCCAATTGTTCATACTCCAGAATCTGAAATCAACCCTCCTTAAAACACCAGTAAGCTATAAAATCCCACCTCAGTAAATTGTATTAAAATAAATGTAAGCCTGGTAAGAACTGGATGAAGTATCTGTGTGTATGTGCAGTGTCAGACCACACCTCCTGACCTCAGTCACATGCTCCCTTGCTTTATCTGTCCTGTAAAAGGATTGGCTAGAGATTACTAATGGGTGTGACCAACTGTAACAAATTTCTGCCATAGCTAAGGACTGAGCATGTGCAGAAAACATAATGGTTGTTGATCAAACTGTGTGAACTAGGATGCTGGGGAAGTAGCACAAACCATATGTTATTTAGGTAAATTTCCCAGCACCCGTATCAAAATGAGAGGTAAAACACACATTACTGTTGTTATGTCAAGGTATTCTGGTTCAGTGTTGTTCTGTGGCTTTAGTTGTCCTTTAATACTTCCGTTGTTACAATATAAATAGTGGAAACATTGCACTTAGCGGTGAGCCTGTTATGCTAATACCGGAAATCACCATTTTTTTCTGGTTACTGTCCAGATTGCGTTGCAATTATAATGATAGTGAATAGGAAAATCGGAATGTATAACAACACATTTGTACAAAAAGACCAATGGTGGCCATACACAGAAATATTCTGATCACATGACAAGCTTATAGAAAGCTCACTGAGCAGAAGGAGGAGGCAGATACCTTTGTCAGAAAGGAACTTATTAATTATCTGGTTACAATGTAATAAACTGGTAAAATGAGCAGTTGGGGTTGCGGGCAGATTCAATAATATCAATAATTACAGTCCGCAACCCAAATGCTAGGACACTAATACAGGAGGTTACATAGGTTAGCTGAGGACTAGGCCACACAAACCCATTCGGGATTGCGTTTTGCAACCCAATACGATTTGCATTGTGCACTGCGCCTGCGGGCTCATTCCAATCCGCTATTGAAAACACAAAGGTTTGATATTTTCGGGGCATCCTGCGTGCGTTCCAGTATTGCATATAAATAGGAACGCCACGTGCGGGAATTTATTGTATAAATAAATGCAATGCACTTCTTGTGCCTCTCCCTGAAAAAACACACAAGACCACACAGCTCTTTAAATAACATTTAGACATGCAGTGAGAAAGTCCCTGACTGAAATGCAATTTTTCCTCTTGGAATAAACACAATAAGTATATCAAACAAGCTAGAAATAGGAGTAATGGGTACAAAAACAGAAGCAAAATTGTAACCAACACAAATAAAAAGGGCCATTCCTATCGGTATATGAGAGAACAGCAATTATTGCGTACGGCCCCATAGAAAGTTCACGCGTGGCTGGTGTCTCCAGTTCTGAAATGTTTCAGTTGGAATCTGCTGAGGATGAGAATACCTCCATACAGGAGGTATCTAAATGAACTCTCCCAGCCTCAGTCAGCAATGACTTATTCTTAGTACAGTGTCCCCTCCCTCCTCTAAAAAGCCAGTCTCTCATTAAGGTGCAGAGACCATTCCGAGTTCAATGGTTTTCTTTAAAGATTCAAATCTAGTTAGGGCAATAGGCAAGTCCTACTGGATTATTCTCCTCACACACGAGGCGATGATTTTGAAATAAGTCAGGCAGGACAAATCCCAGGTCGGGTAGCAATAGAAATGTTCAGCTTTTTGAAAGGTTTTCTATTATGGTTTATGGAACTGGCTCCCCCTAAAAAGTAAAATTGGGTTCACTAATATATCTGAATGATTCCTTACGTCAAAACCCGATTGTCCAAAATGAGCTTTTTCCACTACGTAAACATCAAAAAAATCTTCAAAAGGCTAAAAACCTGGAAGGAAGAATCACATTGCCGTTTATCATTTGTACCCTATCTATGGCTGCCTTAAAGGCTATGTCCACCCTAAAATAGAATTAATATTCTGCTCCCCATGTCCCCCAGCCCCAACCGCAGTTTGTTTTTTTTTCAAAAAGCTCCCCAACCTTACTGACCTCCCCTCGATCCTCCGCCGCACTGCCGGCCCTCTGCTTGCGAGAATGCAAGCAGAGGGGCGGGACCGGCAGTCGCGTCTGTGATTGGCTGAGCGGCAGCCATCATGGACGCGGTGCCGGTCTCAGTGCAGCGGGAGGAAAGCGGAGAGGTAGTAAGAGTTTGGGAGCATTTTTAAAAAACAAAACTTGCGGGTGGGGTGGGGGACTGGGGACAGAATATTAAGGGGGTTAATGCTAGGGGAGGGATAGTAGAACGGGACGGGAGGGAGGGAGGAGAAGTGGCTGCAGCACGCATGGCAGGAATCTCCGGGAGGCCAGGTAGCAGGCAGTGACTATATGGACCTGCTAGCCTCTGTGGGCGTTTTTGGAACTTTGGGGGGGGTACAGGAGAACCATGGAGTTGGGATGTGAGGTAAGGATTAAACTACAATACAGGTGGGGCAGTAGTTGGGGGATTATAGTTTTGGGGGTGGACATGCCCTTTAAGATAACAGAGAGGTCCTACCTACAAATGGCGGTCAGTAATCATTTGTAACATTTCTATGGCTGCCTTAGTAGTAACAGAGAGATCCTACCTACAAATGCAGTCAGTAATCATTTGTACCATATCTATGGCTTGCCTAAGTAACAGAGAGTCCTACCTACAAATGGCAGTCAGTATCATTTGTACCCTATCTAGCGCCTTAAGTAACAGAGAGTCCTACCTACAAATGGCAGGAGTAATCATTGTACCCTATCTAGGCTACCTAAGTAACAGAGAGGTCCACCTACAAATGGCAGTCAGTAATCATTGTACCTATCTATGGTACCTTAAGTAACAGAGAGGTCCTACTACAAATGGCAGTCAGAATCATTTGTACCCTATCTATGGCTACCTTAAGTAACAGAGAGGTCTACCTACAAATGGCAGTCAGTAATCATTTGTACCCTACTATGGCTCTTAAGTAACAGAGAGGTCCTACCTACAAATGGCAGTCAGTAATCATTTGTACCCTATCTATGGATCCTTAAGTAACAGAGAGATCCTACCTACAAATGGCAGTCAGTAATCATTTGTACCTATCTATGGCTGCCTAAGTAACAGAGAGGTCCTACCTACAAATGGCCGTCAGTAATCATTTGTACCATCTATGGCTGCCTTAAGTAACAGAGAGATCCTACCTACAAATGGCAGTCAGTAATCATTTGTACCCTATCTATGCACCTTAAGTAACAGAGAGAGGTCCTACTACAAATGGCAGTCAGTAATCATTTGTACCCTATCTATGGATGCCTTAAGTAACAGAGAGGTCCTAACTACAAATGGCAGTCAGTAAATCATTTGTACCTATCTATGGCTGCCTTAAGTAACAGAAAGGTTCTACCTACAAATGCAGTCAGTAATCATTTGTACCCTATCTATGGCTACTAAGTAACAGAAAGGTCCTACCTACAAATGGCAGTCAGTAATCATTTGTACCTATCTATGGCTACCTTAAGTAACAGAGAGATCCTACCTACAAAATGGCAGTCAGTAATCATTTGTACCCATCTATGGCTACCTAAGTAACAGAGAGGTCCTACCTACAAATGGCAGTCAGTAATCATTTGTACCCTATCTATGGCCTCTTAAGTAAACAGAGAGTCCTACCTACAAATGGCAGTCAGTAATCATTTGTACCCTATCTATGGCACCTTAAGACAGAGAGTCCTACCTACAATGGCAGGCAGTAATCATTTGTACCCTATCTATGGCTACCTTAAGTACAGAGGGTCCTACCTACAAATGGCAGTCAGTAATCATTTGGACCTATCTATGGCTACCTAAGTAACAGGAGGTCCTACCTACAAATGGCAGTCAGTCAATTGTACCCTATCTATGGCTGCCTTAAGTAACAGGAGGTCTACCTACCAAATGGCAGTCAGAATCATTTGTACCCTATCTATGGCTACCTTAAGTAACAGAAGAGGTCCTACCTACAATGGCAGTCAGTAATCATTTGATCCTATCTATGGCTACCTTAAGAAACAGAGAAGATCCTACTACAAATGGCAGTCAGTAATCATTTGTACCCTATCTAGGGCTACTTAAGTAACAGAGAGGTCACCTACAAATGGCAGTCAGTAATCATTGTACCATCTATGGCTGCCTTAAATAACAGAGAGGTCCTACCTACAAATGGCAGTCAGTAATCATTGTACCTATCTATGGCTACTTAAGTAACAGAGAGGTCTGCCTACAAATGGCAGTCAGTATCTTTGTACCTATCTATGGTACCTTAAGTAACAAGAGAGTCCTACCTACAAATGGCAGTCAGTAATCATTTGTCCATATCTATGGCTACCTTAGTAAAGAGAGGTGAAAAACAGAAAAACTTAAAAATGTCCAGAGATTTCCAGCAGAAACTTTCCCTGTTAAAGACGTAACATCTGCTTGTACAAACATTTCACTGCAGCTAAATGATAAAATAAATGCCAGCAATCCAATTTTATGGGAAGGGTCACATTTTAGTACGTGCAGAAGCCTGGAAAACAACAGGTGAAGGATCTCCAGCGGGGGTTATGGATATCTGCACGTGTAAGCGGAAATAGATCTTATTTTATCCGCTGGTCTCTGGAGGGTAATAAGGTCACGGAAGCCAACAGAAGGTCCCGTGTGTTCGATGGGAAACTGTACGAGAATAAGGCAGATGTATAGAATGTGGACTGGGACAGCTGAGCAGACACAGTAAACCTAGGGTGGAATTACTCACACAGGAATAACAAGGGCTCAAATAGCCAAATGATCCTACTTGGACTATTCTGTCCATACACTGGCCCCATACTAGACTCATCAAGTTGGACGTCAAGTCGATCTAAATATGGATCGTTCAATGAACATCCCTCAGCCTGGACCATTCAATTGGGATCAATTAGAGCAGAATGTCAAATGTAAATGTGGGAACATGTACACGTCCCGGGAACACTGTCCACACAAACCTGGTCCTATGAACCAAAAATGACAGCTTACAGGGCATATTCTGGATATACAGTTCTGGAAAACCAATCAAATTGCACTCTCACTTGCCCATTTACCATTGAATTAAAAAACCGGCTACAACGGTAACATGACAATCCTATTTTCCAGAGGCGTAAACATTGATTTCATGTTATTAACCTCAAAAACCCTCAATGGAAACAAAAGCAAGACGGAAAAACTACAAGTTAAACTTCCATGTCCACAGCCTAGTGACCAGCGCACATCAATAGCTCCAGTAGAATTAATTCTTCTCTGGATCTTGAGAGAGCAAATCCCCCACAGCTGGGGGCACCTCTGGGAAAAGGAACAAAGCTTAATTAAGGGCGGACGCCCCTGGGAGGGTCGGCCACGGGGGAACTAGAGTTTCTTCCTGAATGAGGGCTCCAGGTGTACATGCCCAGAGAAATATCTCCTGTAACCCTACAGGGCGTGTGCTCTGACCAAAATTGGGATTTTTTTTTATTTTTGATAAACTGCCATATTGAAACTTGGCAGGACAGCACTGGAAACGTCGGAAGGGTTTATAGAGAAACAAATGGGGGTTTGTACTTGGAGAATTAAACCAGAGAGATTGGTTTAGCAGTTCTGTGGTCCCAAGTGATCAGGAAACATAAGACATAGGGCCCCCTTGGAGCCAAGAACATTACCCAAGTAGGGTGGGGAAGTTTGGGAACACACTGAAACATTCCACCAGTAGTTACAGTCCTGGAATTTATGTCACTGACAGGATGTTTACATCTCCAAAGCACCATCCCCCCCCTTGTTAAGGAAGGAGGAAATAAAATTTCTTTTTATCCAGTCCCAAACATTCCCATCCATGATTATGTCGGCTGGAAGCTTTAATAATGACATTCTACACCTGGAATGGGGGATGATGTCGTTACATCTCCCCTGCTCATTGCAGAACTGTTAACTACATGCTGTTGATATACAGCAGTTGGTCTCTTGTTGCACAGAAATCAAACATCGGCCGCCAGCTGTGCGTGAGGCTTATTAAGAAATATAAAACACAATATGGCAGGGTGAATGGGAACAGACTAAGAACCTACTGGAGTTCTTTTTCACCCTATAAACTGCTGGTCTGGTTTTGTTAGCAGCAGTACACAGTAACAGCTCCTATAGAGGAATAGGCCGTGTCCAACCATCATGCACACGTCAGCTACGTTTTGATTAAGTAATGTTGGATCATTACAATTGTTGTTGGAATCTGGTTGAGATAATAGACATCTATAAGTACGAGACCCATTCGTAATACGAGGACCCATTTCTGTAAGTACGAGACCCATTCTGTAGTACGAAGACCCATTTCGTAAGTACGGACCCATTTCGTAAGTACGAGACCCATTTCTGTAGTACGAGACCCATTTCTGTAAGTACGAAGACCCATTTCTGTAAGTACGAAGACCCATTTCTGTAAGTCGAAGCCCATTCTGTAAGTACGGGACCATTTCTGTAAGTACAGACCCATTCTGTAAGTACGAGGACCCATTTCTGTAAGTACGAGGACCCATTTCTTAAGTACAGGACCATTTCGTAAGTACGAGGACCCATTTCTGTAAGTACGAGGACCCATTTCTTGTAAGTACGAGAACCATTTCTGTAAGTACGAGGACCATTTCTGTAAGTACGAAACCCATTTCTAGTAGAAGACCCATTTCTGTAATTACAAGACCTATTTCTGTAAGTACGAAGACCCCATTTCTGTAAGTACGAGGACCCCATTTCTGTAAGTACGAGGACCCATTTCTGTAAGTACAGACCCATTCTGTAAAAAGGACAATTGTAAGTCGAAGACCCATTTCTGTAAATGGGAAGGACCTATTTCTGTAAGTCCGAAGACCATTTCGTAAGTACAAGACCCATTTCTGTAAGTACGAAGACCCATTTCTGTCACGTAGAAGGACCATTTCTGAAGTACGAAGACCCAGTTTCTGTAAGTACGAAGACCCATTCTGTAAGTACGAAGACCCTGTAGTGACCCATTTCTGTAAGTACGAAGACCATTTCTGAAGTACGAAGACCCATTTCTGTAATGGGAAGGACCCATTTCTGTAATTACAAGGACCTATTCTGTAAGTACAAGGACCCATTTCTGTAAGTACAAGGACCATTTTGTAAGTACGAAGACCCATTTCTGTAAGTACGAAGACCCTTTTCTGTATAGATCTATATGGAAACCAGGATAACACGAAATATTGTGCACGCATGAGTTCCAATAATGGTCAAGACTCATATATATAGTAAAGTACAGATAATACTGGCACCATTTTGAGTGCTGACAGTTGGCTGGAATATGATGTAAAACAGCAGCGAATCTATAACACACATTGAAGGAGAACTAAAGCCAATGTTCATACTCCAGAATCTGAAATCAACCTCCTTAAAACACCAGTAAGCTATAATAAATCCCACCTCAGTAAATTGATTAAAAAATGTAAGCCTGGTAAGAACTGGATGAAGTATCTGTGTGTATGTGCAGGTGTCAGACACACCTCCTGACCTCAGTCACATGCTCCCTTGCTTTATCTGTCCTGTAAAAGGATTGGCTAAGATTACTAATGGGGGTGACCAACTGTAACAAAAAGTTTCTGCCATAGCTAAGGGACTGAGCATGTGCAGAAACATAATGGTTGTTGATCAACTGTGTGATACTAGAATGCTGGGAGTAAAGCACAAACCATATGTTATTGTAGGGAAATTTCCCAGCACCCTATCAAATGAGAGGTAAAACAACACATTACTGTGTGATGTCAAGGTATCTGGTTCAGTGTTTGTTCGTGGCTTTAGTTGTCCTTTAATATTCCGTTGTTACAATATAAATAGTGGAAACATTGCACTTAGCGGTGAGCCTGTTATGCTAATGACCGGAAATCACCATTTTTTCTGGTTACTGTCCAGATTGCGTTGCCATTATAATGATAGTGAATAGGAAAATCGGAATGTATAACAACACATTGTACAAATAAGACCAATGGTGGCATACCAGAAATATTTGATCCCATGACAAGTTATAGAAAGCTCACTGAGCAGAGGAGGAGGCAGATACCTTTGTCAGAAAGGAACTTATTAATTATCTGGTTACAATGTAATAAACTGGTAAAATGAGCCGTGGGGGTTGCGGGACAGATCAATAATATCAATAATTAACAGTCCGCAACCCAAATGCTAGGAACACTAATAGGAGGTTACATAGGTTAGCTGAGGACTAGGCACCAAAAACCATTGGGATTGCGTTTTGCAACCCAATACGATTTGCATTGTGCACTGCGCCGTGCGGGCTACATTCCATCCGCTATTGAAAACACAAAGGTGATATTTCGGGGATCCTGCGTGCGTTCCAGTATTGCATATAAATGGACGCCAGTGCGGGGAATTTATTGTAGAAATAAATGCAATGACATTCTTGTTGCCTCTCCCTGAAAAAACACACAAGACCACACAGCTCTCTTAAAATAACATTTAGACATGACAGCTGAGAAACGGCCCCTGACTGAAATGCAATTTTTTCTCTTGAATAAACACAATAAGAATAAAACAAGCTAGTAATAGCGAGTAATGGTACAAAACAGAAGCAAAACGGAACAACACAAATAAAAGGGCCATTCCATCGGTTATGAAGAAACAGCAATTTATTGCGTACGGCCCCATAGAAAGTTCACTGCGGTGTCTCCAGTTCTGAAATGTTTATTTTTCTTACAAACTTTCATGTTGGAATCTGCTGAGGATAGAATTACCTCCATACAGGCAGGTATCAAATGAAACTCTCCCAGCCTCAGTTCAGCAATGACTTACTTCTTAGTACAGTGTCCCCTCCCTCCTCTAAAAAGCCAGTCTCTCATTAAGGTGAGAGACCATTCCAGTTCAATGGTTTTCTTTAAAGATTCAACATCTAGTTAGGGCAATAGGCAAGTCCTACTGGATTATTCTCTCACACTCGGCGATGATTTTGAAATAAGTCAGGGCAGGACAAATCCCAGGTCGGGTAGCAATAGAAATGTTCAGCTTTGAGGTTTTCTATTATGGTTTATGGAATGGCTCCCCCTAAAAAGTAAAATTGGTTCACTATATATCTGATGATTTCCTTACGTCAAAACCCGATTGTCCAAATGAGCTTTTTCCACTACGTAAACATCAAAAAAAATCTTCAAAAGGCTAATAAACCTGGAAGGAAGAATCACATTGCCCTGTTTATCATTTGTACCCTATCTATGGCTGCCTTAAAGGCTAGTCCACCCCTAAAATAAATTTAATATTCTGCTCCCCCATGTCCCCCAGCCCCAACCGCATGTTTTGTTTTTTCAAAAAGCTCCCCAAACTCTTACTTACCTCCCCTCGATCCTCCGCCGCACTGCCGGCCCTCTGCTTGCGAGAATGAAGCAGAGGGGCGGGACCGGCAGTCGCGTCTGTGATTGGCTGAGCGGCAGCCAATCATGGACGCGGCTGCCGGTCATTCAGTGCAGCGGAGGAAAGCGGAGAGGTAAGTAAGAGTTTGGGGAGCTTTTTAAAAAAAAAAACATGCGGTTGGGGCTGGGGACATGGGGGAGCAGATATTAAGGGGGTTTAATGCTAGGGGAGGGATAGTAGAACGGGAGGGAGAGGGAGGGAGGAGAAGGGCTGCAGCACGCATGGCAGGAATCTCCGGAGGCCGGTAGCAGGCAGTGTCCTATATGGACCTGCTAGCCTCCTGGTGGGCAGTTTTTGGAACTTTGGGGGGGGATTACAGAGAACCAGATGGAGTTGGGATGTGAGGTAGGATTAAACTACACTACAGGTGGGGCCAGTAGTTGGGGGATTATAGTTTTGGGGGTGGACATGCCCTTTAAGTAACAGAGAGGTCCTTCCTACAAATGGCGGTCAGTAATCATTTGTACCATATCTATGGCTGCCTTAAGTAACAGAGAGATCCTACCTACAAATGGCAGTCAGTAATCATTTGTACTTAATCTATGGCTGCCTTAAGTAACAGAGTAGGCCACCTACAAATGGCAGTCAGAATTCATTTGTACCCTATCTATGGCTACCTTAAGTAAAAGAGAGGTCCTACCTACAATGGCAGTCAGTAATCATTTGTACCATATCTATGGCTACCTTAAGTAACAGAGAGGTCCTACCTACAAATGGCAGTCAGTAATCATAGTACCCTATCTATGGCTACCTTAAGTAACAGAGAGGTCCTACCTACAAATGGCAGTCAGTAATCATTTGTACCCTATCTATGGCTACGTTAAGTAACAGAGAGTCCTAACCTACAAATGGCGGTCAGTAATCATTTGTACCATATCTATGGCTGCATAAGTAACAGAGAGATCCTACCTACAAATGGCAGTCATAATCATTTGTACCCTATCTATGGTACCTTAAGTAACAGAGAGGTCCTACCTACAAATGGCAGTCAGTAATCATTTGTACCCTATCTATTGGCTACCTAAGTAAAGAGAGGTATACCTACAAATGGCGGTCAGTAATCATTTGTACCCTATTTATGGCTGCCTTAAGTAACAGATTTCCTACCTACAAATGGCGTCAGTAATCATTTGTACCCTATCTATGGCTACCTTAAGTAACAGAGAGGTCTACCTACAAATGGCAGTCAGTAATCATTTGTACCCTATATTGGCTGCTAAGTAACAGAGAGGTCCTACCTACAAATGGCAGTCAGTAATCATTTGTACCTATCTATGGCTGCCTTAAGTAACAGAGAGGTCCTACCTACAAATGGCGTCAGTAATCATTTGTACCATATCTATGGCTGCCTTAAGTAACAGAGAGATCCTACCTACAAATGGAGTCAGTAATCATTTGTACCCTATCTATGGCTACCTTAAGTAACAGAGAGGTCCTACCTAACAATGGCAGTCAGTAATCATTTGTACCCTATCTATGGCTACCTTAAGTAACAGAGAGGCCTACCTACAAATGGCAGTCAGTAATCATTTGACCTATCCTATGGCTACCTTAAGTAACAGAGAGGTCATACCTACAAATGGCGGTCAGTAATCATTTGGACCCTATCTATTGCTGCCTTAAGTAACAGATGTCCTACTACAAATGGGGTCAGTAATCATTTGTACCCTATCTTGGCTACCTTAAGAACAGAGAGGTCCTACCTACAAATGGACGTCAGTAATCATTTGACCCTATCTATGGCTGCCTTAAGTAACAGAGAGGTCCTACTACAAATGGCGTCAGTAATCATTTGTACCATATCTATGGCTTGCCTTAAGTAACAGAGAAGATCCTACCACTCACAAATGGCAGTCAGTAATCATTTGTACCCTATCTATGGCTACCTTAAGTAACAGAGAGGTCCTCACCTACAGATGGAGTCAGTAATCATTTGTACATATCTATGGCTACTTAATAACAGAGAGGTCCTACTAAATAGCAGTCAGTAATCATTTGTACCATATTATGGCACCTTAAGTAACAGAGAGTCCTACCTACAAATGGCAGTCAGTAATCATTGTACCCTATCTATGGCTACCTAAGTAACAGAGAGGTCCTACCTACAAATGGCAGTCAGTAATCATTAGTACACTATCTATGGCTACCTTAAGTAACAGAGAGGTCCTACCTACAAATGGCAGTCAGTAAATCATTTGTACCCTATCTATGGCTCCTTAAGTAACAGAGGGTCCTACTACAAATGGCGGTCAGTAATCATTTGTACCATATCTATGGTGCCTTAAGTAACAGAGAGATCCTACCTACAAATGGCAGTCAGTAATCATTTGTACCCTATCTATGGCTACCTTAAGTAACAGAAGGTCCTACCTACAAATGGCAGTCAGTAATCATTTGTACCTTCTATGGCTACCTTAAGTAACAGAGAGGTCATACTACAAATGGCGGTCAGTATCATTTGTACCCTATCTATGGCTGCCTTAAGTAACAGAAGAGGTCCTACCTACAAATGGCGGTCAGTAATCATTTGTACCCTATCTATGGCTACCTTAAGTAACAGAGAGGTCTACCTACAAATGGCAGTCAGTAATCATTTGTACCCTATCTATGGATCCTTAAGTAACGAGAGGTCCTACCTACAAATGGCAGTCAGTAATAATTTGTACCCATCTATGGCTGCCTTAAGTAACAGAGAGGTCCTACTACAAATGGCAGTCAGTAATCATTGTACCTATCTATGGTGACTTAAGTAACAGAGAGTCCTACCTACAAATGGCAGTCAGTAATCATTTGTACCCTATCTGGCTACCTTAAGTAACAGAGAGTCCTACCTACAAATGGCAGTCAGTAATCATTTGTACCTATTATGGCTACCTTAAGTAACAGAGAGGTCAACTACAAATGGCAGTCAGTAATCATTTGTACCTATCTTGGGCTACCTAAGTAACAGAGAGGTCCTACCTACAAATGGCAGTCAGTAATCATTTTTACCCCTATCTATGGCTACCTTAAGTACAGAGAGGTTCCTACCTAAAATGGCAGTCAGTAATCATTTGACCCTATCTATGGCTGCCTTAAGTAACAGAAAGGTTCTACCTACAAATGGCAGTCAGTAATACATTGTACCCATCATGGCTACCTTAAGTAAAAGAAGGTCCTAACCTACAAATGGCAGTCAGTAATCATTTGTATCCTATCTATGGCTACCTTAATAAAGAGAGGATCCTACTCAAATGGCAGTCAGTAATACATTGTACCCTACTATGGACCTTAAGTACAGAGAGGTCATACTACAAATGGCAGTCAGTAATCATTGTTACCATATCTATGGCTGCCTTAATAACAGAGAGGTCCTACTACAAATGGCAGTCAGTAATCATTGTAACCTATCTATGGCGACCTTAAGTAACAGAGAGGTCATTACCTACAATGGCAAGCAGGAATCATTTGTACCATCTATGGCTGCTTAAGTAACAGAGAGGTCATACCTACAAATGGCCAGTCAGTAACATTTGTACCAATCTATGGCATGCCTTAAGTAACAGAGAGGTCCTACCTACAAATGGCAGTCAGTAATCATTTGTACCCTATCTATGGCTGCCTTAAGTAACAGAGAGGTCATGCCTACAAATGGCAGTCAGTAATCATTTGTACCCTATCTATGGCTGCCTTAAGTAACAGAGAGGTCATACCTACAAATGGCAGTCAGTAATCATTTGTACCATATCTATGGCTACCTAAAGTAACAGAGAGGTTCTACCTACACAGCGCAGCTTTTTCTCAAATAGGGAACAAATCTGAGCAGATTTAATAATGTCCTTTATTTTTATCTGAAACATGTTTAAAATCATACAGAGGGTGAGTGTTCCATGGGACAGGAATATATCCAACAGCACTTACTCATCTAAACAATCCAATACCCCAAGCCTGCCACACAGTAGTTTAAAGTTTCATAACAAACAATATTTTTTTAAATTAATGGGCGCTAGACACAAAAACATCACACAGACCGCCCACATCATTCAAGGCCACATATGGACGCAACAAATTTTTCATCAGTCCCCCTGTTTTGCACACGTAAACACAAAAAGATTCAGGGACACAGCAACTAAACTTTCATTATATGGGACGGGCTTGGAAGTGAAGACCTATTTGATTTGGTAAGACAGAATAATAAAATCCCAGAACCAAATCCCCAGATTTAGAATCTTAAAAGGAATTAGTTGTAAGGGTCAGTTACACAGACATATAAACATTGGCTGGGGATTGACCAGCCTGGAAAGATCAACTCAATCATGGAAGTTCAATAAAAATTCTTATCGTTAACCAATCAGATGTTAGCTATCAAATGGCAAATAACATCTGATTGGTTGGTGCAAAATTAGCACCATTTTAACAAGAACTTTTATTGAATCTCCCGGAATGTTTTTTTTGGTTGCAGAGATGCCAACAGCCAATTCCCTTTTAAGGCAATACTTTTGCACCAATTTACATGGGGTTATCGTGACCTTTTAAGAGGGATTGTAGCTGTTCCTCTACAAACATTTTTGAGATATATCCCCACCACCCAAGCAATTTAAAGGGGAATTATACCCTCCCAACTCCCGCGAAGCAGTGTGGCCTAGCTGTTAGATACATTTCTGTAGGCTAGCGAACACCTAGAACAGTCATTCTGATACTAGGAAAACAGTCATATACAGAAATCTGGTTTCAATCCAAAAAGACCAGCTGGCATAGACAAAAGCAGCCATTACCCAACATTCCGAAAGGAATAGGTGATTGATTAGAACATAGACTATGGAGTGGCAGAGTGCACATACAAGATCATGCCTTTTTAACACCTTAAATTAAAAGATCTTAGGGCAGGCGTAGCTAAGAGGAAGTATCACTGTAAAGGAAAGTGATTCCCTTTGTAATCTCCTGTGCTGCCAGGAAGGAAGAAATGTGAAACGACATACCAAGTGTGATTGAGGCAATACACCATTATAAGGAGATTTAAAACAAGCCCATCCACATGTCGATCTGTATATGTTATAACAAGTTCACTGGAGTATGTACAGTTCACAGCATGATGGACAATCCCCTATGGGCTTTTACAGCCTTACAGTGAGGCCTTCAGACAGCAAAACAGCTTTTCCCCCCTGGTCTAAAATAATTCCTTAAAAATCTGTGCACGTTAAGTGACTAAGATCCAGACATTTCGGTGTCGGAATAAAGAATACAACATTAGTGTAAAATATAAGGCCGACATTTACTTTACTTGAAAAATCCTAGTAGTTGAGCAGGTAGGAGACTTGTATTAGGAGATAATTGACATATATTAAAAGGTAATTCCTTATCCTGTAAACAGACCAACCTTCTAAAAAAGTTAATATCTATATGTGCCATTATGATAAACATATGTTATACATATTACCGTACAAGATGCCATGAACTCCTGTATGTTATGGTTAAATAGCAGCTACTCAATAGGTCTACCTATTTGTAGACTGTACTAATAACATAACCAGTGTCAACTATCTAATACTAAAGGGAAAGGATTTAAAAACTTTCCAGTGTATTTCTCCGAATGCAGATTATCTTACTGGTTAAAAAGCAGTTCATTATCGTATATTATTTAAAAAAATGTTTCATAAAGATCTATTAAACACATATATATACGTGCTGGCTAACTGGCTCCTGGGATTTTCCTAGTGCTGCCCAAAAAAATGCCTGTCTTTTTCATACAACTAAGACTACAGAAACAGGGTAATGTGAACTAATCACAAAGGTTTACATATTAAACCCCTTTGTCTCAACTTCAATCAAACGCTTCTATCTGTAGCTGAGTATCGCTGGTTTCTTCAGACATTGGACCGTCAGATCCTCATTACTGCTGCAGGTAGAACAGTCACCTGGTGAACGGATTTAAAGGTAAGCAGAGGAACCAGAATGGCTAAATTTGATGTGTAACCCTCGTAGACCATGCAGATTTTGGGCTTCTTAAAATTCACTGCCCTCATATTGACAGGCAACATGTTTGGCTAGTACAGGAACAAATCCTTATCTGTGCCAGTAAGATTGTCATTCACCTTTTGCACCAATTTACGGAGGGTTATCGTGACTTTCAAAGAGGGATTGTAGCGCCTGTTTCTTTATAAACATTTTTGAGATATTGCCCCACAAAAGGCGGGAATTACACCCTCCCAATCACCCCCATCAGTCAGAAATCTGTCCAATAGGAAGACACTTTTATTAAAATGCATTTCCATTGGTCAGGCCCTGAACTAATTAGGGACGGGCAGAGCCAGACTGAAGCGATAAGATAAGTTAATGTAAATATTGGGGACTAAATAGGAAAAACACAGGGGTAACGTTACAGAAATCCACTTTCAATCCACATGAACACTGCTAAAGTGATATAGGCCTAAGGAATCGTTACTGTAAAACAAGGAGACAAATGGATCTTTACCAGTGAAAATACATGAAATGTCACTTTAGAAAAATGCTGCTCCGTGATACATAACTAAATCTGTGATAAATGGGAATGTTATAAGGAAAGATTCATCGGGGATACAAAATATAATCTGAGCACGTGCTGGTCTCACAGCCTTGCTATTCTGAGTGTCACATTTCCCCTGCTCAGCCCCTTTAAACTGGCACAGGAGCTCAGAATCTCTTCTTAATTATGGAAAATTCAAATGACACAAGAGCCAAATATTAACGTACTGATTAGAAATAAAGCCTCCTCTTATATATCTAACCCCCCCTACAAATTCTAGAAGCTGTTACCATTAGGCTTACCTTGTAACTAATAACAATGGTTATTTGCTGTTAACCTGCTCTTGTTAGAGGGGTTTGTGCTTCATTAGGCATGACTCCTTGGCTCACCCAATAATGGTGCTTTAGGACTCACCGAAAGAGTCACTAGGCACATGCCAATTTGAGGCATGTCAAGAAGATGGGTGTTGGTACTGAAGGTGGAATAAAGCAAATAACAAATATCATTTAGCTTTAAAATGTACCAATCTATAGAGAAGGAGGATAATTTAAAAGGAAAGATCCATTAGACACAGCAGCTTTAAAATCTGTGCATAGCCATGTACACACAGTCCGATATTGCAGAGATAATCTGTAAATTTCATCCTTGGTAAGTTTGCAGCCAAGTAGCCATACAGTGGAAAGCGGCCCAACCTAAGGGAAAAAGCTACGGTAGTTGGAGACAGGAATTTACAGATATTGTTCTTGTTTTAACACAACATTGCTTAAAGGGCAAGTCGAGCTTTTAAAAAAAAAAACATGCGGTTGGGGCTGGGGACATGGGGGAGCAGAATATAAGGGGTTTAATGCTAGGGGGAGGATAGTAGAACGGGAGGGAGAGGGAGGAGGAGAAGGGCTGCAGCACCGCATGGCAGGAATCTCCGGGAGGCCAGGTAGCAGGCAGTGTCCTATATGGACCTGCTAGCCTCCTGGTGGGCAGTTTTTGGAACTTTGGGGGGATTACAGGAGAACCAGATGGATTGGGATGTGAGGTAAGGATTAAACTACACTACATGGTGGGGCCAGTAGTTGGGGGGATTATATGTTTTGGGGGTGGACATCCTTTAAGTAACAGAGAGGTCCTACCTACAAATGGCGGTCAGTAATCATTTGTACCATTTCTATGGCTGCCTTAAGTAACAGAGAGATCCTACCTACAAATGGCAGTCAGTAATCATTTGTACCCTATCTATGGCTGCCTTAATAACAGAGATCCTACCTACAAATGGCAGTCAGTATCATTGTACCCTATCTATGGCTGCCTTAAGTAACAGAGAGATCCTACCTACAAATGGCAGTCAGTAATCATTTGTACCCTATCTATGGGCTACCTTAAGTAACAGGAGGTCCTACCTACAAATGGCAGTCAGTAATCATTTGTACCCTATCTATGGCTACCTTAAGTAACAGAGAGGTCCTACCTACAAATGGCAGTCAGTAATCATTTGTACCCTATCTATGGCTACCTTAAGTAACAGAAGGTCCTACCTACAAATGGCAGTCAGTAATCATTTGTACCCTATCTATCTGGCTACCTTAAGTAAAAGAGAGGTCCTACCTACAATGGCAGTCAGTAATCATTTGTACCCTATCTATGGCTACCTAAGTAACAAGAGATCCTACCTACAAATGGCAGTCAGTAATCATTGTACCTTACTATGCTACCTTAAGTAACAGAGAGGTCCATACCTACAAATGGCAGTCAGTAATCATTTGTACCTTATCTATGGCTGCCTTAAGTAACAGAGAGATCCTACCTACAAATGGCAGTCAGTAATCATTGTACCCTATCTATGGCTACCTTAAGTAACAGAGAGGTCCTACCTACAAATGGCAGTCAGTAATCATTTGTACCTTATCTATGGCTACCTTAAGTAACAGAGAGGTCCTACCTACAAATGGCAGTCAGTAATCATTTGTACCTTATCTAGGCTGCCTTAAGTAACAGAAAGGTCCTACCTACAAATGGCAGTCAGTTAATCATTTGTACCACTATCTATGGCTACCTTAAGTAACAGAAGGTCCTACCTACAAATGGCAGTCAGTAATCTCATTTGTCCTATCTATGGCACCTTAAGTACAGAGAGGTCTACCTACAAATGGCAGTCAGTAATCATTTTTACCCTATCTATGGCACCTAAGTAACAGAGAGGTCCTACCTACAAATGGCAGTCAGTATCATTTGTACCCTATCTATGGCTAGCCTTAAGTAACAGAGAGATCCTACCTACAAATGGCAGTCAGTAATCATTTGTACCCTATCTATGGCTACCTTAGTAACAGAGAGTCCTACCTACAAATGGCAGTCAGTAATCATTTGTACCCTATCTATGGCTAGCCTTATAACAGAGAGGTCCTACCTACAATGGCATCAGTAATCATTTGTACCTATCTATGGCTCCTGTAAGTACAGAAGGTCCTACCTACAAAATGGCAGTCAGTAATTCATTTGTACCCTATCTATGGTGCCTTAAGTAACAGAGAGGTCTACACTACAAATGGCAGTCAGAATCATTTGTACCTATCTATGGCTACCTTAATAACAGAAAGGTCTACCTACAAATGGCAGTCAGTAATCATTTGTACCTATCTATGGCTACCTTAAGTAACAGAGAGTATCCTACCTACAAATGGCAGTCAGTAATCATTTGTACCCTATCTATGCTACCTTAAGTAACAGAGAGGTCTACCTACAAATGGCAGTCATGAATCATTTGTACCATATCTATGGCTGCCTAATAAACAGAGAGGTCCTACACTACAAATGGCAGTCAGTAATCATTGTACCCTATCTATGGCTACCTTAATAACAGAGAGGTCCTACCTACAAATGGCAGTCAGTAATCATTTGTACCTTATCTATGGCTCCCTTAAGTAAGAGAGGTCCTACCTACAAATGGCAGTCAGTAATCATTTGTACCTATCTATGGCTACCTTAAGTAACAGAGAGTCCTACAACTAATGGCAGTCAGTAATCATTTGTACCCTATCTATGGCTACCTTAAGATAACAGAAGGTCATACCTACAAATGGCAGTCAGTAATCATTTGTACCCTACTATGGCTACCTTAAGTAACAGAGAGGTCCTACCTACAAATGGCAGTCAGTAATCATTTGTACCTTATCTATGGCTGCCTTAAGTAACAGAGAGGTCATACCACAAATGGCAGTCAGTATCATTTGTACCCTATCTATGGCTGCCTTAAGTAACAGAGAGGTCATGCCTACAAATGGCAGTCAGTAATCATTTGTACCCTATCTATGGCTGCCTTAAGTAACAGAGAGCAGCCTACAAATGGCAGTCAGTAATCATTTGTACCCTATCTATGGCTGCCTTAAGTAACAGAGAGGTCATACCTACAAATGGCAGTCGTAATCATTTGTACCAATCTATGGCTACCTAAATAACAGAGAGTTCTACCTACAAGCGCAGCTTTTTCAAATAGGAAGAACAAATCGAGCAGATTTAATAATGTCCTTATTTTTTATCTGAAACATGTTTAAAATCATACAGAGGGTGAGTGTTCCATGGGACAGGAATATATCCACAGCACTTACTCATCTAAACAATCCAATACCCCAAGCCTGCCACACAGTAGTTTAAGTTTCAATAACAACAATATTTTTTTAAATTAATGGGCGCTAGACACAAAACATCACACAGACCGCCCCATCATTCAAGGCCACATATGGACGCAACAAATTTTCATCAGTCCCCCTGTTTTGCACACGTAAACACAAAAAGATTCAGGGACACAGCAACTAACTTTCATTATAGGGACGGCTTGGAAGTGAAGACCTATTTGATTTGGTAAGACAGAATAATAAAACCCAGAACCAAATCCCCAGATTTAGAATCTAAAAGGAATTAGTTGTAAGGGTCAGTTACACAGACATATAAACATTGGCTGGGGATTGACCAGCCTGGAAAGATCAACTCAATCATGGAAGTTCAATAAAAATTCTTATCGTTAACCAATCAGATGTTAGCTATCAAATGGCAAATAACATCGATTGGTTGGTGCAAAATTAGCACCATTTTACAAGAACTTATTGAATCTCCCGGAATGTTTTTTTGGTTGCAGAGATGCCAACAGCCAATTCCTTTTAAGGCAATACTTTTGCACCAATTTACATGGGGTTATCGTGACCTTTTAAGAGGGATTGTAGCTGTTCCTCTACAAACATTTTTGAGATATATCCCCACCACCACAAGCAATTTAAAGGGGATTATACCCTCCCAACTCCCGCGAGCAGTTGGCCTAGCTGTTGAATACATTTCTGTAGCGAGCGAACACCTAGAACAGTCATTCTGATACTAGGAAAACAGTCATATACAGAAATCTGGTTTCAATCCAAAAAGACCAGCTGGCATAGACAAAAGCAGCCATTACCCAACCCCAAATATTACTTACCTTCCCTCTTTCCTCCGCCGCACTGCCAGGCCCTCTGCTTGTGAGAAAATGCAAGCAGAGGGGCGGGACTGGCAGTAGCGTCTGTGATTGGCTGAGCGGCAGCCAATCACTGACGCGGCTGCCGGGAGTTCAGTGCGGCGGAGGAAAGAGGGAAGGTAAGTAAAGTTTGGGGCACTTTCTGAACTTAAAACTATAGCGGTTGGGGATGGGGGGACAGGGAGAATATTATGTATAAAGGATTTTACGCTAGGGGGAGGGAATCCTAAGTTTTGGGGGTGGACATGCCCTTTAAGGGAAATGATGTGCAATATTTGTATTCTCCTATACACATGGTGCCCTCATGTACCTAGAGCCGCAATTGCTGCAGGTAAATGTGGCTTCCAGGAATTTAATACTGGATTTACCCCTGCGCAACTTTAACAGACGCCATTAGCTAAGGATACGGTAAGTAGCCACACAAAAACACACAAGCCCCACATAGCACCATTATTCTCATATAGGGAGGGAGTCTGTACGAGAGACATGGATAATAGGGCTGTGCGTGGTGTGTAAGTGGCTATATTCCAGGTGAGGTGTAATTGTGGGTTGTAGGCGACTGCTATAGGAACTGTCATTTCTTGTTTACATGTGAAGAGTCTCTCAGGAATCCGGCAGATCTTGTGAATTTGATTTCACACATTACAGTACTAAACCACTGTAGAGTTTTACCAAACGGGCAAATCGCTTAGGCTGGGTACACTCGGAGGGACTTTTAGCCCCACCGAGCAATCGCTACAAGCGCTAGCCTGGACGAATGTCCGTTGGCCGCGGCCAATTTGCGAATGATCCCCATATGGGCCCCATAAGATAAATATGTGATAATAGAGACTTGAAATGTTAGATAGGTTCCTAAACTTGTCCTGATGAGCTCCTGGTCTCCGATTTCCTGGTGGGCCCCAACAACCAAGTGTGACATTGTTCCCTTACAAGACTTATCTTATCTCTAAAGCCTTGAAAGAGAAAGACGTGCAACATCACATATGCAGTGCAGAGTGCTCAGGTTTGTATGTGACACACCAACCTATGGCCCAGCACAGAAGAGCCAAGAAGTTAGAACTCCGCTGTTTACATTCATCATAAGGAAAAAGGACATACGTTTGAAGATTGGAATGTCAACATCTTGGTCAAAGAACATAATTGGTTCAAAATAGGTGCCAAAGTGACCATTTATGTAAAAAAACAGAAACCAAGCCTGAATAGAGGTGTGTGTGTTTGTGTGTGTGTGTGGGGGGGGGGCGACAACGACACCAATTGTCTATATACAATGCTGTTTTGACTTTTAAGTCACAATGCAATCAACAACTTTTATGGAGTTCCCTGATCCCTCGTGGTTATACAGAGGTCCCCGACCCCTCGCTGTTATACGGAGGTCCCCGACCCCTCGCTGTTATACGGAGGTCCCTGACCCCTAGCTGTTATACGGAGGTCCCTGACCCCTAGCTGTTATACGGAGGTCCCTGACCCCTTGCTGTCATACGGAGGTCCCTGACCCCTTGCTGTTATACGGAGGTCCCTGACCCCTTGCTGTTATACGGAGGTCCCTGACCCCTTGTGGAGGTCCGACCCTTCGGTTGTTATGGAGGGGGTCCCTGACCCCCCTCTATATATGGAGGTCCCTGACCCCTTGCTGTTATACGGAGGTCCCTGACCCCTTGCTGTTATACGGAGGTCCCTGACCCCTTGCTGTTATACGGAGGTCCCTGACCCCTTGTTGTTATACGGAGGTCCCTGACCCCTTGCTGTTATACGGAGGTCCCTGACACCTTGCTGTTATATGGAGGTCCCTGACCCCTTGCTGTTATATGAGGTCCCTGACCCCTTGCTGTTATACGGAGGTCCCTGACCCCTTGTTGTTGTATGGAGGTCCCTGACCCCTTGTTGTTATATGGAGGTCCCTGACCCCTTGCTGTAATATGGAGATCCCTGACCCCTTGCTGTTATATCGAGGTCCCCGACCCCTTGCTGTTATATGGAGATCCCTGACCCCTTGCTGTTATATGGAGATCCCTGACCCCTTGCTGTTATATGGAGGTCCCTGACACCTTGCTGTTATTTGGAGATCCCTGACCCCTTGCTGTTATATGGAGGGTCCCTGACCCCTTGCTGTTACATGGAGGTCCCCGACCTCTCACGTTTGTTGAGACAAATTCCAGGGAATTTATTGCTACAGATTCTTGTACAAGTCATTCTGAATTGAGAAATCCAGCTGGTTGACTAGCGAAACGTCTTCAAGTTAGTTTTAAGTTTTAGTTTAAAAGTCCAGTTGATCCAACTAAATAACGCAGATAAACCCTTCTATAACAACCAATGTAACAGACATTGCTTAGATTTCTCTTGTAACACTATTCTTTAAAGGGTATCTCCACCCCCAAATCATTTTTGCTGCAGTGTATGGAACCCCAGCTCACCCCCAACATGTTTAAAAGTTTTAAAAAAAACACAACAGAAATCGACATTGTTCAATCGCCTCTCTGGCTCTATTGCTACTCCATTACTGGAAAAAGCAATAGGGGCCAGACCAGCAGCTTACGGCTATAGAGAGAGAAGATGGAATAAAGCTGCGCATGCTAGAGTCCTCTAAGAGGACAAGGAAGTAGCAGGCACCGGATGACATACAGACAGCTCCTACTCTTCACAATTAACCATTAAGGAGGAGAAAGGTAGGGACACAGTGGGGCAAATTTTAGTTTTTGGGGGTGGACATGCTCCCAGAAATCAGGATGTTCTTCCATTAATTTTCTGGGTCATTAAATATTCTTTAATACTGGATAAGACATCCCCAGACATATTAGGACCAACTCTACCCTCATAGTAGCTATATATTTATTGATATAGGAATAGATGCTGGCTACATGAATCCAATTCTTAACACTATGGTGTTTGAGAGGTCACGTGGGATTCTGGGAAATGTATTTCTGCTACAGATCAGACACTAATATTAAATGGTATAACAATATTATCCCAATGAATAATAGTGCGTAAAATGCTCTTTATATTAAAAAAGGTTTTTTTGGTAACAAGGGATCACAAATGATCGCCCTGGTCTCCCCTAAAACTGGCCATGCAGAGACATTTAAAACCATGCATATGGTCTATTAAACGCCAGACCTAGTAAATCCCCCAAGTTAACTGTATGACACTGTATCGCTGGCTCATTTCTTTAGGCTTTGTGCCTAGAAACACAGAAAGCAGATGGGACCAATAACCTATTGCACCTTGCCTTGCTACCACGGATATCAAATGTTCTGCTTTCCTAAAGCCTGTAATAAGTTGCGCATAGTAGTAGCATTTCTGGTTAAAAAATAAAACAAGGTAAACTCAGATATGAAAGAAGGAAGACAGGTAAGATATTTAAGGAAGAAAGGTAGCGTTTTAATGATACCATGGATACAGGGGGCGCTCTTCCACTCCAGGTAATGACATACAATGACTTGGAAGACTAAAGGTGGCCATACATCTATGCGATATTACTTACCCGACTGGGCGCTCATGCGATGTTCATCGATCCTGCCCAAACCGCCTCTCCCGATCTTATATTCGACCAACATGCGATCGCAAAATCCCATACATTTTGTGATCGCATGCACTAATCAAGCCTTAAAAGATTTACGATGGGTTAGCGCGACTTTAACAGCTAAAAGAGCGCTGTGTGTCTGCAGTGCCCCTGGTAATTGGCCCAAATGTATTTACATTTATTTTCCTGTTTGACAAAATCACCTCCCTAAAGAGAATGACTACACACATCCCCGTTTAACTCCCAGCATCCACTAAGAGCTTTAGCCAGTTAGCAATGCAGGGACTGATGTACACACGGTTCTTCGATATAGGAATAAGGCTGTGCAATCCAACAATCCATTATAGCCTGTAAAGTTACTAGAAGGTGTAGCTTACTAACAGCCAGCTGATCATACCAATGTATATACCAAGCAGTAAATAGCTCATTTCCACCCTTCACTTATATAGCCCCAACAATAGCCAGAACAGTTGTACAGCAATCCCTTTATTTATTTAAAATATAAATGCAATTAAAATCAGTGTACAGAGCACAAACGTTCTGCAATGTCAGCAGGTTAACTAAATCTAGTTCAAAAATCTAGTGCATTTTTAAAGGGAAAGTTTAGCACAAATACATTTGCTTTCAAGAAATATTATTGACCATAATCTGCCTATCCAGTAAGTTCTCACTGTACAAATAAAACAAAGTACTGGCTTACTGTCTGCAGGACCCCTAATAGTGTCCGTTATGGTCTCTGATCTTGGGTTGATTCCCGTTGGTATAGAATCGCAGTGTTTATGTAGATTGGTAGAGTTAAAATAATACATAAATCTAATAAGGTATACTCTAATAATAAAGTAACATAGAGCAGATAGCTATTAGATCCAAATGGGTTTCAGACCTGCTTAGGTTTGGTCTGCTTATAGAGAACAGAAAGATGGATTGTTTCATTCATCTCTTCAAACCATAGTGATAGAATGTTCCAAGGAAAACAGACAGATGAAACTTTAAAGGACAACTAAACTGGAAGTTTCCCTCATCTTAACTGTAAGTAAATATGCTTGTGAAGGTTCTCATTCATCCAGGTCATGGTATATCTGTTGTATTCAATTAGATCAACTGGACTTGAAATGTATTTCTATGAAGACTTTTCGCTAGTCACCGACTGGCTTTCTCAATTCAGAATGACTTGTACAAGATCTGTGGCAATTATGTACCCTGGAAAATCCCAATTCATATCACGCCGGGTTTTAGGGTGTGATTAGATAGTGGCTAAGAGGTGTTATAGAACGCCCAGAGTAAGGTGTTAAAACAGCATTGTACATGGCAGACAGTTACATCTTAGCTAACATCTTAGGACCTTTGGTGGGAAGTTCTAAGCATCACATCCAGAACCTCAGGATTTCACCACAAGATTGAAGATATGTACTCGGTGTAGAAGAAACTATGGTGTCCTATGATGTGACATCTCCTTCACTTGTTAACCCCACCAGGAGGCTGTTGACTGGTGAGAAAACGGCTGGGCCAAGACGAACTCTCCACAGAACTGAGCTCACCCAGAACAGGTGTGTTCCTTGTTGGACTTGTGCCTGAATACCACCTATTTCAAATACAGGGATAAGTTCTATAAGCAAAAACATGGATGTGCTATGGGATCTCCAGTTTCACACTATTGTGGCCAACCTTTACATGGAGGAGGTAGAAACACAGGCGCTTAATACCTTTAGGGCATCAGCCCCGCCACTGGTTCAGATATGTTGATGACACCGGGGTTAAATCCACCAGAAGGAAGTACAAGCTTTCACAGAACACATTAAATGCGGTGGACCAAAACATTAAATTCACAAGGAAGAGGTACAAACAACAAACTGGCTTTCTTGGACTGCTTGGTAGAAATTAAGGAAAATGGTAAACTGGAAGTAGAGGTTTACAGAAACCAACACACACAGATCAGTATTGATGTTTGACTCCCACCACCCTTTAGATCACAAGCGGGGGTCATCAGAACCCTGCAACACAGAGCCGAGAACATCCCCACTAGCACAGAGGCGAAGGCTAAAGAAATGAAACATCTCAAGAGCCCTTAAAACTTGTGGATATCCAGACTGGGCCTTTGTCAAAAGAAGTAGAAGAAGAAAAGAACACGAATACCAACAGTGAAGGGGAAAAGCAAGACAGGAGGAAGAACATGGTCATCCCATATGTGCAGGGGTCTCCGAAAATTAAGAAGAATTTTCAAAAAACATGTATCCTTGCTGCTTTAAACCAACAACACACTAAGGCAGCAATTGGTACATCCGAAAGACCCAATACCAAACCACAAGAAAGCGACATCATATATGCAGTGCAGGGCATGGAAGTGCTCTGATTGTATGTGTGGGGACCCAACACAAACTGCATCAACGTATGGCCCAGCACAGAAGAGCCAATTCCTCGGGTCAGGCTCAGCCGTGTATCTGCATCTTAAGGATAAAGGACATACCTTTGAAGATTGTAATGTTAACATACTGGCGAGGAACGTGACTGGTTCAAGAGAGGTGTTAAGGAGGCCTTTATGTAAATAAGAAACCAACCTAAATAGAGGTGGGGGGTTCGACACCACTGTCTGCCATGTACAATGCTGTTTTAACACCTTACTCTGGGCGTTCCTATGACACCTCTTAGCCACTATCTAATCACACCCTTAACACCTGGCTGTGATATGCTAATCGGGATTCTCCAGGGTACATAATTGCCACAGATTCTTGTACAAGTCATTCTGAATAGAACTACATTTCAAGTCCAGTTGATCTAATTGAATACAACAGATATGTAAGTAAATATGTTTAAGTAGCCCTTAATCTGAGGTTTGTGTGTGTTGCTGTATGCCTTGTTTTGCTCAGGCTCCCTCTTAACCACACCCCCTTCCATCTGACCAGACTTTTTTATGTGGGCAAGCATGCTCAGTTATCACTATGAAGCAGCACTGGGAAAGTGAATTTTCCACCATGCAATTTATACCAACTGCCACCATTCCAGCTACAGCAAAACTATTCACAGCAGAAGAGTTTATGATAATAAGGCACTTGACTGACAACTGAAATGTAAGATTGGATATCTAAAGAAATAGGGGACAGATCAACAGTGTTGGTTAATCTTAGAACACAGAACTAACTTACAAACAAGAAAAGTTGAGTTGCTCAGATGTACATTTCAGTCCAAAACTGGATCATTGTAGTCTGCCGGTTTAAATGGGGGATAGCAAGAGCTACATTAGATGACTTATCCAGAGGCTGCAGAGAGCCGTCATACCAGTTTGCACACAATTTAGCTGCGGTGAAATTGAAAGGGATAGAAAATCTTTGAACAAATCTTATTTTACAAACCATTTGAAGCTATGAATAATTCAATGGGTTTGCATTAAAGAGAACCTCTGGCCCTGGTAAACTTAAAAAGGAACATTACAGTCTCAATACAGAACCTGAACTGTCAGCTTTTTTGCCTGAAATAATTTATAATAAGGCTATACCTAAATCATGTATCATTATCCTTTAATTCCATCCCAATAGGCAAAATTTAGAACGTGAAACCCTGATTTGCATATTCTCAACTATTCCCAATTGGCAAGTCCTAAACTCTACCAAATGCATTCAGGCCACACGTTGGCCACCACTCACCTAATTAAACTAACAGGCATGTCCTTATTTCTGTGCTGGGAAATCCCAATGTACCTAGAAATGTACTAATGGTCACTAACTTTTTCATGTATTTAATGTCTTTGGAAATGACTACCCCAAAAATATAACTGTCTCCCAGATATCCTAAATTATACCAAACTCCACCCACTACTAAACTGCACCAATTAGCATGTCCTAAACTTCAAACTGTACTGTCTGGTATGTCCAAAACCAGGGATAGGCAACCAGTAGCTCCCCAGATATTTAAAAACTACATCTCCCAGTATTCCCCAACAAGCCAGAGAATGTTGGGAGTTGCAGTTTTAAAACATCTGGAAATCTACTGGTTGCCTATTCCTGTGCTAAACTACACACACTGGCACATCCTAAACTCTACCAAACTGCAGTAACTAGCAAGTTGTAACGTCTACCAACATGCACATTCAAAACTATTACCAAAAAGCAACAGTACTATATAATATTGAGAATTACTGGTATTAATACATATACTGTAGTCCTGGTCAGTACGGGGATACTATATAATATTGAGAATTACTGGTATTAATACATATACTGTAGTTCTGGTTGGTACAGGGATACTATATAGTATTGAGAATTACTGGTATTAATATATGTACTGTAGTTATGGTTGGTACGGGGATACCATATAATATTGAGAATTACTGGTATTAATACATATACTGTAGTTCTGGTTGATCATATACTGATCATATACTGTAGTTCTGGTCGGTACGGGGATACTATATAATATTGAGAATTACTGGTATTAATACATATACTGTAGTTCTGGTTGGTACAGGGATACTATATAATATTGAGAATTACTGGTATTAATACATATACTGTAGTTCTAGTTGGTACGGGGACTGGCACATTGTAATCTCTACCAGACAGCCCAGACTGGCACATTGATAAACTGGTAAAATGAGCAGTTGGGGTTGCGGGCAGATTCAATAATATCAATAATTACAGTCCGCAACCCAAATGCTAGGACACTAATACAGGAGGTTACATAGGTTAGCTGAGGACTAGGCCACACAAACCCATTCGGGATTGCGTTTTGCAACCCAATACGATTTGCATTGTGCACTGCGCCGTGCGGGCTACATTCCAATCCGCTATTGAAAACACAAAGGTTGATATTTTCGGGGCATCTGCGTGCGTTCCAGTATTGCATATAAATAGGAACGCACGTGCGGGAATTATTGTATAAATAAATGCATCACTTCTTGTGCTCTCCCTGAAAAAACACACAAGACCACACAGCTCCTTTAAAAAAAATTAGACATGACAGCTGAGAAAGTCCCTGACTGAAATGCAATTTTTCCTCTTGGAATATAAACACAATAAGTATATCAAACAAGCTAGTAAATAGCGAGTAATGGGTACAAAACAGAAGCAAAATCTGTAACAACACAAATAAAAAGGGCCATTCCTATCGGTATATGAAGAACAGCAATTTATTGCGTACGGCCCCATAGAAAGTTCACTGCGGTGTCTCCAGTTCTGAAATGTTTCATGTTGGAATCTGCTGAGGATGAGAATACCTCCATACAGGCAGGTATCAAATGAACTCTCCCAGCCTCAGTCAGCAATGACTTATTCTTAGTACAGTGTCCCCTCCCTCCTCTAAAAAGCCAGTCTCTCATTAAGGTGCAGAGACCATTCCAAGTTCAATGGTTTTCTTTAAAGATTCAAATCTAGTTAGGGCAATAGGCAAGTCCTACTGGATTATTCTCCTCACACACGTAGGCGATGATTTTGAAATAAGTCAGGGCAGGACAAATCCCAGGTCGGGTAGCAATAGAAAGTTCAGCTTTTTGAAGGTTTTCTATATGGTTTATGGAACTGGCTCCCCCTAAAAAAGTAAAATTGGTTCACTAATATATCTGAATGATTCCTTACGTCAAAACCCGATTGCCAAAATGAGCTTTTCCACTACGTAAACATCAAAAAAATCTCAAAGGCTAATAAACCTGGAAGGAAGAATCACATTGCCTGTTTATCATTTGTACCCTATCTATGGCTGCCTTAAAGGCTATGTCCACCCCTAAAATAGAATAATATTGCTGCCCCATGTCCCCAGCCCCAACCGCCAGTTTTGTTTTTCAAAAAGCTCCCCAAACTCTACTACCTCCCTCGATCCTCCGCCGCACTGCCGGCCCTCTGCTGCGAGAATGCAAGCAGAGGGGCGGGACCGGCAGTCGCGTCTGTGATTGGCTGAGCGGCAGCCAATCATGGACGCGGCTGCTGCCATTCAGTGCAGGGAGGAAAGCGGAGAGGTAGTAAGAGTTGGGGAGCTTTTAAAAAAAAAACATGCGGTTGGGGCGGGGGACAGGGGGAGCAGAATATTAAAGGGGTTTAATGCTAGGGGGAGGGATAGTAGAACGGGAGGGAGAGGGAGGGAGGAGAAGGGCTGCAGCACGCATGGCAGGAATCTCCGGGAGGCCAGGTAGCAGGCAGTGTCCTATATGGACCTGCTAGCCTCCTGGTGGGCAGTTTTTGGAACTTTGGGGGGGGATTACAGGAGAACCAGATGGAGTTGGGATGTGAGGTAAGGATTAAACTACACTACAATGGTGGGGCCAGGAGTTGGGGGGATAAGTTTTGGGGGGTGGACATGCCTTAAGAACGAGAGGTCCTCCTACAAATGGCGGGTCAGTAACATTGTACCATATCTATGGCGCTTAAGTAACAGAGAGATCCTACCTAAAATGGCAGTCAGTAATCATTTGTACCTTATCTATGGCTGCCTTAAGTAACAGAGAGGTCCTACCTACAATGGCAGTCGTAATCATTTGTAACTATCTATGGCACCTTAAGTAACAGAGAGGTCCTACCTACAAATGGCAGTCAGTAATCATTTTACCCATATCTATGGCTACCTTAAGTAACAGAGAGGTCCTACCTACAAATGGCAGTCAGTAATCATTGTACCCTATCTTGGCTACCTTAAGTAACAGAGAGGTCCTACCTACAAATGGCAGTCAGAATCATTTGTACCCTATCTATGGCTACTAAGTAACAGAGAGGTCCTACCACAAAGGCGTCAGTAATCATTTGTACCATCTATGGCTTGCATTAAGTAACAGAGAGATCCTACCTACAAATGCAGTCATAATCATTTTGACCCTATCTATGGCTACCTAAGTAACAGAGAGGTCCTACCTACAAATGGCAGTCAGTAATCATTTGTACCCATCTATGGCTACCTTAAGTAACAGAGAGGTCTACCTAAAATGGCAGTCAGTAATCATTGTTACCCTATCTATGGCGCTTAAGTAACGTTCCTACCTACAAATGGCAGTCAGTAATCATTTGTACCCTATCTATGGCTACCTTAAGTAACAGAGAGAGTCCTACCTACAAATGGCAGTCAGTAATCATTTGTACCTATCTATGGCTTGCCTTAAGTAACAGAGAGGTCCTACCTACAAATGGCAGTCAGTAATCATTTGTACCCTATCTATGGCTCCTTAAGTAACAGAGAGGTCCTACCTACAAATGGCGGTCAGTAATCATTTGTACCATATCTATGGCTGCCTAAGTAACAGAGAGATCCTACCTACAAATGGCAGTCAGTAATCATTTGAACCCTATCTATGGCTACCTTAAGTAACAGAGAGGTCCTACCTACAAATGGCAGTCAGTAATCATTTGTACCCTATCTATGCCTACAGTAAAGAACAGAGAGGTCTACCTACAAATGGCAGTCAGTAATCATTTGTACCCTATCTATGGCTACCTTAAGTAACAGAGAGTCCATACTACAAATGGCAGGTCAGTAATCATTTGTACCCTATCTATGGACGCTTAAGTAACAGGTTCCTACCTACAAATGGCAGTCAGTAATCATTTGTTACCTTATCTATGGCTACTTAAGTAACAGAGAGGTCCTACCTACAAATGGCAGTCAGTAATCATTTGTACCCTATCTATGGCTGCCTTAAGTAACAGAGAGGTCCTACCTACAAATGGCGTCAGTAATCATTTGTACCATACTAGGCTGCCTTAAGTAACAGAGAGATCTACCTACAAATGGCAGTAGTAATCATTTGTACCTATCTATGGCTACTTAAGTAACAGAGAGGTCTACCTACAGATGGCAGTCAGTAATCATTTGTACCATACTAGGCTACCTTAAGTAACAGAGAGGTCCTACCTACAAATTGCAGTCAGTAATCATTTGACCTATCTATGGCTCTAAGTAACAGAGAGGTCCTACCTACAAATGGGCAGTCAGTAATCATTACCCTATTATGGCTACCTTAAGTAACAGAGAGGTCTACCTACAAATGGCAGTCAGTAATCATGTACCCTATCTATCTATGGCTGCCTTAAGTAACAGAGAGGTCCTACCTACAAATGGCGGTCAGTAATCATTTGTACCATATCTATGGCTGCCTTAAGTAACAGAGAGATCCTACCTACAAATGGCAGTCAGTAATCATTTGTACCCTATCTATGGCTACCTTAAGTAACAGAGAGGTCCTACCTACAGATGGCAGTCAGTAATCATTTGTACCATATCTATGGCTACCTTAAGTAACAGAGAGGTCCTACCTACAAATAGCAGTCAGTAATCATTTGTACCATATCTATGGCTACCTTAAGTAACAGAGAGGTCCTACCTACAAATGGCAGTCAGTAATCATTAGTACCCTATCTATGGCTACCTTAAGTAACAGAGAGGTCCTACCTACAAATGGCAGTCAGTAATCATTTGTACCCTATCTATGGCTACCTTAAGTAACAGAGAGGTCGAGGGCAGTCAGTACTCATTTGTACCTATCTTGGCTGCCTTAAGTAACAGAGATCAGTACCTACAAATGGCAGTCAACAGTGATCATTTGTACCCGCTATCCTGGGTCGGCGACCTTAAGTCAGCAAGAGGTCACTATCTAACATACCAAATCTTGGCTCGTTGGGGGATCCTAAGCACAGTTCTGTTATCCCTATCATTGTGCTAAGCGCCTTACGTAACATTTCCTACCTACAAATGGCGGTCATAATCATTTGTACCCTATCTATGGCTACCTTAAGTACCAGAGAGGTCCTACCTACAAATGGCAGTCAGTAATCATTTGTACCCTATCTTATTGGAGGGGGAGGGATAGTAGAACGGGAGGGAGAGGGAGGGAGGAGAAGGGCTGCAGCACGCATGGCAGGAATCTCCGGGAGGCCAGGTAGCAGGCAGTGTCCTATATGGACCTGCTAGCCTCCTGGTGGGCAGTTTTTGGAACTTTGGGGGGGGATTACAGGAGAACCAGATGGAGTTGGGATGTGAGGTAAGGATTAAACTACACTACATGGTGGGGCCAGTAGTTGGGGGGATTATAGTTTTGGGGGTGGACATGCCCTTTAAGTAACAGAGAGGTCCTACCTACAAATGGCGGTCAGTAATCATTTGTACCATTTCTATGGCTGCCTTAAGTAACAGAGAGATCCTACCTACAAATGGCAGTCAGTAATCATTTGTACCCTATCTATGGCTGCCTTAAGTAACAGAGAGATCCTACCTACAAATGGCAGTCAGTAATCATTTGTACCCTATCTATGGCTACCTTAAGTAACAGAGAGGTCCTACCTACAAATGGCAGTCAGTAATCATTTGTACCTTATCTATGGCTGCCTTAAGTAACAGAGAGGTCCTACCTACAAATGGCAGTCAGTAATCATTTGTACCCTATCTATGGCTACCTTAAGTAACAGAGAGGTCCTACCTACAAATGGCAGTCAGTAATCATTTGTACCCTATCTATGGCTGCCTTAAGTAACAGAAAGGTTCTACCTACAAATGGCAGTCAGTAATCATTTGTACCCTATCTATGGCTACCTTAAGTAACAGAAAGGTCCTACCTACAAATGGCAGTCAGTAATCATTTGTATCCTATCTATGGCTACCTTAAGTAACAGAGAGATCCTACCTACAAATGGCAGTCAGTAATCATTTGTACCCTATCTATGGCTACCTTAAGTAACAGAGAGGTCATACCTACAAATGGCAGTCAGTAATCATTTGTACCATATCTATGGCTGCCTTAAGTAACAGAGAGGTCATACCTACAAATGGCAGTCAGTAATCATTTGTACCATATCTATGGCTGCCTTAAGTAACAGAGAGGTCCTACCTACAAATGGCAGTCAGTAATCAATCATTTGTACCTATCTATGGCTGCCTTAAGTAACAGAAAGGTTCTACCTACAAATGGCAGTCAGTAATCATTTGTACCCTATCTATGGCTACTTAAGTAACAAAAGGTCCTACCTACAAATGGCAGTCAGTAATCATTTGTACCTATCTATGGCTACCTTAAGTAACAGAGAGTCCTACCTACAAATGGCAGTCAGTAATCATTTGTACCCATCTATGGCTACCTAAGTAACAGAGAGGTCCTACCTACAAATGGCAGTCAGTAATCATTTGTACCCTATCTATGGCTCATTAAGTAAACAGAGAGTCATCCTACAAATGGCAGTCAGTAATCATTTGTACCCTATCTATGGCACCTTAAGACAGAGAGTCCTACCTACAATGGCAGGCAGTAATCATTTGTACCCTATCTATGGCTACCTTAAGTAACAGAGGGTCCTACCTACAAATGGCAGTCAGTAATCATTTGTACCTATCTATGGCTACCTAAGTAACAGGAGGTCCTACCTACAAATGGCAGTCAGTAATTGTACCCTATCTATGGCTCCTTAAGTAACAGAAGGTTCTACCTACCAAATGGCAGTCAGAATCATTTGTACCCTATCTATGGCTACCTTAAGTAACAGAAGGTCCTACCTACAATGGCAGTCAGTAATCATTTGATCCTATCTATGGCTACCTTAAGAACAGAGAGATCCTACTACAAATGGCAGTCAGTAATCATTTGTACCCTATCTAGGCTACCTTAAGTAACAGAGAGGTCACCTACAAATGGCAGTCAGTATCATTTGTACCTATCTATGGCTGCCTTAATAACAGAGAGGTCCTACCTACAAATGGCAGTCAGTAATCATTGTACCTATCTATGGCTACCTTAAGTAACAGAGAGGTCTACCTACAAATGGCAGTCAGTATCATTTGTACCTATCTATGGTACCTTAAGTAACGAGAGAGTCCTACCTAAAATGGCAGTCAGTAATCATTTGTACCTATCTATGGCTACCTTAGTAAAGAGAGGTCCATTGTATCTCTACCAGACACCCAGGGGCTGGCAGCAGATGGGTGAGTGATCTTACTGTATTTCTTTTGACCGGTCTCTACCATACGCCCATCTCTCGTCGTAATGTAGTTTCCCTTTTGTTATTTTGGGTTGTTATGGGGTTCTCTCTGGGCTGTGTCTTACTGCCGGTAGGCAGCATGTCTCGAGGCGGGCACATGTGGGGGGGGGTGGGAGGCGGGCAGCCGGTGGGGGCGACGCAGACGAACACGGAGGGAAAAAGGGGACGACCGCGAGCACGGGGTGAACGGGGAAAAACGCTAACAGTCGGACGAAGAGCGCGGTGGGGCACCGCCACTGCTGGATCTCGTGAACAACGACCCAGAACAACCCAACCCGAAACGGGGACACAGACGGGGGACAGGGAAAACGCGCCCACGCGGCCCCAGACGGGGGCACAGCGGGAACGCACCACACGGCCAACGGGGGGCCCACGGAGAAACGCGACCACACGGCCCAGGACGGGCACACGGGAAACGCGACCGCACCACACGGCCCAAACCGGGCACACGGAAACCGGAAACGCGACACACACGCCCAGACGGGGCACACGGGTACACTCTACCAAACGTGCCCGACGGTGGCGACACGGTAAACGTCGTACCCACACGGCCCAGACGGCCACACTGAAACCGTACCACAACCGGCCCGAACGGCACACTGTAAACGTAACCCACGGCCCAGCGGGGCACACTGAAACTCCACCACACTGCCCCAGCTGGACACCTGAACACTCACACATGTGCCCAGATAGCACACGTGTACTACCGACCACCCTGCTCAGACTGGCCCACTGTAACTCTACTACACTGCCCAGACTGGAACACTGTAAACTCTACCACACTGCCCAGACTGCACACTGTAAACTCTACTACCACAACTGCCCAGACTGGCACACTGTAAACACTAACCACACCTGCCCAGACTGGCACACTGTAAACTCTACCACACTGCCCAGACTGGCACACTGTAACTCTATCCAACACTGCCCATGACTGGCACACGTAAAACTGCCCACACTGCTCTCAGACTGGCCCACTGTCAAACTCAAACACCCTGCCCAGACTGCCCTTGTAACTCTAAACTCAACCACACTGCCCAGACTGGCACACTGTAAACTCTACCACACTGCCCAGACTGGCACAACTGTAAACTCTACCACACTGCCCAGCTGGGCACACTGTAAACTCTACCACACTGCCCAGACGGCACCTGTAACTGCCACCATGGCCCCACTGCACACATGTAAACTCCTCACCACACTGCAGATAGCACACTGTAACGCTAACACCTGGCTCAACTGGCCCACTGTAAACTCTACACACTGCCCAGACTGACAGGTACCTTACATAGAGGGGCGTGGACTAGGTACACAACACAGGTTCAGTTTTTATCTAAACATCCAGTTTACACAGTATACATCCATATTGTTTCTGGGTGAAGAGTAATGATGGTAACCTACACGGATCATTAAAGCCATTTATCTTGTCTGGTGGATGCTGTCACTAGGCAGTCAGTTTACAGTAGGTTCCCCTATTCCATGTGTACCAACAGCAATGTGTAGCACACAAGGAGCTTAACAAAAGGTAAGAAGGTTAAAAGTGTCAATCTGGTTGGCACACTGTGCACGGGCACAGAGGGGGGGCACAGAACCAAGGACACATCCAGGAACAAAAGGGGGAAGGAGGAATGTAGGGCAGGGGAGAAGCACATAGTCTGGATACTATAGATAAAGACTGTAGGGCAGGGGAGTAGAGTTCATACAAGGAGAAGCAGGTAGACTGGATACTACAAAGATACTACAAAGATCGACAGGAATGTCAAACTCTTACACACGTCCTGCCTGTCGACAGATTACATTAACACAATCGCTCAGTGCGAAGGCAAACAATCACTTTATTCACTTCTTACTACTGGAACACGTTGGTGGGCATCAGGTTACTAAGAATCACTGGTATTAATACATATACTGTAGTTCTGGTCGGTACGGGGATACTATATAATATTGAGAATTACTGGTATTAATACATATACTGTAGTTCTGGTCGGTACGGGGATACTATATAATATTGAGAATTCCCACAATGCCACACACAGGCAGGCGCTCCACTATACTATGCTCAGTCCTGGATTACAGTCTGTCCCACAATGCACCAGACAGGGTGTTCTGCTTATACTATGTCAGTCCTGGTATTAACAGCCTGTCCCCAACAATGCACCATGACAGGTTGTTCCTGCTATACTATCTCAGTCCGTAGTAAACAGCCTGTCCCCAACAATGCACCATGACAGTTGTTCCTTGCTTATACTATGCCAGTCCTGGGTATTAACAGCCGTCCCAATTGACACCAGATGACAGGTTGTTCCTGCTATTACTAGCTCAGTCTGGTATTAACAAGCCTGTCCCACAATGCCCATGAAGGTTTCTCTATTATACTATAATCAGTCCTGGTATAACAGTACTGTCCACAATGCCACCATGACAGGTTGTTCTGCTGTATACTTGTCAGCCTGGATTAACAGTTTCCCCACAATGCACCTGACCGGTTGTTCCTGCTATACTATGCCTCAGTCCTGGTATTAACAGTCTGTCCCACAAGGCACCATGACGGTTGTTCCGTCTATACTATGCATCAGCCTGGTTTTACACCAGCCTGTCCCACAATGCACCTTGACAGGTTGTTTCTGCCTATACTATGCCTCAGTGCCTGGTATTAACAGCCTGTCCCACAAAGCACCATGACAGGTTCCTGCTAGACTATTGCCTCAGTCGTGGATAACAGCCCTGTCCCACATGCACCATGACAGGTTCCATGCTATTCTGATGCTCAGTCTAGGTATTAACAGCTGTCCCCACAATGCACCATACAGGTTGTTCCTGCTTATACTTATGCAGTCCTGGTATTAACAGCCGTCCACAAGGCACCATGGACAGGTTCCGTCTATACTATGCTCAGTCTGGTAATAACAGTCTGTCCCCACAATGCCACCCTGACGGTGTTCCCTGCGATTACTATGCTCAGTCCTGTATTAACAGCTGTCCCACCATACACCATACAGGTCCTGCTATACTATGCTCAGTCATCGGTATTAACAGCCTGTCCCACAATGCACCATGACAGGCTGTTCCTGCCTATTACTTATGCTCAGACTGGTTTACACAGCCTGTCCCACAATGCACCATGACAGGTTCCCTGCTATACTATGCCAGTCTGTAGTTAACAGGCCTGTCCCACAATGCACCATTGACAGGTTGTTCCTGCTATCTATGCTCAGTCACTGTATTAACAGCCTGTCCCCACAAGCACATGACAGGTCCCTGCTATTACTATGCTCAGTCGTGGTTAACAGCCTGTCCCACAATGCACCATGAAAGGTTCATGCTATTACGATGCTCAGTCCTGGTAAATAAAGCCTGTCCCACCAATGCACCATGGGACAGGTTTTGTCCTGCTATACCTATGCTCAGCACTGTGATAAACAGGCCTGTCCCACAATGCACCCTAGGAAGGTTGTCGCGCTAACTATGCTCAGTCCTGGTATTAACAGCCTGTTCCCACAATGCCACATGACAGGTGTTCCTGATATACTGATGCTCAGTCCTGGTTTAACAGCCTGTCCCACAATGACCCTTGAAGGTTGTCCTGACTTACTATGCTATGTCCTGTACTTAAAAGCCTGTCCCACAAGTGCACCATGACAGGTTCCTGCTAAACTATGCTCAGCTCTGAGTTTAAAGCCGTCCCACAATGACCAGGAGGTTGTTCGCTATATATGTCAGTACTGGTATTAACAGTCTGTCCCACAATGCACCATGACAGGTTGTTCCTGTATACTAGCTCAGTCCTGGTATAACAGCCTGTCCCAATGCACCATGGACAGTTGTTCTGTTTTACTATGCTCAGTCCTGGTGTAAAAGCCTTGTCCCACAATGCCCATGACAGTTGTTCCTGCTATACTATGCTCCAGTCCTGGTATGTAACAGCTCCGTCCCACAATGCACAGACAGGTTGTTCTGCTTATTACTATGCTCAGTCCTGGTATTAACAGCACTGTCCACATGCACCATGACAGGTTGATTCCTGCTATACTAGAGCTCAGTCCTGGTAGTCATTAACAAGCCTGTTACCACAATGCACCTTGACAGGTGTTCCTGCTATATGCCTCTAGGTCCTGCGTATAAAAAGGCCGTCCACACAATGCACCATGACAGGTCATGCTATTTACATGCTCAGTTCTGGTTAATAACAGGCCTGCTCCACAATGCACCATCGAACAGTGTTGTTCCTGCTATTACTTATGCTCAGTCCTGGTATTACACAGCTGTCCCACAATGGCACATGAAAGGTGTTCCTGCCTATACTATGCTCAGTCCTGGTATTAAAAGCCTGTCCACACAATGCACCATGATAGTTTGTTCCCTGCTATACTATGTGAGACGTCCTGGTATAAAACAGCCTGTCCACAATGGCACCATGAAGGTTGTTCCTGCTATTACTCATTGCTTCAGTCCTGCGGTATTAAACAGGCCTGCCCACAATGCACCATGACAGGTGTCCCGCTATACTATGCTCAGTCCTGGTTTAAAAGCCTGGTCACAATGCACCATGGACAGGGTGTTCATGCATGACTATTGCTCAGATCCTGGTATTAACAGCTGTCCCACATGCACCATGACAGGTTGTTCCTGCTGATACTTTGCTCAGTCCTGGTATTAACAGCATGTCCACAATGCACCATGAACAGGTTCCCTGCTATACTATGATCAGGTCCGGGTATTAAAGCCTGTCCCACAATGCACCATGGACAGGGTGTTCCTGCTAACTAGCTCAGTCCTGTTAGTAACAGTCTGTCCCACAATGCACTATGACAAGGTTGTTCCATGCTTAACTATGCTCAGTCCTGTATTAACAGGCCTGTCCCACAATGCACATGACAGGTTTTCCTGCTATACTCTACTCAGTACTTGTATAACAGCCTGTCCCAAATGCACCATGACAGGTGTTCTGCCTATACTATGCTCATCTCTGGTAGTAAAAGTCTGTCCCACCAATGCACCAGGACAGGTTCCTGCTATACTCTACACAGTCCTGGGGTAGAACAGCCTGTCCCACAATGCACCATGACAGGTTGGTTCCCTGGCTATTTACTATGCTCAGTCATGGTATTAAAAGCCTGTTTCCACAATGCACCATGAAGGTTCCCTGCTATACTATGCTCAAGTCCTGGTATTAACAGCCGTGTCCCACAATGCACATGAAGTGTCTGTTACTCACTAGTCTTGATAACTCTTACACATCACTGCAGGTTCGCTCTTCTCTGGTATTAAACAGCCTCCCACAATTGCACCGACAGGTTCCCTGCGATACTATGCTCAGTCCCTGGTAGTTAAACAGCCTGTCCCACAATGACCAGACAGGTTGTTCCGGCCTATTACTTTTTAGCTCAGTCATGGTATAACAGCCGTGCCCACAGCACCATGGACAGGTTTCCTGCATTTACTTATGCTCAGTCTGTATTAACAGCCGGTCCCACAATGCACATGACAGGTTCCTGCTATACTGCTCCAGTCCTGGTATTAACAGCCTGTCCCCAATGCACCATGACAGGTTCATGCATACTAGTGCTCAGTCAGGTTATTAAACAGCCGTCCACCAATGCACCATGACAGGGTTCCCTGCTTATACTATGCTCAGTCCTGGTTACAGCCTGTCCCACAATGGCACCATGACAGTTCCTGCCATACTATGCTCGTCTGGATTAAACAGCCTGTCCACAATGACACCATGACAGGTTCCTGCTATACTCTGCTCAGTCTGTATTAAAGCTGTCCCAACATGCACCATGGACAGGTTCCCTGCTATACTATGCTCAGTCCTGGTATTAACAGCCGTCCCAACAATGCACCATGGACAGGTTTCCTTGCTATACTATGCTCAGTCCTGTTAGTTAACAGCCTGTTCCCACAATGCCCATGACAGGTTCCCTGCTATTATATGCTCAGTGCCTGGTATTAACAGCCTTGTCCCCACAAGTGCACAGGACACGTTCCTGCTATACTATGCTCAGTCCGGTATAACAGTGTCCCAATGCACCATGACGGGTCCTGCTATGTACTATGCTAGTCCTGGGTTATTAACAGTCTTGTCCACAATGCACCATGACAGTTGATTCCTGGACTATATTATGCTCAGTCTGGTATTAACCAGTCGTCCCACAATTGCACCATGACAGGTTGTTCCTGCTTATACTAGCGCTCAGTCCTGGTATTACAGCCTGTCCACAGCAATGCAGGTGGTCCTGCTATATAGCATCTGTATAACAGCGTCCCATGCCTGCATTGCTGCTATTACTATGCTTTCCAGTCCTGGTATTAACAGACTGTCCCATAAGACCATGACAGGTGTTCATGACCTTATACTATGACTCAAGTCCTGTATTAACAGCGTGTCCCACAATGCACATGCAGAATCCCTGCTATACTATGCCTCAGTCCTGGTGATTACAGCCCTGTCCCTCACAATGCCACCATGACAGGTGTTCCTGCTATACTATGCTCAGTCCTTTGGTATTACCAGCCTGTCACACAATGACCCATGACAGGTGTTCCCTTGCATACTATGCTCAGCCTGGTATTAAACAGCTGTCCCAAGGCACCCATGACAGGTGGTTGTTCCTGCTATACTATGCTCAGTCCTGGCTATTAACAGCCTGTCCCACAAGACACCATGAACAGGTTCCCTTGCCATACCGTTTTATGCTCAGTCCTGGTATTAAACAGCCTGTTCCCACAATGACCATGACAGGTTCCTGCTATACTCTATCAGTCCGTGGTATGTAACCAGCCTGTCCCACAATGCACCATGACAGATTCCCTGCTACTACTAGCTCAGTCCTGGTATATAACAGGCCTGTCCAACAATGAACCGGACAGGTTCCTGATACTCTACCAGTACTGCGTATTTAACAGCCTGTCCACAATGCACCATGACAGGTTCCCTGCTATACTCTACTCGTTCCGGTAGTAACAGACTGTTCCCACAATGCAAACTGGATTGGTTTTGCTACCAAATAGGCTTACAGAATACCTGGACCTGGAGATAAGAACCATTCAAAGCAAATAGCAAATAGAAGGGAAACTTGAGGTCTACCATGCAAGGTGCATCGCCTCTGGGCAGGAATGCCAAAACTGTCAATTAAATACTGGGTCTTATGCCAGTAACTATACATGAGGGACTAGTCAAAAACCCGGATATTAGTTAAGGAGGACGTAAGAACAGAGTCTACCAACCTCCCATTTCCACATAATAAACTCTGTAGCACTCAACTATAGTCATAATATATACGCATAGGAAATTGTTTGTAAGTGGAGATGTCCTAAACTACAGCTTCCAGATTCATTAGCCAATGACGCAAGGCTATCCCCATAGCGTTTCCTCTGAGCATGTGCCGAGGACGGAAAGTCAGAGTGAACGGGGTGGAGCTATCTATTATAACAAATTAGTGAAAACCACTAACATTGGGATAAGGATGGGAAGTGATGTGAACAGATTTAAATACAAGTAAAAGCGGGGCAATGGAAAAGGGTCAAAAGTATAAACGCAGGTGAAGCAAGTCAAAGATAAAGTCCATTGAGTTGGGATCAATCGTAACTATAAATGTAATTTAAAAAAACATCACAGCAATTTCCCTATGGCACCAGGAAAACTGTCTGTCCAATTATCAAGGGGGGGGAGGAAGAAGAGAATTAGACCGCACTCTGTGGTTGGCTGAAACGAGACTTAATCATGACATCACACTGTTGTTCAGTGTCCAGGCTAATCCTTTACATGTTGCCCTGGGTTGTTGAAGACCAAAACAAGGAAATCTGGAGTCAATAAACATCCCACACACACACATTCACTGGTTCTTCACATTTAATGCAACCCGAGAGCCCCCCCCTACCATGGCCCTAGATAGAGAAAAGGAGGAAAGCATACAGATCTCGATTTACTGATTCAAAGGCCATTATTGGCTTCACACTCCAGTTTCCGTAGCACGGGCGGAGGCATGGCTGCCATCTTCCAAGGGCGAGGGTCGTAGTTATTACTCCACGGGAACCTGTGGAGGAGGAAGACCGTAGAAAGACATTTCAAGGGGAACCGTAATATGATACAGTATGGGGGTTGTGCACGTGATTCCAGCCAAAAGTCCAACATGAGGCCGGGTCTGAAAAATGGATTTCTGTTCTTTACCACTACTGAAAATCAATGTTGTGTGTTTATTCCGTTTCTACCACCCGTTCTAGTTTCAAATTGTTTCTAATACACCTGTAGGAATCTCCATTCTCGGTTATAATCACAGAGCAAAATAGTCATTTCCCACACCTTGCAAGGGCAATCTTCAGAGGATGATCAACAGCGGACAGGAGATCTTCACAGAGACTGGGCACCTGGTGAGGATAAAGGAGCATCACACTAAGAAAAACATGGAGGTTTTGACAATTTAAACTTGAAGTCGGATTCTAAACTCCCAGAATCCCCAGTTTCTAAATAGCAATCGCTACAGGGATTTTCTTTTGGTATATGAAGAAACAAGAAAATCATGGGACCGAGATAGAACACACATAGTAGAGAACGTTAGAATGAGTCTCCGTAATACATATGTCTGTAATAAGGTATCCTTAAGAGTTAAATGCCTTTCCTATGACAACTTATTTGATTTGATATGCAGAACCCCAAAATCAGCACATCAAGCAAACACACCTTGCCCACGGCTTCCTTTCAGCTACCAATACAAAAAGGAATGCAGTGTTTTTAGCAAGAGCCACAGTCCAGCCTGCATTCCAGGTCTCCCATCCCTATATTTTAATACAGCACTGGAGACCGAGTTAACTCTCTCCCCACCAGAGCGTAGCTAATCGTGGCAATCTTAAACAGAATGGAGTGAATTTATAAATAAAAGATAGATGAGGTCCAAGGGGGGAATATAAAAGGGGATGTCTGTCTGTTAATTAGATACTGTAGCAAGGATATAAACAGTTAAAGTTCAGCAAAAAAGGGAGATTGATGTCAGGCAGATAAGGTTCTGATAGGCCAAGGATGTTATTATACAGGGGGCAGTCTGGCCGTCATTGGATGATGCACAGATCAATGATAAGAGGAGCTGGAAACCTGCCTTGTAATACAAGCAACTATAGGACATGTCCCTCCAGGACCTGGTGGGTACAATCATCTTGGTTTTCTACTTACAGGCTTTGGGGTGGAACATTAAAACTTCATTCTTTCCAGCAATTTTAGTCTCTTAAGGATCAGCTAGACACGCTTGGCACCTCTCGCTTTACAGAGCGAGATTAATGTACATGTTACATGACTTATCGATTAAAAAACAGCTTACACCCTAAATACAAATTATATGGTCTGTTACAATCTTCCAGGTCGTCAATCAGCAACACATGAGCAGATCCTATCATACACATTCTGTCACACAACTTGTATCCACAAGAATTTTGGCCAAAACAAATAAGGTCGTGTGAATAGGATCTGAGCCAATCCAGTAGACAGCTGCTGCCATTTCATTATAGAACATCTTAGTGGATAAAATATACCTCTGCACATAAACACATTTGATAGGATTGAATTGGGCACTGTGTAACCTTGTCTCATTGGCTACAAGTGGTTCGATTAGAGGACCTGTTTGGTTATTAAGGCTGATCTGTTGGGTTGATGTACTACAGTGAATTTTTCTCTTCTTCTGTTCACATGGAATTGAAGACGAGTTGTTTGCAGTAATATTATTATAAGGCTCTGGATCCAGCTCATTTGTATTCAACTAAAAAAAAAATCTGATCAATATGTACTTGTGTGTGCAGCTCCACAATGCCCCCAGAGCAGCTAATGGCAGAGGCTGGTGTGTTTATGTCTGTGCAATCAGTTCAGGTAAAGGACTAGACTGGCAGGCTGTATTCTCTTAATGTACAAGTGCAGGCCTCCCTCCATCTGGGATGATATTGCATCAGCCAATTGACCTTGTATTACTCTTCTGAACTCAGAGACAATAATGAGACAACAGATGTTTTAAAACTACAACTACAGCATACCCAGGCTGTCCTCTGAATGCTTGCAGGGGAAAACCTCAGGGGGCTTCGCGTTGCACTTCCCAGACTTGACGCACCATTTTACACAGCTATTTGGAGGCCCAGACTGTTTGTTTGGGGTTAGTTCTATTTCAAACATCAGTTACTATGAGCACTTTAGCTTTGCTTTACAGTTTCTAACCTCCTGTCACTCACGGTCAAGTAATACAGCACAGAACTGGTGTAAAACACCAACATGGGGCCTAGTGTAAAAGAAACAAGACGGATCTCAGGCTTGGGTGGGTTGAGGGACCGGACATGTCCCCCATGTAGTAAGGAATAGGCACCTTTTAGTGCAGGTATAGAAAAGATCATCTGCTCAGTGAGTAGTGGGGGTGTGGTATTTAACAACAGAAAATTACAATAATTGAAAAATTAGCGAGTCTTAGGGGGGACATTGGAGGAGGGAGCGGGAGAAAGAAAGGGACAATGATAAGAAGTTAATGAGATTTGCTATAGCGTCTGGGAAAAGGCCGACATCTGGTCGTGGCTGGGCAACCCACAATGTTAAACACCCCTCTACTTCATCAGCTGGATCTGAACAAACTTAATTAAAATTAACCACTTCCAAACCCACATTACAAGACTATCAGCACTTTGTCTGAAAGGAAACCAGATACTGCACGGGTGGCCACCTGGGTTCCAGAAAACAGGACAGGGACGGAATAGATACCTACTGTGAGTTATAGTTTGCCCAGGACTTTAAAAACAGCGGTTTTAGGCGACGGCCACCACTGCAACGCAAATTCATCGCACACGAATCGCCATACAATTTCATTACGAACTTGTAGCGTTTTTGTGTGCGGTTTTTTCGTTACATATAGAAAACGCAATGCGATGTGATTTAAAATGCGTAACAGCAAATCTGCCAATGCAACCCGAAAACGCGCATTTTCGGTGCTGCATTGCCCGCATTCCAATTGATTGGAAAAAACGTATGCGCAAACGCAAGAAAATCGCGACAGTGTGGCCTGAGCCCTTAGTGATCCCTTAAACCAGCACCAATGATTTTCCGTTACAGAAGCCAATAGGCCATAACTTTAGTTATTTTTTTTTTTTTAAAAAACGTGATTTTATACCCATCCCACTTGGCTACATTGTTATATAACTGTCTATACCGACACAAACAAAGTCGGAAGAAAAACAAGAGGAAAAAGTTTGACACATGGCATTTTAGCGTCAGGACAAATCGACCAGCTCCACTATCCAAAGTTTGGCTTGGCATGTGGGACTGTAAATGTCAAAAAGCGGAGGCTAAAGTTAAACAATCCTCCTACTTACAACGTTGCATTCGCAGGTAGCGGGAAAATATTTTACTTGCACTCCTGGATTCCAAGCAAGTTGCAAGGAAGAGGGGAGGTGCAGTGGACAGACCCAAAGGACTAAAAACAAAAAACAGTTAAACACTTAATCAAAGTAAAGCTCAGATTATTACGAGAACAAACATGCAAGCGAATGGAGCAGCCAGCGCTTTTAGTCATTCAATGGGTTTTCGCTTCCTGACGCAAGTTACAGGAGAATAAATGGAATTTAAAGCTTCCCAACCACAATGCACTTCCTAGGCAAGTCAGCACAAGAGAGCGAGGGAAAAAGCTAGGTGTCTGTGTTGCATTAAGTTAAGTCCGAAGCAGAGACAAGGACTGAGGTGATCGTTTCTGTAAAGAGAAACTCTTCTGTGCAGGGAAACTGGTCCTACAACATTGTCACCTTAATGGTTTAATAAAGGGCAAGGCCTAGTTATATATAAGTCTTTGTGGTTCACAGAAACAAGTGAGTGACCAGAATTTAAGTGACATAATTAACAGATTTTCAGTCCGAGAAACTTGTCAAATACTGTGCACCAAAGGACTTTAAACAGTGCTCTCATTAATGAGGAGACCGGAGGCAGAGAGTAGTGGATGGTAAACAAGGTTTGGAACTCATGATCCCTACACAACCAAATCTTGTCTCTGCCAACGCCCTATCTGGCATCATTGGCGGGGCGATGGATTCCTAAGGTGGCCCACACATAAGGAGATTTCACTTAACCGACCGAGCGATCCCACGACATTAGACCGATCTGAGGATTGTCTTTCCCGTTCTTATGCGAACCGACAAGCGAATCACAGATGAATGGGATTTGCAAATGACGGAAAGTCGTTCCTGGGTAGGATCGGTTAATGTTGTGTGATCGCTTCAGTCGGATAATTAAATCCTTCTAGCGTATGGCCAACTTTCAGGACACCTGACAATGTTATAGAAAGAGATTGAAGGAAGAGACATTTGTCACTATATAAACAGTATCATTGGGCTAAAAGACCATTACCAGGGTATTAGACACCCCAAGCCAATAGAACATCCTTATACCGTACTATAAAGTCTACACGGTGTGTTCAGGTCACCGAGAGCTCTTCCTGACAGATGACTTCAGGACAAGTTCAGTACAATGATGGCATCGCTTATAAAGGGACAGAGGTGGTCTTACCAAATCAATAGGTCACTGAGGTTCTTTCTCAATCTGTTGATTTTTTTGGGTGGGGAGACGCCTTCATTAAATGCCAAGGCACAGTCCGTGTTGGTCAGTGCGTAGAGAAAAGGGGACTGGTGGCACATTTGAAGCAGAAGAGGGAAAATGCACGGCACGCCAGCACATTTTAGATAGAGAATTTACTGATAAAGTAAAGAAACATGCTCGAAATGTTCAAGCCAACTCAACTAGCAACAACTGCCAGTATGGTATTGCCAGCAGAGGAGAACTTTAAATGTACAAAGACTTCTGCCCACAAAACTATGGGCAGTCAAATATTATCAAGCAAATTTATCTTCTTACTGTATATCATGTTATTCATGCAAAAGCTGTAAAATTGCTTGCAACACGAACAGTGATAAATAATAATAATGATAAATAAATAGTTAAAGGATTAGAAAAAAAAAATCATTCTTTACGCACACAATTCTGCTTCATCCACTGATCACAACGTTTGTTCCGGGTGCTCTATAATCTATGGAACTGAGTCCTACCAGGGATCCATCAGCTATGAAAAAGCTGTATAGTGTCAATCAGTCTAAGATACAGTGTCTGGGCCTATGCTATAACTACAGGGCAAGGGATTTATCGGCTAGATAAGCTTTACTGATTCAGTCTATGATTCAGCTTGTACTAGGGGAGCTCTTCAGTATAGACATAAGCCGCGTCACCAGGGGGAGTCTCTAATTCAGTTCTTATAGAAACTTATAGCCAGGTCACTAGGGGGGAGCTCTATTAGTCTATAACTCAACGTCTGGACTTAATAGTTTTAGAAACTTACAAGCACTGTCACTAGGGGAGCTCTAATCAAGTTCGTTACAGAACACTTTACAAAGCTGGACACTAGGGGGAGCTCAATCAGTTCTATCTTTAGAAACTAAAGCCTGTCACTAGGGGAGGTGAGCTCTAATTTCAGTTCTATAGAAACTACAAGCCTGTCACTCAGGGGGGGGAGATCTCTAATCAAGTTCTTATAGCGAAACTTAAAGGCTTCACAGGGGAGCTCTAATTCAGTTCTTAAGAAACTATACAGCGCTGTCACTAGGGGGAGCTCTAATTCAGTTCTTATAGAAACTTACAAGCCTGCAACTAGGGGGAGCTCTATTCAGTCTTTAGAAAACTTACACGCCTGTCATAGGGGAGCTCTAATTCAGTTCTTATAGAAACTTACAAGCCTGGCACAAGGGGGAGCTCTAATTCAGTTCTTATAGAAACTTATCAAGCCTGTCACTAGGGGGAGCTCTAATTCAGTTCTATAGAAAACTTACAAGCCTGTCACTAGGGGGAGCTCTAATTCAGTTCTTTACTTACAGCATGCACTAGGGAGTCATTCTAGATTAACCTGTCACTAGGGGGAGCTCTAATTCAGTTCTATATCAGAAAATTACAAGCCTGGGTCACTAGGGGAGCTCTAATTAGTGTTCCTTATAGAAATTACAAGCCTGGCATAGGGGAGCTCTAATTAGTTCTTATAGGGAAACTTACAGCATTGGCACCAGGGGGAGCTCTCTAATTCGGTTCTTATAGACACTTTACAAACCTGTCAATAGGGGGAGCTCTAATTCCGCTCTTATATAGAAACTACAATAGCTGTCACCAGGGGGAGCTCTAATTCAGTTTTATAGGAAACTTACAAACCTGTCACTCAGGGGGAGTTCTAATCAGTTCTTATAGAAAACGTACAAGCCTGGCAGCCAGGGGGAGCTCTAATTCAGTTCTTGATAGAAGAAACTTACAAGCACTGTCACTAGGGGGAGCTCTAATTCAGTTCTTATAGACACTACAAGCCTGTGCATAGGGGGAGCTCTAATTAGTTCTCTAGAAACTTACAAGCTGTCACTAGGGGAGCTCTATTCAGTTCTTATGAAACTTACAAGAGCCTGTCACTAGGGGAGCTCTATTCAGCTTCTTATAGAACTTTACAACCTGTCACCTAGGGAGCTCTAATCAGTTCTTATGAGAAACTTACAAGCCTGTCACAGGGGAGCTCAATTCGTTCTTATAGAAACTTACAAGCCTGTCACTAGGGGGAGCTCTGAATTCAGTTCTTATAGAAACTTACAAGCCTGTCACCTAGGGGGAGCTCTAATGCAGTTCTTATAGAAACTTACAAGCCTGTCACTAGGGGGAGCTCTAATTCAGTTCTATAGAAACTTACAAGCCTGTCACTAGGGGGAGTCTAATTCAGTTCTTTAAAACTACAAGCCTGTCATAGGGGAGCTCTAATTCAGTTCTTATCAGAAACTTACACGCCTGTCATAGGGGGAGCTCTAATTCAGTTCTTATAGAAAAATTACAAGCCTGCACTAGGGGAGCTCTGAATCAGTTCGTATAGAGAAACTTACAAGCCTGTCAAACTAGGGGGGAGCTCTCTATCGTTCTTATAGAAGAAACTTACAAGCCTGTCACTAGGGGGAGCTCTAATTCAGTTCTTATAGAAACTTACAAGCCTTGCCACGGGGGAGCTCTGAATTTCAGTTCTTATAGAAACTTCACAAGCCTGTCCTAGGGGAGCTCTAATTCAGTTCTTATAGAAAATCTCTACAAGCTGTCACTAGGGGAGCTCGAATTCAGTTATTATAGAAACTAAACCTGACAGACTAACTTATAGAACTAAAGACTGCACTAGGGGGAGCTCTAATTCAGTTCTTATAGAAACTTACAAGCCTGTCACTAGGGGGAGCTCTATCAGTTCTAAGATCCGTCTAGTCTATTCAGCTTAGAACTTACAAGCCTGGTCACAGGGGGAGACTCTAATTCAGTTCTTTAGAAAACTTACAGCCTGTCCAGGGGAGGCTCTAATTCAGTTTCTTATAGAAATTACAAGCCTGCAGCAGGGGGAGCTCTAATTCAGTTCTTATAGAACTAAAAGACTGGCCAGCTAGGGGGAGCTTAATTCAGTCTTATAGGAAAATTACAACCTGCGACTGAGGGGGAGCCTTAATAGTTCTTATAGAAACTTCACAGCCTTGGCACAGGGGGAGCTCAATTAGTTCTTATAGAAACCTTACAAGCCTCGCACGAAGGGGGAGCTCTAATTCAGTTCGTTATAGAACACTTACAAGCCTGCACTAGGGGGAGCTCTCTAATCAGTTCTTATAGAAACTACAAGCCTGGCAGCAGGGGGAGCTCATATCATTCTTATAGAACTTACAAAGCCTGGCAGCCAGGGGGGAGCTTAATTCAGTTCTATATAGAAAACTTACAAGCCTAGGCAAGGCAGGGGGAGCTCTAAATTCAGTTCTTTAGAAACTTACAAGCCTGCAGCAGGGGGAGCTCTAAGAGTTCAGTTCTTATAGAAACTTACAAGCCTGGCAGCAGGGGGAGCTCTAATTCAGTTCTTATAGAAATTACAAGCTGCAGCCAGGGGGGCTCTAATTCAGTTCTTATAGAAACTTCAAGCCTGGCACTAGGGGGGAGCTCGTAATCAGTATTATAGAAAACTTGACAAACATGCCTGGAACCTAGGGGGAGCTCTTAATTCAGTCTTATAGAAACTTACAAGCATGGCACAGGGGAGCTCTAATTCAGTTTTCTCTGATAGAAACTTACAAGCCTGGAGGGGGTTCAATCAGTCAAATACAACGCGCGGGAGCTCTAATTCAGTTCTTATAGAACTTTACAAGGCCTGTCCACCAGGGGGAAAGCTCTATTCAGTTCTATAAATTACACCTGTCACTAGGGAGCTCTCATTTCGTTTAACTGAAACCTGTACTACTAGGGGGAGCTCTAATTCAGTTTCTTATAGAAAACTTACAAGCCTGGCACAGGGGGGGGAGCCTCTAATTCAGTTCTTATAGGAACTTAAGCTGACTAGGGGGGAGCTCTAATTCAGTTCAAGATTGACACTCGAGGGAGTCTATTGAAACTGACAAGCCTGTGCACCAGGGGAGGCTCTAATTCGTCTCTATAGAAACACTTACAAGCCGCACTAGGGGGAGCTCTAATTCCGTTTATAGAAACTTACAAGCTGCACTAGGGGGAGCTCTAATTCAGTAGCTTATAAAGAAACTTAAAGCCTGGTCACTAGGGGAGCTCTAATTCAGTTCTTTAGAACAATTACAAGCCTGGCAGGGAGCTCTTTATCAGTCTTTATAGCCACCTTCCACCGCGTCATGCGCCAGCAGGGGGAGCTTATTCGTTCTTGCTATATTCTTACAAGCCTGTTCACTGAGTTAATTCAGTGCTCTATTGAGAACTTACAAGAGCCTGTCACTAGGTGGGAGGCTCTAATTACGTGCTTATAGAAACTGTACAAGACTGTCACTAGGGGCAGACGCCCCCTCGTAAATTCAGTCTTATAGAAAACTTACAGCCTGTCACTAGGGGGAGCTTAATTCAGTTTATAGAACAAACACTTACAAGCCTGTCACTAGGGCCGAGCATCTATTCAGTTCTTATAGAGAAACTTACAAGTGTCACTAGGGGGAGACTCTAATCAGTTATCTTATTAGAAACTTACAAGCCTGTCACTAGGGGGAGCCTCTATTCAGTTCTTTATTTTGAAACTTACTAGCTGTCAGCAGGGGAGTCTAATTCCAGTTCTATAGAAACTACAAGCCTGTCATAGGGGGAGCTTAATTCGTTCTTATAGAAACTTACAGCCTGTCACTAGGGGGGAGCTCTAATTCAGTCTTATAGAAACTTTACAAGCCTGCAGCCGGGGGACGCTCTAATCAGTTTCTATAGGGAACTTACAAAAGCCTGTTCACTAGGGATGAGCTCTAATATCAGTTCTTAGTAGAAACTTACAAGTCAGGCTCACTGGGGGAGATGCTTTGAATCCTTTACCATAGGTTCTCTATAGAAACTACACAGCCTGTCACAGAAGGGGAGCTCAATCAGTTCTTAAGAAATTACAAGCCGTCAACTAGGGGGGAGCTCTAATTCAGTTCTTATAGAAACTTACAAGCCTGTCACTAGGGGGGAGCTCTAAGTCTACAGAGTTTATAGAAAACTACAAACTGTCACAGACCAGGGGGAGCTCTAATTCAGTTCCTTATAGAAGACTATACCAAGCCGTACTACGGGGGCTCTATTCAGTTCTATAGAACATACAAGCCTGCAGCTAGGGGAGACTCTAATTCAGTTTCTTATAGAAACTTACAAGCCTGCAGCAGGGGGAGCGCTTAATTTCATTACTCTATAGAAACTTTAAAGCCTCAGGCGGGGAGCTCTAATTCAGTCTTATAGAAACTACAAGCCTGGCCATCAGGGGGAGCTCTAATTCAGTTCATTATAGAAACTTGACAAGCCTGACAGAGGGGGTGAGCCTACATTCAGTTCTTATAGAAACTTACAAGCCTGGCAGCAGGGGGGAGCTCTAATTCAGTTCTTATAGAAACTTACAAGCCTGGCAGCAGGGGGAGCTCTAATTCAGTTCTTATAGAAACTTACAAGCCTGGCAGCAGGGGGCTCTAATTCAGTTTATAGAAACTTACAAGCCTGGCCAGGGGGAGCTCTAATTCAGTTCTTTAGAAACTTACAAGCCTGCAGCAGGGGGAGCTCTAATTCAGTTCTTATAGAAACTTACAAGCCTGGCAGCAGGGGGAGCTCTAATTCAGTTCTATAGAAACTTACAAGCCTGGCACCAGGGGGAGCTCTAATTCAGTTCTTAGACTGAAAGCCTGACAGGGGAGTCCTTTCTTATCATAAAAGCTGGCAGCCAGGGGGGAGCTCTATTCAGGTCTTATTATCAGGAACTTCAACAATGCCGCGCTTTTCCAGGGTTTTCGTGCAGCTCTAATTCAGGTTTCTATAGAAACTTACAAGCTGGCCGGTTTTTTTTCACGTTTAATGTTCAGTGGACACGGTGGGCGTTCTTAGGAGTTCAGGATCACTTACCGTTAATTGCTTGTGTAGTTCTCTAATTCAGTTGCGACGACATTCTGCCCTATCGTGTGGTTCAAATCGGCGTGTGTGGACCACAGTTCCAACAAAAACTTCAACAAGACAATTGAGTGTTACATACAGAAAACACACTTGACATATTTCTTCGTTCTCCGTTCACTCCCCGAAGAGAAAAAAGAAAAACTTAAAAAATTGTCCAGGACGATTTCCCAGCAGAAACTTTCCCTGTTAAGCCGTAACATCTGCCTTGTACAAAATTTCAACTGCAGATAAATGGTAAAATCAAAATGCCGCATCCAATTTTCATGGGAAGGGTCACATTTTAGTACGTGAGAAGCTGGAAAAACACAGGTGAAAGGATTTCTCCAGGGGGTATGGACTATCTGCACGTGTAAGCGGGAAATAGATATGATTTTATCCGCTTGTTCTGGAGGGTCAATAGGCCACGGGATAGCCCAACAGAAGGTCCCGTTCGATGGGAAACTGAGCGAGAATAAGGCCAGATGTATAGAATGGGGACGGGGGAAGCTGAGCAGGACACAGTAACTAGGGTGGTTGGAATACTCAACAGGAAATAAAAGGGCTCAAAATAGCCAAATGACCTTACTTGAACTTATTCTGTCATACAACTGGCCCCATCTAGGACTCATTCAATGTTGGACGTCAAGTGATCTAAATATGGATCTGCCAGAACATCCTCAGCCTGACCATTTCACATGGGGATCAATTAGAGCAGAATGTCAAATGGAAAGTGGGAACATGTACACGTACCCGGAACACGTGTCCACACAACCTGGTCCTATGAACCAAAAAAATGACAAGTACAGGGCATATTATGGATATTACAGTTTGCGAAAACCAATCAAATTGCACTCTACACTGCCCATTTACCATCAATGAATTAAAAACCGGCTACCAGTTAACCATGACAATTCCTATTTTCCAGAGGGTAAAATTGATTTCATGGTTAACCTAACTAATGAAAAAGCAAAACAAAAATAAATACAAAAAAAAAAAAACAAAAACCCCTAAAAAAAACAAGGAAAAACAAAAAAAAAAAAAAAACACAGAAAAAAAAAAACCCAAATCCCCAAAAAAAAAAAAAAAAAAAAAAAAGACGGAAACTACAAGGTTAACCTTCCATGTCCACAGCCTAGGGACAGCGCACATCAATAGCTCCAGTAGGAATTAATTCTTCTCTGGATCTTGGAAGAGCAAATCCCCCACCAGCATGGGGGACCTCTGGGGAAAAGGAAACAAAGCTTAATTAAGGGCGGACGCCACTGGAAGGGTTCGGCACGGGGGGAACTAGAGTTTCTTCCTGAATGGAGGGCTCCAGGTTGACTACTGACCAGAGAAATATCTGTAACCTACAGGGCGCTGCCTGAAAAATGTGATTTTTTGTATTTTTTGATAAACACATATTGAAACTTGCAGACAGTAACTGGACGAAACTTGTCGGAAGGAAGGGTTTTATAGAGAAACAAAATGGTGGGTTTGTACCTTGGAGAATTAACCCAAGAGAAGAGAGATTGGTCTTAGCAGTTCTGTCGGTCCCAAGTGATCGGAACAGAAGACATTTGAGGGACCCCCTGGAGCCAAGAAACATTACCCAAGTAGGCGTGGGGCGAAGTTTGGGGAACAACACTGAACATTCCACCAGTAGTTTACAGTCCATGGAATTTATGTCACTGACAGGATGTTTACATCTTCAAAGCACCATCCCCCCCCATTGTTAAGAAGGAGGAAATAACAATTTCTTTTTATCCAGTTCCCAAACATCCACACATGATTATGTCGGCTGGAAGCTTTAATAATGCTATTCTACATCTGGAGGGACTGATGTCAGTTACCCCTTTTAATCTCCCCTGCATCATTGTAGCAAACTGTACTAAATGCTTGTTTGATATACAGCAGTTTGGTCTCTTGTTGCACAGAAATAAAACATACGGCCCCAGACTGTGCGTGAGGGCTTATTAAGAAATATAAAAACACAATATGCAGGGTGAATGGGAACAGACATAAGAAACTACTGGGTTCTTTTGGCACCCTATCAACTGCTGGTCTGTGTTTGTTATGCAGCAGTACAACAGTAACAGGCTCCTATAGAGGAATAGGACCGTGTCAACACATCATGCAACGTCAGCTTACGGTTTATAGTTAATGTTGATTTACAATTGTGTGGAATCATGTGGTGAGATACATAGAAGAATAAGACCCATCTTAAGTCGAGGACCCATTTCTGTAAGTACGAGGACCCATTCTGTAAGTACGAGACCATTTCTGTAAGTTACGAAGACCCTTCTGTAGTACGACAGCCCCATTCTGTAAGTACGAGAAGACCCATTTCTGTAAGTACGAAGACCCATTTCTGATGGAGGACATTGAAGTACGAGGGACCAGTTTGTAAGTACGAGGACCCCCATTTCTGTAAGACGAGGACCCATTTCTGTAAGTAACGAGACCCATTTCTCTAAGTACAAATTGTAGACGAGGACCCATTTCTGTAGTAGAGGACCATTTGTAGACGGACCTCTGTAAGTACAGAGGACCATTTCGTAAAGTACGGAGGACCCATTTCTTGTAAGTACGAAACCCATTTCGTAGTACGAAGACCCAGTTCGTAATTACAAGGACCTATTTCTGTAAGTACGAGACCCATTTCTGTAAAGTACGAGGACCCATTGCTGGAAGTACGAGACCCATTCTTCGTAAGTACGAGGACCCATTTTGTAAGTACAAAGACCATTCTGTAAGTTACGAAGACCATTTTGTGATGGATCATGGACTTGAGTAGAGACCTTTCTGAAGTACGAAGACCCATTTCTGTAAGTACGAAGACCCCATTCTGTAAAGTACGAAGACCCATTTCGGTAGTACGAAACCCTAATACGAACATTCTGTAAGTTACGAAGACCCATTTCTGTAAGTAACAAGGATCCATTTCGGTAGTACGAAGACCCATTTCGATAGTACGGAAAGACCATTCTGTAAGTACGAAGACCCATTTCTGAATGGGAAGGACCAGTATTACAGACCATTTCCGTATACAGGACCAATTTCTGTAAGTACAAGGCACCCATTTCTGTAAGTAAAGGACCCATTCTGTAAGTCAACCATCGGAAGAACCCATTTCTGTATAGATCATATTGGAAACCATGGGATAGACACGAAATATATGTGCACGCATATGAGTTCAATAATGGTCAAGACCCTACATTATAATCGTAAAGTACAGATAATACTGGCCGCCAGTTTTGAAGTGCTGGACAGTGGTGGAATATGATGAACAGCAGCGAACTATAACACACATTGAAAGGAGAACTAAAGCAATTGTTCATACTCGACAGAATTGAAATTCAAACCCTCCTTAAAACACCAGTGAAGCTATAAAATCCCACTCAAATTGTATTAAAATAAAGTAAGCCTGGGTCACAGAACTGGTGAAGTATATGGTTGTGTATGTGCAGTTGTCAGACCACAACCTCCTGACCTCAGTCACATGCTCCCTGCTTATCTGTCCTGTAAAAGGATTGGCTACTAGAGATTATAGGGTGGACCGAAACTGTAACACAAATTTCTGCATATGCTAAGGACTGAAGCATGTGCAGAACAAAGGTGTTGATCACAATGTTGATACTAGGATGCTGGGAAAGTATAAGCACAACCATATGTTATTTTAGGTAATTTCCCAACACCGTATCAAACTGAGAGGTAAAACACAATTTTTTCAAACTTTTGTTGTTATGTAAAGGTATTCTGGTTCAGTGTTGTTCTGTTGGCTTTAGTTGTCCTTTACTACTTCCTTGTTAGTGTTACAATCTTAAATGTGGAAAACATTGCACTTAGCGGTGAGCACCTGTATGTAATACCGGAAAATCACCATTTTTTTCGGTGTATGTCCAGATTGCGTTGCAATTATAATGATAGTGAATAGGAAAATCGGAACTGTATAACAAACACCATGGTACAAACAGACCAATGGTGGCACATACGAACAGAACTATTCTGATCCCACATGACACTAAAAAGACAACAGTTATAGAAAGCTCACTGAGCAGAAGGAGGAGGCAGATACTTTGAGTAAAGGGAAACTTATTAATTATCTGGTTACAATGTAATAAACTGGGTAAAATGAGCAGTGGGGTTGAGGGCAGATTCAATAATATCAATAATTACAGTCCGCAACCCAAATGCTAGGCACCTAATACAGGAGGTGTTACTAGGTTAGCTGAGGATAGGCCACACAAACCCATTCGGGATTGCGTTTTGCAAACCCAAACGATTTGGCATGTGTGCACGCGACGTGCGGGGCTACATTCCATCGCTTATGAAAACACAAAGGTTTGTATATTTCGGGGCATCACTGCGTGGTTCCAGTATTGCATATAAATAGAACGCCAGTGCAGAGGGAATTTATTGTATAAATAAATGCAATGCACTTCTTGTGCCTTCTCCCTGAAAAAACACACAAGACCACACAGCTCTTTAAATACATTTAGAATGACAGATGAGACAAGTCCCTGACTGAAATGCAATTTTTTCCTCTTGGAATAAACACCAAATAAGAGTATATCAAAACACAGCTAGTACAATAGCGAGTAATGGGACAAAACAGAAGCAAAATCTGGTAAACAAAAATAAAAAGGGCATTCCTAAGTCGGTTATCTGAAGAACAGCAATTATTCGTACGGCCCATAGAAAGTTCACGCCCCCCGGTGTCTCACAGTTTGAAATGTTTCATGTTGAAATCTGCGAGGATGAGAATACCTCCCATTACAGGAGGTATCAAAATGAATCTCCCAGCCTCAGTCACAATGACTATTCTTAGTACAGTGTCCCCTCCCTCCTCTAAAAAGCCAGCTCTCATTAAGGTGCAGAGACCATTCAAGTTCAATGGTTTTCTTTAAAGATTCAAATCTAGTTAGGGGCAATAGGCAGTCCTCTGCGATTATTCTCTCAACAAACGTAGGCGATGATTTTGAAATAAGTTCAGGGCAGGACAAATCCCAGGTGGGGAGCATAGCAAATGTTCACTTGTTGAAGGTTTTCTAGTATGGTTTATGGAACATGGCCCCCTAAAAGTAAAATGTTCAATAATATATTATTGAATGATTCCGTACGTCAAACCCGATTGGTTCCAAAAATGAGCTTTTTCCACTGACGTAAAATCAAAAAAAGTCTTCAACAGGCTAAAAAAGCCGGAAGGAAAGATCCATTGCCCTGTTTATCATTGTTAAAATCCTATATATGGTGCATTAAAGGCTATGTCCACCCTAAAATCAGAATTTTAATATTTGCCCCCCATGTCCCCAGCCCCAACCGCATTGTTTTTTTTCAAAAAGCTCCCCAAACTCTGTACTACTCTCCCTCGATCCTCGCCGTACTGCCGGCCCTCTGCATTGCGAGGAGAATGCAAGCAGAGGGGCGGGGACGGCATCAGTCGGTCTTGTGATTGGCATGAGCGGCAGCCAATCATGAACGCGGTGCGGTCATTCAGGGCAGCGGAGGAAAGAGGAGAGTAAGTAAGAGTTTGGGAGCTTTTAAAAAAAAAAACATGCGGTTGGGGCTGGGGGACATGGGGGAGCAGAATCTTAAGGGGGTTTAATGCTAGGGGGGGATAGATAGAACGGGGAGGGAGGGGAGGGAGGAGAAGGGTGCCAGCCGCATGCAGGAACTCCGGGAGGCCAGGTAGCAGGCAGTGTCCTATATGGACCTGAGCTAGCCTCCTGGGGGGCAGTTTTGGAACTTTGGGGGGGGGATTACGAGGAGGAACCAGATGGAGTTGGGAGTGAGGTAAGGTTAATTACACTAACACTGACATGGTGGGGAGCGTAGTTGGGGGGGATATAGGTTTTGGGGTGGACATGCCCTTTAAAGAAACAGAGAGGTCCTACCTACAAAATGGCGGTCAGTATCATTTGTTACCATTCTATGGCTGGCCCTTAAGTGAAACAGAGAGATCCACTACAAATGGCAGTCAGTAATCATTTGTACCTACGTATGGTCTGCCTTAAGTAACAGAGGTCCTACCTACAAATGGCAGTCAGTATCATTGGACCTCTTATCATGGCTGCCTTAAGTAACAGAGAGATCCTACCTACAAATGGTCGTCAGTAATCATTTGTTACCCTATCTATGGCTACCTTAAGTAACAGAGAGGTCCTCCTACAAATGGCAGTCAGTGAATATTTGTACCCATCTATGGCACTTACGTAACAGAGAGGCCTACCTACAAATCGGCGTCATAGTCAGTAATCATTTGTACCTTCTATGGCTACTTAAGAACAGAGAGTCCTACTACAAATGGCAGCAGTTAATCATTTGTTACCCTATCTATGGCAACCTTAAGTACAAAAGGTCCTGACCTACAATGGAGTCAGTAATCATTTGGACCACTATCATGGCGACCTTAAGTAAGCAGAGAGAATCCTACCTACAAATGGCAGTCAGTAATCATTTGTACCTATCTATGGCTGCCTTAGACGTAACAGAGGAGGTCATACCTACAAATGGCCAGTCAGTAATCATTTGTACCTTAGTCTATGGCTGCATAAGTAACAGAGAGATCCTACCTACAAATGGCAGGCAGTAAATCTTGTGTACCCTTACTTGGCTACTTAAGTAACAGAGAGGTACTACCCTACAAATGGCAGGTCAGTAACTATTTGTACCTTATCTATGGCTACCTAAGTAACAGAGAGGGTTCCTACCTACAAATGGCAGTCAGTATCATTTGTACCTATCTATGGCTGCCTAAGTAACAAAAGAAAGGTTCTTTACCTGACAATGGCAGTCAGTAATCTTGTACCTAATCTATGGCATACCTTAGAAGTAACAGAAATGTTCTCCTAACCTACAAATGGGCACAGTCCGTAATATTTGTATCTTCTATGGCTACTTCGTAAGAACAGAGAGATCCCTACCTAACAAATGGCAGTCAGTAATCTCATTTGCTACCCATATATGGCTAACCTGAAGAACAGAGAGGGTCCATACCTAAAATGCAGGTCAGTATCATTGTGTACCACATCTTGGCTGACCTTAAGTAACGGAGAGATCTAGCCTACAAATGGCAGTCAGTAATCATTGTACACCTAATCTATGGCTACCTTAAGGTAACAGAGAGGATCCTACATACAAATGGCAGTCCAGAATCATTTGTACCTATCTATGGCTACCTTAGTAACAGAGAGGTCACACCTACAAATGGCAGTCAGTCGAATCATTGTACCCGATCTAGGTCTACCTTAAGTAACAAGAGAGGGCCTACTAACAAATGGCATCAGTAATCATTTACCATATTATGGCCTGCATAAAGTAAACAGAAAGGTTCTACCTACACAAATGGCAAGTCAGTAATCATTTGTACCCTCTCTATGGCTACCATTAAGTAAAGAAAGGTCCTACTACAAATGGCAGTCAGTAATTCATTTGTATTACTATTGGCATACCTTAAGGAACAGAGAGATCCTACTACAAATGGCAGTCAGTAATAATGTTGTAAACCCGACTTGGCGTAACCTTAAGCTACAGAGAGGTATACCTACAAATGGCAGTCAGTAATCATTTGTACCTGATCTACTGGCGCTTCTTAAATACAGAGAGGTCAACCTACAAATGGCGCAGTAATCATTTGGACCTATCTATGGCTACCTTAGTAAACAGAGAGGTCTACACAAATGGCAGCAGTAACATCTTGGACTTATCTATGGCTACCTTAAGTAACAGAGAGGTCCTTACTACAAATGGCAGTCAGAATCATTTTTGTACCACTATCTATGGCTACCTAGTAGTAACAGAGAGGTCCTACTACAAATGGCCAGTCAGTAATCATTTGTACCCTATCTTATGGCTACCTTAAAGTAACAGAGAGTCCATACCTATACAATGCATCAGTAATCATTGTACACCTATCTATGGCTACCTTAAGTAACAGAGGGTCCCTACTACAAATGGCATCAGTAATCAGCCTTTTACCTTATCTATGCCTGCCTTAAGTAACAGAGGGTCAACCTACAAATGGCAGTCAGTAATCATTGTCCCTATCTATGCGTGCCTTAAGTAACAGAGAGGTCATGGCCTACAATGGCGTCAGTAATCATTTGTACCCTATTCTATGGCGCTCTAAGTAAAGAGAGGTCATGCCTAAAAAATGGCCCAGTCAGTAATCATTTGTTACCCTATCTATGCGATGCCTTACCAGTAAAGAGAGGTCATACCTACAAATGGCAGTCAGTCACTCAATTCCTGTACCACATATATATGGCTACCTAAAGTAACAGCGAGATTTTGGGTTCTACCATACCACAGCGCAGCTTTTTCCAATAGGAACAAATCTGAGCGATTAATAAATGTCCTTTATTTTTACGAAACATGTTAAAACATACAGAGGGGTGAGGTTCCATGGGACAGGATATATCCACAGCATTACTCATCTAAACAATCCAATACACCCACAAAGCCTGCCCACCACAGTAGTCTTACTGCAAGTTATCGCAGAACAACCAATTATTTTTTTATCTGACATCCTATGGGCCCCGACTTAGACACAAAAAAATTCACATAAGCACACCCCCATTCAATTCAACACATATGGACGCACTTACACATTATTATTTCCCTAGTCTCACTCAGTATTGCCATGACGTTTCGACACACGTAAACACGTCACCCCACCAAAGGATTCAGGGACACCCACCTGGCCATAACAAACTTTCATTATATTGGGAAGGGCTTGGATCCAGGAGAACTATTTGGATTTTGGTAAGCAGAACGAATATAAAATCCCGAAGAACCAAATCCCCCAGATTTAGAATCTAAAAGGAAGTAGTTTGTAAGGGTCAGTGACACAGACATATAAACATTGGCTGGGGATTGACCCAGCTGGAAAGATCAACCATCATGGGAGTTCAATATAAATTTTAGGTTAAACAATCAGATGTTAGCTATCAAATGGCAAATAACATGATGGTATGGATTGGTGCAAAATTAGCACCATTTTAACAAGAACTTTATTGAATCTCCGGAATGTTTTTTTTGGTTTGCAGAGAATGCCCACAGCCAATTCCCTTTTAAGGCACTTACTTTTGCACCAATTACATGGGTTATCGTTGACCTTTAAGAGGGATGTAGAAACTTGTTCCTCTACAAACATTTTTGATATATCTCCCACCACCCAACGCAATTTAAGGGGGAATTATACCTCCCAACTCCGCGAAGCAGTGTGGGTCCTAGCTGTTAGATACATTTCGTAGGCCTAGCGAACACCTTAGAACAGTCCATTCTGATACTAGGAAAACAGTCATATACAGAAATCTGGTTTCAATCCAAAAAGACCAGCTGGGCATAGACAAAAGCAGCCATTACCCAACATTCCGAAAGGAATAGTGATTGATTAGAACATAGACTATGGATGTGGCAGAGTGCCACATACAAGATCATGCCTTTTTAACCCTTAAATGTAAAAGATTTAGGCAGGCGTAGCTAAGAGGAAGTTCACTGTAAAGGAAGTGATTCCATTTGTAATCCCTGTGCTGCAGGAAGGAGAAGAAAGGAAGACGACCATACCAAGTGTGGTTGAATGAAGCAATACACCATATAAGGAGATTAAAACAAGCCCATCCACATGCGATCTGTATATGGTTAAACAAGTTACACTGAGTAGTATGTACAGTTCACAGCATGCATGATGACAATCCCCCTATGGGCTTTACAGCCTTACAGTGGGTTCAGACAGAAAACAGCTTTTCCCCCCTGGTCAAATATTCCTTAAAAAATCTGTGCACGTTGAAGTGGACTAAGATCAGACATTTCGGTGTCGGAATAAAGAAGTACACATTCAGTGTAAAAAATATAAGGCACGACATTTATTTACTGAAAAATCCTCGTAGTTGAGCAGGTAGGAGACTTGATATAGGAGATATTGACTATATTAAAAGGTAAATTTCCTTATTCTGTAAACAGACCAAACTTTTCTAAAAAAGTGAGACTATATGTGCATATTATGATAACATATGTTAACATATTACCGTACAAGATGCCATGCAACTCAGTATGTTATGGGTTTAAATGAGCAGCTACGTCAATAGGTCTACCTATTTGTAGAGCTGTTACTACTAACATAAACAAGTGGTTCAACTATCTAATACGAAAGTGGAAGGATTTAAAAACGTCCGTGTATTCTCCGAATTGCAGATCTGATACCCTTATGGTTAAAAAGCAGGTCAGTTCGGATATTTTAAAAAGATGTTCATAAGATCTAGTAAAACACAATATATACGGCTGGCATAACTGGTCTCTGGGATTTTCTAGTTGCGCCCAAAAAAAAGCCTGTTCTTTTCATACCAACTAAGACTACAGAAAAAGGGCGGAATGTGAACTCAATCACAAAAGGTTACAATGAAACCCTCTGTTCAACTTCAATCAAACGCTTCTTTGTAGCTGAGTATCGCTGGTTTCTTCAGACATTGGACCGTCAGGATCCTTCATTTACTGCCTGCAGGTAGTAGACACAGTCAACTGGTGAAACGGATATTAAAGGACGCAGAGGAACCAGAATGGCTAAATTTGACTGTGTAACCCTCGTAGACCATGCAGATTTTGGGGACTTCTTAAAATTCACGCCCTCATATTGAAGGGCAAATGTTTGGTAGTACAGGAACAAATCTTAGGGTGCCAGTAAGATGTTCATTCAACCTTTGACCAATTACGGAGGGTTATTCGGTGACTTCTTTCAAAGAGGGATTGCGCGCCTGTTTCTTTCTAAAACTTTTTTTGAGATATTGCCCCACAAAAGACGGGAAGAATACACCCTCCCATCACCCCCATCAGTCAGGAAATCTGTCCAATCGGACGACACTCTTTATTAAAAATGCATTTCAGTTGGTCAGGCCCTGAATAATTAGGGAACGGGAAGAGCCAGACTTGAAGCGGATAAGATAAGTTAATGTAAATATTGGGACTAAATGAAAAAAACAGGGGGTAAGTAACAGAAATCCACTTTCAATCCACATGAACACTGCTAAATGATAGGCCTAGGAATCGTTACTGTAAATCAAGAGAGAGAACAAATGGATCTTTACCAGTGAAACATACATGAAAGTCACTTAGAAACATGCGCTCCGGTGATAGAATAATAATCTGTGAAATGGGAATGTTCAAGGAATATTCATCGGGGATACAAAATATATACTGAGCACGTTGCTGGTCTCACAGCCTCCTTGCTATTCGAGTGTCACAATTCTACAACCTGCGCTCAGACCCCTTTAAAACTGCACAGGAAGCTCACGAATCTCTTCTTAATTATGGAAAATTCAAATGACCACAAGAGCCAAAATATTAACGTACGTGATTAGAAATAAAGCCTTCCTCTTATATCAACCCCCATACAATTCATGAGAACTGTTACCATTAGCTCTTACCTTGTATACTAATAACAAGGTATTTGCTGTTAACTGCTCTGTGTAGAGGGGGAGTTTGGGCTTCATAGGCATGACTCCTTGGCTTCACACCAAAATGGTGCTTTAGGGACTCACGAAAAGAGTCACTAGGACACATGGCAATTGAGGCATTGCAAGAAGATGGTGTGTGTATGAGGTGGAAATAAAGCAAATAAAAATATCATTAGCTTTAAAATGTACCAATATTAGAGAAGGAGGATAATATTAAAGGAAAAGATCCATTAGAACAGCCAGCTTTAAAATATGGCATAGCCATGTCACACAGCTGATATGCGCAGATAATCTGTGAAATTTCGATCCTTGGTAAGTTTGAAGCCAAGTAGCCATACAGTGGAAAGCGGCCCACCTAGGAACGAAACAAAAACAAGCACCGACTGGATGTTGGCAAAGACACAGGAATTTAGCAACATTCACGTAGCATTAGACCACACACCCTAGCGCACGTTAAACAAAGGGCAAGTCCCACCCTAATCCAAAAATTTATATGAAATATTCGCCCGGTCCCCCCAGCTTCACCGCTATAGTTTTAAGTCCAGAAAGTGCCCAAATATTACTTACTTCCCTCTTTCCCTCCGCCGCACTGCCAGGCCCTCTGCTTGTGAGAAATGCAAGCAGAGGGCCGGGACTGGCAGTAGCGTCTGTGATTGGCTGAGCGGCGCCCAATAAGACGCGGCTCCGGGGGAGTTCAGTGCGGCGACGGAGGGACAAGAGGGCAGGTACGTAAAGTTGGGGGCATTCTGACTGTAAACTATAGCGGTTGGGGATGGGGGGACAGGGAGATATTAGTATAAAGAGATTTACGCTAGGGGGAGGGAATCCTAAGTTTGGGGCGTGACATGCCTTTAAGGGAACATGATGTCAATATTGTATATTCTCACTATACACATGGTGGCCCTCATGTACATAGAGCGCAATGGCTGCAGGTAAATCTGTGGCTTCCAGAGGAATTTAATACTGGAGTACCCTGCGCAAAACTTTAACAGACGCCCATAGCCTAAGGAGGTACGGTAAGTAGCCACACAAAAACCACACAAGACCCCACATACTAGCCCATTATATCTCATATAGGCGAGGAGTTGTACGAGAGACATGGCTATCAATAGGGCTGTGCGTGGTGGTAAGTGGCTATTATTCCAGGTGCGGTTGTAATTGTGGGGTTGTAGAGCGACTTGCTATAGGAACTGTCATTCTCTGTTTACATGTGGACGAGTCTCTTCAGGAATCCGGGCAGATGCTTGTGGATTTGATTTCCACATTACAACGTTACTAACCACTGTGAGTTTTACCAAACGGGCCAAAATCGCTTAGGTCTGGTTACATCGGAGGGACTTTTAGCCCCACCGAGCCACAGCTACAACGGTAGCCTGACGAATGTCCGTTGGCCCGCGCCAATTGAGAATGATCCCCATATGGGCCCATAAGATTAAATATCGTGATAATAGAGACTTGAAATGTTAGATAGGTTTCCTAAATTGTCCTGATGAGCTTCCTGGCTCCGATCCTGGGGGCCCCAACAACCAAGGGGTGAACATGTGTCCTTACAGCCATTATCTTTCATTCTAAAGCTTAAAGAGAAAGACGTGCAACATCACATAGCAGTGCAGAGTGCTCAGGTTTTATGGGACACACCACCTAGGCCCAGCACAGAAGAGCCAATAGAAAGTTAGACACTCCGCTGTTTACATTCATCATAAGGAAAAAAGGAAATACGTTTTGAAAGATTTGGAATGTCAAACATCTTGGTACAAAGAACATAATTGGTTCAAAATAGGTGCCCAAAGTGACATTTATGAAACAACAGAAACCAAGCTGAATGAGGGTCGTGTGTTGTTGGTGTGTGTGTGGGGGGGGGGTGGGGCGACAACGAACACCAATGTCTATATACAATTGCTTTGGACTTTTAAGTCACAATGCAATCAAAAACTTTTATGGAGTTCCCTGACCACTGTGGTTTATACAGGGTCCACCGACCCCTCGCGTTGTATACGAGGAGGTCCCAGACCCCTCGCGGGTATACGGAGGTCCCCGGACCCCTCGCTGTTATATGGAGGTCCCACCCCTCGCTGTTAATGGAGGTCCCCGACCACTCGCTGTATATGAGGTCCCCGAACCCTCGCTGTTATAGGCGGGTCCTGACCCCTCGCTGTTATATGGAGGTCCTGACCCTCGCTGTTATATGGAGGGCCCTGGACCCCGCTGTTATATGGAGGTCCTGACCCTCGTGTTATATGGAGGTCCCTGCCCTCGCTGTATATTGGAGGTCCTGACCCTTGTTGTTATATGGAGGTCCCTATTTCCCTGCATGTTATGTAAGGAGATCCCTTGACCCCTTGTGTTTATGAGGGACTAGGATACGGCCTGACCCTAGCTGTTTGTATTACGGAGGTCCCCCTGACCCCTAGCTGTTATACGGAAGGTCCCTGCCCCAGCTTATTAGGAGGTCCCGGACCCCTTGTGCCGAGGTTCTACCATGGTATACGCCTGACCCTCTTGCTTTTAGGAGGTCTCCGGCCCCCTGGTTGTTGTGGGAGGTCCTGACCCGCTTGATATAGCACGACCGTATGTAATCGGCCCGCCCCTTGCCTGTTAGATCGAGATCCTGCCACCTTGTCGGTATATGGATATCCGACCCTGCTGTTATATGGGACGACCCGTTATGAGTCCGACCCCTTGCTGTGATATGGAGAGCTGACCCTTGTTATAGTCCCGACCCCTTGCTGTTATATGGAGGCCATGACCCCTTGCTGTTTGGGGTCCCATACCTGTGTGATAGGAGTCCCTGACACCTTGCTTGTTATATGGAGTGCCCTGGAACCATTGCTGTTATATGGGGTCCGCTGACCCACTTGCTGTATATGGAGATCCTGACCCGCTCGTTATATGGAGAGTCCCTGCCCCTGCCGTTATATGGAGGTCCCTGGCCCTTGCTTATATGGATATCCCTGACCCCTGCTGTTATATGGAGATCCCATGACCTCCTTGATGTTGTTATATGGAGTCCCTGACCCCTTGCTGTGTATATGGAGAGTCCGAACACTTGCTGTTATATGGAGGTCCCTGACCCCATTGTGTTATATGGAGATCCCGAACCCTGTGTTATATGGAGATCCTGACCCCGTGCTGTTATTGGAGGTCCCTGACACCTTTGCGTTATTTGGGATCCTCGACCCCTTGCTGTATATGGGGGTCCTGACCCCTTGATGTTACTGGAGGCCCCGGACCTCTCCAGTTTGTTGAGAAAATTCCAGGGGAATTTGATTGCTATTGTTTTTTTGTACATTCTTGTACAAGTCATTCTGAATTGAGAAATCCAGGCTGGTTGACTCGCGAAACGTCTTCAAGGTTAGTTTTAAGTTTTAGTTTAAAGTCCAGTTGATCCAACAAGAACGCAGATATAACCCTTCCTATAACAACCAATGTACAAGACCATGCTTGATGTTCTTTGTTTCACCTTTTTTGTTTTCGGTTTTGTACATTTTAAAGGCGTATATCCACCCCAAAATCATTTTTGCTGCAGTGTGATGGAACCCCAGCTCACCCCCACATGTTTAAAAGGTTTTAAAAAAACACAACAGACCAATCGACATGTTCAATCGCCTCTCTGGTCTATTGCTTACTCCAGTTACTGGAAAAAGCAATAGGGGCCAGACCAGGCAGCTTCCGGCTATAGAGAGAGAAGATGGAATAAAGCTGCGCATGGCTAGAGGTCCTCTAAGAGGACAAGGAAGTAGCAGGCACCGGATTGACATACAGACAGCTCCTACGTTCTTCACAATTAACCATTAAGGACGGAGAAGGTGAGGAACAAGTGGGGCAAATTTTGTTTTTGGGGGGTGGAACATGCTCCCAGAATCAGGATGTCTTCCATTCATTTTCTGTGGTCATTAATATTCTTTACTAACGGATAAGACATCCCCAGACATCATTAGGGACTTCCAACTTACCATCATAGTAGCTATATATTTATGATCTAGGAATAGATGCTGGATACATGAATCCAATCTGAACACTATGGTGTTTGAGAGGTCACGTGGGATTCTGGGAAAGGTCTATTCTGAACAGATCGGACACTACTATTAAATGGTTATATACAATATTATCCCACCTGGAATAATAGGCGTAAAATGCTTTATATTAAAAAGGTTTTTGGTAACAAGGGATCACAAATGATGCCCCCTGGTCTCCCCTTCTAAAACTGGCCATGCAGAGGACATTTAAACATGCATATGTCTCTATATTAAACGGGCAAGACCTAGTAAACCCCCAAAGTTAAACTGTATGACACTGTATCGCGGGCTCATTTCTTTAGGCTTTGTGCCTAGAAACACAGAAAAAGCAGATGGGACCAATAACCTATTGCACTTGCCTTGCTACCAGGATTATAAATGTTTGCTTCCTAAAGCTGCTAATAAGTTGCGCCATTAGTAGATGCATTCTGGTTGAAAAATTAAACAAGGTAAACTAGATATGAAAGAAGACGAAAGACGTAAGATATTTAAAAGGAAGAAAGGTGTCTAGCTGTTTAATGATACCATGGATACAGGGGGCGCTTTCTCACTCCATAGGTATGACATACAATGACTTGGAAGACTAAAGGTGTGGCATATCATCTATGACGATATTACGTACCCAACCGGGCTCATGCGATGTCATCGAATCCTGCCCAAAACCGCCTCCAGAATCTTATATTCGACCAAACATTCGATACGCAAAATCCATTACATTTTGTGATGCATGCATAATCAAGCCTAAAAGATTTACGAGGATGTTACGCGACTTATAAACAGCTTAAAGAGCGCTGTGTGTCTGCAGTGCCCTGAGTAATTGGCCCAAATGTTTTTACATTTATTTTCCTGTTTGACAAAACACCTACTTAAAGAGAAGACTACACACATCCCCGTTAACTCCCAGATCCACTAAAGCTTCAGCCAGTAGCAATGCAGGGACCGATTTATCACACGGTTCTTCGATATAGGGAATAAGGCTGTGCAATCCACAATACATTATAGCTGTTAAAGTTACTAGAAGGTAGCTTACTAACAGCAGTGATCATACCCATTGTATATACCAAGCAGTTAAATAGCTCATTTCCACCCGTCACTTATATAGCCCCAACAATGCCAGAACAGTTGTACAAGCAAAATCCCTTTATTTATTTAAAATCTAAATGCAATTTTAAAAATCAGTGTTACAGAGCAAACAAACGTTCTGCAATGTCAGCAGGTTAACTAAATCTAGTTCCAAAAATCTAGTGGCATTTTTAAGGGAAAGTTTAGCACAAATGAATCGTTGCTTTCAAGGAAAATATTATTTGACCAATTAATCTGCTATGCCAGTAAGTCTCACTGCGACAAATAAACAAAGTCTGGCTACGGTCTGCAGGAACCCTATAGTGGTCGTTTATGGTCTCTGATCTTGGGTTTGTTCCGTTGGTATAGAATCGCAGGTGTTATGTAGATTGGTAGAGTGAAAATAATACATAAATCTAATAAGGTATACCTCTAATACTAAAGTACATCAGAGCAGATAGCATTAGATCCAAATGGCCCTGTTTCAGACACTGCTAGGTTGGTACTGCTTGATGCCAGAGAACAGAAAGATGGATTGTTACATTCATCTCTTCAAACCATAGTGATGAAGTTCACAAGGAAACACCCGACAGATGAAACTTTAAAGGACAACTAAACTGGAAGTTTCCTCATTCTTAACTGTAAGTAAAGATGCTGTGTGAAGGGTTCTCATTCATCCAGGTATGGGTATATCTGTTGTATCAATAGATCACTGGGACTTGAAATGTCGTTCTTGAAGGACGTTTTCGCTAGGTCATCCGACGGCTTCTCAATTCAGAATTGACTTGATACAAGAATCGTTGGGCAATTATGTACATTGGAAAAAATCCCAATAGCATATCACAAGCCAGGTGTAGGGTGTGATTAGATCGTGGCTAAAGAGGTGTTATAGGAACGCCCAGATAAGTTTAAAAAAGCAATTGTAACATGGCAGACAGTTACAATCTTAGCTAACATCTTAGGACCTTTGGTGGGAAGGTTCTAAGCATCACATCCGAGAATTCAGGATTACCAACAAGATTGAAGATAAGTAGTACATCGGGGGTGTAGAAGAGAAACTATGGTGTCCTATGATAGTGCATCTCTCTTCACTTGTATACCCACCAAGGAGCTGTTGCATGGTGAGAAAACGGACTGGCCAAGACAGCACTCTTACCAGCAGAACTGATCTCACCCCAGAAACAGGGGTGTCCTGTTGGACTTGGCCGGAATACCACCTATTTCAAATACAGGGATAAGTTCTATAATGCAAAAACAGGCTGTGCTGAGGGGATCTCCAGTTTCACCTATTTGTGGCCAACCTTTACATGGAGGAGGTAGAAACCAGGCGCTTAAACCTTTAAGGGCATAGCACCAGCCACTGGTTCCAGATATGTTGATGGACACGCTGGTTAAATCCCACAGAGGAAGTACAGCTTCAACAGAACACATTTAATGCGTGGACCAAAACATTAATTAACAAGGGAAGAGGTACAAAACAAACAAATGGTCTTTCTTGGAGACTGCTTGTAGAAATTTAGAAAGGTAAACTGGACATGAGGTTTACAGAAAACCAACACACACAGCATCAGTATTGATGGTTGACTCGCCACACCCTCTTATGATCCCAGCTGGGGTCATCAGAACCCTGCAACACAGAGCCTGAGAACTCCCCACTAGCACAGAGGCGAAGGCTTAAAGAAATAAACATCTCAGAGGGGAAGCCCGTAAAACTTGTTGAGAGACCAGACTTGGGCCTTTGTCAAAAGAAAGTAGAGGAAAAAAGAACACGAATACCAACAGTGAAGGGGAAAACAAGCCGACAGGAGGGAAGAACATGGGCATCCCATATAGGTCAGGGTCTCCGAGAATAATTAAGGAAGAATTTTCAAAAAACATGTATCCCTGTCTGCTTTTAAACCGAACAACACACAAGGCAGCCAATGGGTACATCCGAAAGACCCAATACCAAAACACAAGAAAAGCGACATATATATTGCAGTGGAGTGCAGTAAGAAGAAGCTCTGATTTGTATGTGGGGGAGGACAAAACAGCAAAACTGCATCAACGTATGGCCCACACAGAAGAGCCAATTCCTGGGTCAGGGACTCAAGCCGTGTTATGCATCGTAAGGATAAAGGACAATACTTTGAAGATGTAATGTTAACATACTGGCGAAGGAACTCGGTGACTGTGTTTCAAGAGAGGTGTTAAGGAGGCCATTTATGTGAAATAAAGAAACACAAAGAAACCAATCCTACATAAGGGGGGGGGTGGGGGGGTTCGACACAAGATTGCCATGTACAATGCTGTTTAACACCCTACTCTGGGCGTTCTATAAACACCTCTAGCCACTATCTAATCACACCCTAAAACTGGCTGTGATATGCTATTGGAGTTTCAGGGTACATAATGTGCCAACAAGATTCTTGTAAAGTCATTCTGAATTGAGGAAACCAGTCGGATGACTAGCGAAAACGTCTTCAGAGGAACTACATTTCAAGTCCAGTTGATCTAATTGAATTCACACAGATATGTAAGTAAATCATGTTAAGGAGCCCTGTAATACTGAGGTTTGGGTGTGTGTGCTGTATGCTGTTTTTGCTCAGGCTCCCTCTTTAACCACACCCCCTTCCATCAGTGACAGACTTTTATGTGGGCAAGCTCTCAGTTATCACTATAGAAGCAGCAATGGAAAGTGAATGTTTTCCACCATGCAATTTTATACCAAATGCCACCATTCCAGATACAGCCAAAAACTATTCACAGCAGAGAGTTAGTTACTGATAATTAAGGCACTTGACTGACCAACTGAAAGTAAGATGGATATATCTAAGAAAATAGGGACAGATCAACCAGTGTTGGTTAATCTTTAGAACACAGAAATAACTTACAAACAAGAAAAGTTGGAGTTGCTCAGATGTACATTTCAGTCCAAACTGGATCATTGTAGTCTGCGGTTTACAATGGGGATAGCAAGAGCTACATAGATGGACTTATCCAGAGGCTGCAGAAGCCCCGTCCATACCAGTTTGCACACAATTTAGCTGCGTTGCAATTTGAAATATGAAAGGGACTAGAAAATCTTTGAACAATCTTATTTACAAAAACCATTGGAGCTATGAACTAATTCAATGGGTTTGCATTAATAGAGAACCTTGGCCCTGGTAAACTTAAAAAGGAACATTACACCGTTCAATTACAGAACCGGTAAACTGTCGTTTGTTGATGAAATAATTTATAATTAAGGCTTATACCTAAATCATGTACATTATCCTTTCATTCCATCCCATAGGACAAATCTAGAACGTGAAACCTTGATTTGCATATGCTCTCAAACTATTCCAATTAGGCAGTTTAAACTCTACCACAATGCATTCAGGCCAACGTTGGCCACCACTTCACCAATTAAAATAACAGGCATGTCCTTATTTCTGTGCTGGGAAATCCCCATGACTAGAAAATGTGTAATGTCACTAACTTTTTAATTTAATGTCTTTGGATCAATGAATACCCCAAAAATATAACTGTCTCCCAGATATCATAATTATACCAAAATCCACCCACTACTAAACTGCACCCAATTAGCATGTCCTAAACCTTCAAACTGTACTGTCTGGATAGGTCCCAAAACCAGGGATAAGGCAACAGTAGCTCCCCAGATATTTAAAAAACTACATCTCCAGTATTCCCCAACAAGCAGAGAATGTTGGAGTTGCATTTTTTAAAACATCTCGGAAATCTAATGGTTGCCTATTCCGTGGCTAAACTACAACACCACTGGCACATCCTAAACTCTGACAAACTGCAGTAACTAGCAAGTTGTAAACGTTATCACCAGACTATGCACATTCACAAAACTATTACAAAAAGAAAACAGACTTTAATAGATACGTTATATAATAATGTTAGCTCATGGGTATATAATGAGGATTACTGGTCTTAATACATATATCAGCAGTCGATCTTATATGCGATAGTACTTCTCTGGTCGGTACGGGGAACTATATATGGAATACTGTATAATATACGTATCATCGTAGTAGGGGATATATAAATGAGATTATTTAATCTATACTGTACTGGCAGTACGGGATACTTAAATGGATATGATTACATACTTGTCGTCGACGATACGATAGATGTGAAACCGTATTTACGGGTACATATAATATTGAGAATTACTGGTATTAAACAGTCTACTGTAGTTCCTGGATCGTTACGGGGATACTAATAATATTGAGAATTACTGGTATTAATACATATACTGTAGTCTGGTGTACGGGGTAATATATTTAATATTGAGAATTATTTTTAATACATATACTGTTAGTCCTGGTATGTACGAGGGATAATATATAATATGGAGAATTACTGGATATCTAATACATATACTGTAGTCTTGTGGTACGGCGATACTAATAATATTGAGAATTAATGGTATATACATATACTGTAGTTCTGGTCGGTACGGGGCTTACTATAAATATTGAGACTTACTGAGTATTAATATCATATACTGTAGTTCTGGCGTACGGGGATACTATATAATATGAGAATTACTGGTATAATACAAAGGTAGTTCTGGTCGGTACGGGATACTATTTAATAATTGAGGAATTATTGATATTAATACATATACTGTTAGTTCTGGTTAGGTAAGGGGGATACTATATAATATGAGAATACTGGTATTACATACCATATAACTTGTAGTTCTGGTTGGTACAGGGATACTTATATATTGAGAATTACTGGTATTAAGACATATTACTGTAGTTCTGGTAGTACGGGGATACTATATAATATTGAAGTATTACGGTCATTATACATATTCACTGTAGTTCTGGTGGTTACGGGGATACTAATAATATGAGAAATTACTGGTATGTAATACATATACTGTAGTTCTGTCTGGTACGGGGACTCACAGTAATCTCTCAATGCACTGAGAAAACTTACATTGCCCAAAGGCAACTACTACACACTGCCCTAGACGGTACACTGTATCTACGCCGGATCAGCCTATGATACATATTGAGTTATCTGGATTTCACATTGACTCCAACTTGTATTGGTATACTACAGTTGGAACATTGAAAATCTACAGAATGGAAATATGCCTATTGCCAACTAAAAACACACGTAAACTGTACCACACTGGCACATTGAAAACTCCACGCTGCCCAGACTGCACACTGAAAACGCTACCCTGCCCAGACTGCCTTGTAAACTCTACCCACGTCCAGACTGGCACCACTGTAACTCTCCTACTGCCCAGACTGGCACCATGTAATACTCTACCACACTGACCAGACTGGCCACTGTAAACTCAGTCACCACACTGCCCAGACTGGCACACTGTAACTCTACCCACCACACTGCCGACTTGCAACTGTAAATCTACCACACTGCCAGACTGGCACATGTAAACTCCCACCCCCGACTGACACGTTAAACTCTACCACACTGCCCAGACGCAAACTGGTAAACTCTACCACACTGCCCAGACTGGCACACTGTAAAACTCTAACACATGCCAGACGGCACACTGTAATCTCCACACTGTCTCCAACATGCCAACTGCCACTGTAAAATCATAACACCCTGCCCAGACTGGTGCACATTGTAAACTCACCACACTGCCAGACACGCACATTGGTAAACGGTACACACTGCCCAACTGGCACATTGTAAAACTGTCCACTGCCCAGAGCTAGCAACTAAAACACCACACCCAACTGGCACATGTAACACTGCCACAGCCAAGATTGGACATTGTAAAACTCTACCACACTGCCCACGACGGCACAGTGTAAACTCTACCACACTGCCCAGACTGGCACCATTGTAAACTGCCACACACTGCCCAGAATGGCACATTGTAAACCTGCCACACTGCCCAGACTGGACACTGTAACTCTACACACACTGCCCAGACTGGCACTGCTAAATCTAACACACTGCCAAGACTGGCACATTGTAAAACTCTACCACCACTGCCCAGACTGGCCATGAAACTGCACACACTGCCCAGACTGACACTTGTAAACTGCCTAACACCCACGCCCAGACTGGCACATTGTACAATGCTAAACAACACTGCCAAGACTGTGGCACAATTGTAAATGCTAACACACTGCCCAGGCTGGCACATTGTAAATCGCTACCCACACTGCCCAGACTGGCACATTGTAAACTGTACCACACTGCCCGAAGGCACACTAAACTTACCACACTGCCCAGACTGGCACATTGTAAACACTACCCAGACTGGCACATTGTAAACTGTACCACACTGCCCAGACTGGCACACTAAACTACCACACAGCCCAGACTGGCACATTGTAAACACTACCACGCTGCCAAGACTGGCACATTGTAAACTCTACCACACTGCCCAGACTGGCACATTCTAAATGCTAACACACTGCCAAGACTGGCACATTGTAAACTCTACCACACTGCCCAGACTGGCACATTGTAAATGCTAACACACTGCCCAGGCTGGCACATTGTAATGCTAACACACTGCCCAGACTGGACACTTGTAAATGCAACACACTGCCCAGACTGGCAACATTGTAAACTTACACATGCCCAGACTGGCACATTGTAAAACTCTACCACACTGCCCAGACTGGCACACTGTAAACTCTACCACACTGCCCAGACTGGCACATTGTAAACACTACCACGCAGCCAAGACCGGCACATTGTAAACTCTACCACACTGTCCAGACTGGCACATTGTAAACTCTACCACACTGCCCAGACTGGCACATTGTAAACTCTACCACACTGCCCAGACTGGCACGTTCTAAATGCTAACACACTGCCCAGACTGGCACATTGTAAACTCTACCACACTGCCCAGATGGCACATTGTAAATGCTAAACACACTGCCCAGGCTGGCACAGTTAAATGCTAACACATGCCGACTGGCAATTGTAAACTCTTAACTGCCCAGACTGGCACATTGTAAATCCCGCCACTTAAAATGCCCAGACTGGCACATTGTAAACTCTTACACTGCCCAGACTGGCACATTGTAAACGCTTACACTGCCCAGACTGGCACATTGTAAACTCTTACACTGCCCAGAGTGGCACATTGTAAACTCTTACACTGCCCAGATTGGCACATTGTAAACCTTACACTGCCCAGAGTGGCACATTGTAAACTCTTACACTGCCCAGAGTGGCACATTGTAAACTTTACACTGCCCAGACTGGCACATTGTAACTCTTAACTGCCCAGATGGCACATTGTAAACTTTTACACTGCCAGACTGGCACATGTAAACTCTTACACTGCCCAGACTGGCACATTGTAAACTCTTACACTGCCGAGTGCACATTGTAACTCTACACTGCCCAGAGTGCACGTTGTTGTAAACTCTTAACATGCCCAGACTGGCACATTGTAAACTCTTACACTGCCCAGACTGGACATTGTAAACTCTTCACTGCCCAGACTGGCCACATTGTAAACTCTATCAACACTGCCCAGATGGCACATTGAAAATGATACCACCACTGCCCAGACTGGCACATGTAACTCTACCACCTGCCAGAAGTGCACATTGTCAAACTCTACACACTGTCAGACTGGCACATTGTAACTCCTACACTGCCCAGAACTGGCACATGTAAAACTTACCACATGCCCAGACTGGCACGTAAATCTTAACAAACTGCCCAGACGGCACACTTGTAAACTCTACCCACACTGCCAGACTGGCACATTGTAAATGCAACACCACTGCCCAGGCTGGCACATTGTAAAACACTACCCAGACTGGCACATTGTAAACTACACATGCCCAGACTGGCACACTAAACACCCACAAGCCCAGACTGCACATTTGTAAACAACTACCACGCTGCAAATGGCAAATTGTAAACTCTACCACACTGCCCAGACTGGCACATTGTAAATGCTAACACACTGCCCAGACTGGCACCATTGTAAACTCTACCACACTGCCAGACTGGCCAAGTGAAATGCTAACACACTGCCCAGGCTGGCACATTGTAAAATGCTAACACACTGCAACTGGCCATTGTAAATGCTAACACACTGCCCCAGACTGGCACATTAAATGCTAACACACGCCCAGACTGGCACATTGTAAACTTCTTACCACACTGCCCAACTGGCCACATTGTAAATCTAACACACTGCCCAGGACTGTCACACTGTAAACTCTAAACACACTGCCCAGACTGGCACATTTGTAAACACTACCACGCATGCCCAGACCGGCACATTGTAATCTACCACTGCCAGACTGGCACATTGTAAACTCTACCACACTGCCCAGACTGGCACATTGTAAACTCTACCACACTGCACCACCTGTGCCACGTTCTAATGTAACACCACACTCCCAAGACTGGCACATGTAGTAAACTTCTACCACACTGCCCAGACCGGCACATTGTAAATCTACACACTGCCCAAGGCGGCACATTTGTAAATGCTAACACACTGCCCGACTGGCACATTGTAAACTTCACACTGCCCAGACTGGCACATTGTAAACTCTACAACTGCCAGGTACTGGCACATGTAAACTCTTACACTGCCCAGACTGGCACATTGTAACTCTACATGCCCAGACTGGCACATTGTAAACTTACACTGCCCAGACTGGCACATTGTAAACTCTTACACTGCCCAGACTGGCACATGGTAAATGCTTACACTGCCCAGACGGCACATTGTAAACTATTACACTGCCCCAGAGGGCACTTTGGCACATTGAACTCTTAACACTGCCCAGAAAGTGGCCACATTGTAAACTCGTACATGCCCAGAGTGGCACATTGTAACTCTTACACTGCCCAGATGGAAATTGTAAACTCTTACACTGCCAGACTTCGCACATTTGTAAACTCTTACACTGATCCAGAGGGCTCATTGTAAACTCTTACACTGCCCAGAGTGGCACTTGTAAAACTCTTACACTGCCAGATGTGCACATTGTAAACCTCTTTACACTGCCCAGACTGGCCATTGTTACTCTTTACAGTTGCCCAAGGACTGGCACATTGTAAACTCTACAACACTGCCCAGATTGTGCACATTTGAATAATGATTACCCAATGCCCAGACTGGCACACGTAAAACTCTACCACACTGCCCAAGACCTGGAGACAATGTAAACCTTACGACACACTGCCCAGACTGCCTGATTCACCCACTGACGTGGAACTAACTCTACTACACTGTCCAGACTGGCACAATTTTGTAACACTCTCACGCTTGCCCAGACTGGAGCACATTGTAAACTCTAACCATACTTTCCATGAGGACAGCGTAACATCCACCACACTGCCAGACTGGCATGGTTGTGAATGTCAACACAACTTGCCCAGACGATGCACATTGTAAATGCTGCACACTGCCCGGACTGGCACATTGTAAACTCTACAACACTTGCCCGGAATGGCCATTGTAAATGCAATGCTAACACACTGCCCAGACATGCACATTGTAAATGCTGCTACACTGCCCGGACTGGCACATTGTAAACTCTACCACACTGCCCGGACTGGCACATTGTAAACTCTACCACACTGCCCAGACTGGCACATAGTGAACATTACACTGTGTATTATAGTGCTATTACTGTATTGTGTTATTATAATGTTTTTATTGTATTGTTATTATTGTAGTGTTATTATAATGTTACTACTGTATTGTACTATTATAGTGTTATTATTGTATAGTGTTATTATAGTGCAATTACAGTGTTATTAAGGCATATTACTATTATATTATTATTGGTGTGGTGATAACTTTACTCGGGTTAGAATAGTAATATAATGTCCGGTCCCAGTGAGACCCCCCAGGCAGTGACATTTACCCACCACGCCCCGTACCGGGGATACAAGACCCCAGATGGAGGGTGAGGGGCCCTCAGGTAGATCCCAGGAGGAGATTTAGGGCCCCACATACCCGGTCCCGCACATCGCCCTCCCCCCGTGTCTCTTACCATGGCTGCGGTGGGTCAGGGCCGGACGCGGTAGGCTGGGGCGGGGGTGTCGGTGTGGGGCGGGGGCTGCGCTCCGGGTTCGGTTCCGGTTCCTATTCGCTCTGCCCCGTAGGCCCGGCGGCGCCTCCACTTCCTCCTCAGGACCTAAAGGAGTGAACATCCGGGTCAGTGATTCCCGGAGATCGAGCCACGCCTTCCGCACTTCGCGCCAGCCAATCACAGCGCAGTCTCACAGCCATCGCCAAGTATGGAGAGAGTGACGTACGCGCAGTCCGGACTGAGCGTCGGGGGCGCGCAGGAGGGGAAGGGAGGGGCTAATGCAAAGAGAATGACATGAGTGGGAGACTGATTGACAGGAAGTCAAAGTGAAGGGGTCGGGGGACATGGACCATGCATGGCTATTTATAACGGTGTGTAATAAAGAACAGAGATCAGTTTATTAAAGGGGAAGCTAAACCTAAAATGTATATGTTAAAGGGAAGTTAAACCTAAAATGTCTGTATTAAAGGGGAAGTTAAACATAAAATGTCTATATTAAAGGGGAAGTTAAAACTAAAATGACTGTATTAAAGGGGAAGTTAAACATAAAATGCCTATATTAAAGGGGAAGTTAAACCTAAAATGTCTATATTAAAGGGGGAGTTAAACTTAAAATGTCTGTATTAAAGGGGAAGTTAAACCCAAAATGTATATATTAAAGGGGAAGTTAAGCCTAAAATCTATATATTAAAGGGGATGTTAAACCTTAAATGTATATATTAAAGGGGAAGTTAAACCTAAAATGTATATATTAAAGGGGAAGTTAAACCTAAAATGTCTATATTAAAGGGGAAGTTAAACCTATAATCTATTTAAAGGTGAAGTTAACCTAAAATGTATATATTAAAGGGGAAGTTAAACCTAAATCTATATGTTAAAGGGGAAGTTAAATCTAAAATATATATATTAAAGGGGAAGTTAAACCTTATATATATATATATATATATATATATATATATTATTTATATTAGGGGGAAGTTAAAACTAAAATATATATATTAGGGAAGTTAAACCTAAAATGTATATATTAAAGGGGAAGTTAAACCTAAAATGTCTATATGAGGGGAAGTTAAACTTAAAATGTCTATATTACAGGGGAACTTAAACCTAAAATATCTATATTAAAGGTGAAGTTAAACCTAAAATGTATATATTAAAGGGGAAGTTAAACCTAAAATCTATATGTTAAAGGGGAAGTTAAATCTAAAATATATATATATTAAAGGGGAAGTTAAACCTAATATATATATATATATATTATATATATTATAATATATATTAAGGGGAAGTTAAACTTAATATTATATTAAAGGGGAAGGTAAACCTAAAATAATCGAAAAAAACAGGAACCTTTAATAAAATAACCGTCCTGGCTGACATTAGCCACCCACACACATTACGTAAATAGATTGTTTTATCCAATGGGAAATGTAGGGGTAACATCAATAAAAATAAACTATAAACCGAACTCGCAATGTTAATCAGCTGCAGTCTAATACGGGGATGTCAAACTTGTTCCCCTCCAGATGTGAGTTTTTTGTACATCTGTAGGGCCACAAGTTTTACAACCCTGGTCTAATACGTCACAAAAAAACAGACCAAAGCATTCTCCAAAAATGTAAATATTCTGGCCCACCCCAATTATCCTACCCTCATACATCTTACCTCAATGCTGTTTTATTTGAGGGGTGGACTTGCCCTTTAAGCAACGCTTCCCGTGGTGGTAGGAAGAGACATCATACAGGTGGCAGATGTCCCAATGTAGGTTGGACTGTCCCACGTTCAGTCCCACTGGCAACCCTGTTAGTTCTAGTCATTTTGTGGCCTGCCCGTAGAAGTGAGATGAGGTTGTAAAACCATCCACCTCCCACTTGCCCCTTCTTTGTCCTTTCTCCATCCCTAATCATGTCCTGATCTTTGATCTCCATCGATGGCCATACACGGTGCAATGATTGTATGATATTGGACTGGCCCAATATTGTACAACCGGGATTAGTGCATGTGCATTATATACATGCAAATAGCATGCATCTTATGAGCAAAGTCATGCTGGCCTAGGGGTTCTCAAACTGTTCATTTCTAAAAGCAAATGGAAAGGTGAGAATAGAAGTTACTACACCCCCTTCAATTCTAAAAGCCATTGATTTCCATTAGGTTACATTAGGCAAGGTTCCAGTATAAAAACATCAGGACTTTTTGCATATCTGACCATGGAATCAAGCAGGGCATCACATAAGGGTTGGGCAAGAATGTTTGACTAAGGCTAAGGACAGGTTAACATTAACCTGAGTGTAAAAAAACATTGTTTTGTTTTGCTTTGTGAGGTTAGATGCCCTTTAAACTGATAGCAGTTCATACTCTCTATACATTAGTTTGCATTTCCATTGTAATAGAGAGATGATAAATATGCTGGTTCTTCAAGTCCGCACCCATTATATCAGTGTATTGCCCCAGGGAACAGTGTAATGTTACTTTCACAAGAGGTAATCCTTAAATGACATAGTGAAATAAGAGCCCAGTCCCTTAAGAATAAAATCTCTGTGCACATAAAATAATAACACATAAGGGATAGAGCCAAATTGATCAAAACTAAATGCAATATATTTCAGCTATTCCAGGGTTTCTTTTGGTGGGTGCCAGAGTGTTGGCACACATGGAGCAGACCAAGGGTTGGGTGATGCTTCTTTCCTGCTTTGCAGATCTCTTTTGTTTTTATGGAAATACGTGATTATAAAGCCTACAGAGCCTCTGGTATCCCCCGATCATTATTTATGGCCTGGGCATTCTCAGTAGCATATTCTAGCTTGTACTGTGCCCTAAGTAGGAAATCACGGTTTCTCAAATAATCAACAGCAACACGCCTAAAACATGAGATTCCGCTTCTGTCTTTTCTGTGACGCTCAGCCTTCTAGATTCACACCTGAAGGTATTTACATTCCAATGTAAGCTCAGAATAGTGCGAGAATAGTGTGAGCTTAACTCATTTGTATGTTTAATATCCCTTTCCAACCTGCCTGACCATTCAACTGGTGTTGAAAGTAAAAAGTTCGAGAGCCAACTGACACTTTCACCGCATATATCTATTTTGGCTAAACATATATGTTGCTGTAAAAGCAGATAGTTGGAGTTGTGCAATGTTTCGGGCTTGTGATGCTGATCTATTGTAGAACCCACAAATCTGTCCAATACAGGGAGCACCAACCAATCAGATCTTATTTAGCATTTGAAAGCTAACATCTGATGGGTTGGGGCAAATTTAGCACCATTTTAAACGATAAGAACTTTTATTAAATAACCCTGTATATATACAAACATACACTGCAGATACTCTATGTAACTGTTGGACAGACATTATGGGTAGGGTATAAAGGTTGGATTAGATGGTCGTATGCCTCTATACAACCTCCAATACTATGTTACTATGTAACTGTTAATTATGGGTAGGGTATAAAGGTTGGACTAGATGGACGTATGTCTTCATACAACCTCCAATACTATGTTACTATGTAACTGTTATACAGACATTATGGGTAGGGTGTAAAGGTTGGACTAGATGGACGTATGTCTTTATACAACCTCCAATACTATGTTACTATGTAACTGTTATACAGACATTATGGGTAGGGTATAAAGGTTGGACTAGATGGACGTATGTCTTTATACAACCTCCAATACTAGTTACTATGTAACTGTTAGACAGACATTACGGGTAGGGTATAAAGGTTGGACTAGATGGATGGATGTCTTTATACAACCTCCAATACTATGTTACTATAATGTCTAACTGTTCAATGAAGAGGTAATTCTGGTGCAGTAGCAGGTGACACCTAACTTTTACCGCAAGCAACAACATTTTCCTGATGGCAAGTCTGTATACTGGTGTTTCCCAATTGCCCGCAGTCCCCAGTACCACAAAAACAGGTCTAGGTCACCATTAAACCAAATACCGAACACTTTTATCATATTTGTTACCAGGCTGACCCTTTAGACTTAATGATGTTCGGGGGATGTTTTAACAATCACCTGAGACAATCATTTGGAACGATATTACAATAAAACTTCGAATGAAACTTTGGGAGGTAAAACTGCTTCTCTCAACTTAACATCCGATTCAATTGACCGTCTAATCGATGGAATGTTGAGGTAGTGTCTGTCCAGCTTTACACAATGTGAAAGATACCCAGGGGTCCCAGAAGGCTGCAGGATATTAGAATAGCCTGATGGGTAAAGACGCCCATCGCCCCTAATTATATTTCCTGTACTGCTGATACAACGCACTGAACAATAATGTTTATTTTAGAGCTAAAATAAGAACCATGGTTGGTGAACAGCTGATGTGGCCAAATCAGAATAAATAAAAGTAATTTTATGTAGTTTCAGGACTGGAAGGAAAGTATTTCAGGATAATTTCATTTCTTTACATGGTCTAATTATAGATCCCATGACGAGAAAACTAACCCCAACATAATGACAAAACTCTTCATATGTTAGAATATTTATCTTTGCACATACACATTTACATACAGGTGGGTGCCGCCATCTTCCACTGAACAGTAAATATGATCAATAGGTTTCAACAGTGACCCCCAGTGGTCAAATTTGAATAAAGCCCAAGACATTCTGATGTAATTTTATTAGTTATCAAGCTTTGGGCCTCCATCTATTTTCCAACTACAATTCCCAGCACCTCTTGAAATGCTGGCAGATGGCATTAACTAGAACCTTGCTATAGCGTTTGCGTTAACACTTTGTGCTTTGAGATTTAATGTGCAATTTGTCTTATAAATGTGCTAATGGGTCCAATGTGCCTCCTGGGAAAATCCACCATAAAGAAGATAAACAGATGGAGCCAAATAAAAGTGGTTGGGTGATCATCAGTGTTGTACATTGTCTGGCGAATAGTGCGTTACAGAATGGCGCCATATTACCGCAACTTAATCTACGTGACACCAAAGGCCTGCAGAGGTTATCGGGATAACTACGGCCAGTCTATTAGGATAACCAGCTGGTTCCTATTCTGCTTCTTTGTGGAATCGCAGTTTGAGGGCGAACTTTGTGGTACATCACTGATTCCCCCTAACACATGGTTTACCCAATAGGAGCCAGAGGTTCAGTAGCCATGTTTACGTCTTCCTGGCGCAGTGGGCGTGGCCTCTGGTTTTAAGACAATGAGACTTGAGTCAATATTAGTCCCATGAGGTTGCAGAGGATCCGGTGGTCACTCTTCGCTGTCTCCCTCCCGTTGGGATTGGGGTGGTGATTCCTCTTCCCGGGCGGGATGCTGATGGTGTCGGAGGCTTTCTGCGTGGGGGAGACTTTCCTCGGCGGTGTTCAGGTAAACGTTAAACATGGCCGCCTCCTGGCTCAGTTCCTTTCCACAAGCCTGGCAGCTGCATCTTAATATCTTCTCCACCAGTTTGTCCACACGTGGAAACTCCTCATTGCCCGGACAATCTAAGGTGACCTAACACACAGCAACAGACAGAGGTCAATGTGATTGAAATGAATTACATGAATGCATTCTGTGGGAAATATATATCGATGTAATAGAAATACCCATCCGTCCTGTACTCATTCTTTAATTTCAGCGACAACTGTACAGTGTTTGCTCCACCCCCTCTTTTGGCCCAGGGTCTAACCAATGCAAGAAAAGCAAATCCCAGACGGAGGTGGAGCTTAGACATTACAATGTCTGGTAACTATAGGGCTTTCCACATATAAAGAAAGGATTGTAGACAGATATACACCCAGGCATGTGCTCACTTATATCAAATGCATTGGGACTTGAATCCCCTTGGATATTACATTAATGGAAATCCAGTTTTTGCCAGATAAAATGGACCCCAATTGGCTTTAATGCCCATTCACGGGGGATGGGGCCATATCTGACTGTAGACCTATCAATTACTCTCTCAATTCTCTGGGATCAGGGGAATTCTAAGACACATTTCACAGGCAAGAAAAGAGCATGATATTTAATTGCAACTGGCCAACAGCTAAACGGTAACTGATCCTAAATGGAGTCGACAGTCCCTAACAAGCAGATATCTGTCATTTCCTGGTTTCTGTATCCCCTTGCATCTTTCACTGCTCAGTCTTGATTAGAGAGAGGACAAATGCGGGTCACCTTGTTAGTTAATTGACAGCTCAGATTGGAAGGAATAGATAGGAAATTGTCAGGTTTAGACAGAGACAATTAAATACGCACCACGTCCCACACAGACTTGGCCGGCATACAGGAGTCACAGTGCACCAAGGACTCTGTAGACTGGGGGAAAGTGTTGGGGACGCTGTAACTGAAACACTGTCCCAGGCAGGCTCTGAAACACATATCAAGAAGGTAGAAATACGGTTACTGAACATTGTCTGCAGTGCTCCCTGGCTACCTCTAGATGGAGCACCTGCTCTTCCATATGGTGCTCTAAAGTCTTCACAGTCTGTACCACCTATTCTATTACACCAAGGAAATCTATACCAACTAACACTTAACCCCCCCATACACGGGATCGATACTTTGAGCAATTTGGTTAATTTGATCGAATCACTCAAAATATTGCTCATTATTTTCCATTTTTCTGATCAACCTCTTGACAATGTAGAGCGCAAAGAGAGAACAAAGATGGTGTCAAGCGGAAAATCTTCCCCAAGTCGCCGTCTCTCTGCAGATTTCCCCTTGAAAGAAGGCGGCTCAATGTGCTTCTGATCGGATTTCCGATTGGAAGAACAGCTGCCCGTGTGTGGCTAGGGTAAGACCCAATGAATGTATCTCACCTGTTCTGGATGGATTTGGAATCACATCCGCTGTGTCCCACAATCTGGGTGATGTTCTTAGCTTCGCACCAGGCGCTCTTATCTGGGAAAAGTGCCAACTTGTTTATAGGGGGAGATGGAGCTGCAAAAACAGCCAATGGGAACAGGCAACCAATCAGAAACCAGACCATCATCTTCACCTAAAAACAAATGGAGGAAACGTTAATAAATTATGAATGAAGACAATATGACAATAGATGTGTGTGCTTCCAGGCAAGGTGAGGGGGCGTGGCAAAGGGACGTGATGGCCTAGGGGGGTGGAGGGAGGCAAGATTAGGGGCATTAACTTAGCATGGTGGCCAAACGGGCATGACAGGAGAGGAGATAAGAGAGTCGAGGGAGTTTGGGGTGGTCTTGCGGGACCACCCCAGAATGCGTGAAACTCCGATGAATCACGGGAGGGGTGGGATACCTGTGTGTGATGTCATTAAATGTCTGACTCAATATATTTGCCATTACTTTTAACTGCCCTCAAAGCCTTAGCACAGGGAGATTTAAAATACACAGAATGTTATGTTAATAAAGATTTCACTGACTCACCCAGATGTAGGTGATTTAGGCTGAGTACACACCAGCAGAGTGTTTGTCCCAACCAATCGATCGCTACTAACGAGCCTGGGACAAATGACTGCCGGTTACGGCAATAATGGCTGCGAGCAATAGTGCCGTCCCTTAGGGAACCACTCGATCGGCCGTGATTTACCAACAGGTCTGATAAGTAGATAGATAGATCATAGATAATAGATAGATAGATAGATGATAGATAGATAGATAGATAGATAGATAATGGATAGATAGATAGATAGATAGATAGATAGATAGATAGATAGATAATGGATAGATAGATAGATAGATACATCATAGATAGATAGATCATAGATGGATGGATGGATATATAGATAGATAGATAGATAATGGATAGATAGATAGATAATAGATAGATAATAGATGGATGGATGGATAGATAGATAGATAGATCATGGATGGATGGATAGATAGATAGATAATGGATAGATAGATAAATAGATAATAGATGGATGGATGGATAGATAGATAGATAATGGATGGATGGATAGATAGATAATAGATAGATCATAGATAATAGATAGATATATAGATAGATAGATGATAGATAAATAGAAAGATAGATCATAGATAGACAAACAGATAGATACTAGATAGATAGACAGATAGATAGATAGATAGATACTAGATAGATAGATAAACAGATTGATATATAGATCATAGATAGATAGATAATAGACAGACAAACAGATAGATAGATAATAGATAGACAAACAGATAGATACTAGATAGATAGACAGATAGATAGATACTAGATAGATAGATAAACAGATTGATATATAGATCATAGATAGATAGATAATAGACAGACAAACAGATAGATAGATAATAGATAGATATATCCAAGGTAGACAGACAAACATAGATAGATGGTAGATAATAGATAGATAAATAGATGGTAGATAATAGATAAATAGATGGATAGATAATAGATAGCTAATTATCTGCAATTATAACCTTAAAGGAGCATTTTAAAGCAGAGATAATAAATCACCCATGTGTACTGCACCTTTTACCTTCTATTCAATAATAAAACATAAACACATTTTACAAATGTAAGAGGCTTGTTAATTATATTGTTGTTTCTTTATATTAATGAAATGCAATGCAAGCTTCATATAGTGGGTAATTCACAATAAATTATAGTCAGTGAATGTAATACAATATTTTGTCCACTAGATGTCACTACATGCACATTGTGTACTAGATAACCTGTAGGGCACCAAACGTGTGTTTACATTTGTGACATTAACTTATCAATATAACATCATATGTTCCTGTCTGTGTGAACATTTTATACAACTTTAATATAACATTACCAGCCTTTTAATTCAACATTACCAGCCCTTTAATTCAACGTTACCATATCTTTAATACAAGGTTAATATCCCTTTAATACATTATCAGCCCTTTAATTCGACGTTACCATATCTTTAATACAAGGTTAATATCCTTTTAATACAACATTATCAGCCCTTTAATTCGACGTTACCATATCTTTAATACAAGGTTACTATCCCTTAATACAACATTACCAGCCCTTTCATTCGATGTTACCATATCTTTATAACAAGGTTACTATCCCTTTAATAAAACATTACCAGCCCTTTAATTCAACGTTACCATATCTTTAATACAAGGTTACTGTCCCTTTAATAAAACATTACCAGCCCTTTAATTCAACGTTACCATATCTTTAATACAAGGTTACTATCCCTTTAATAAAACATTACCAGCCCTTTAATTCAACGTTACCATATCTTTAATAAGGTACTGTCCCTTTAATAAAACATTACCAGCCCTAATTCAAATTACCATATGTTATTACCAAGGTTACTATCCCTTTAATAAAACATTACCAGCCCTTTAATTCGACATTACCATATCTTTAATTCAAGGTTACTGTCCCTTTAATAAAACATTACCAGCCCTTTAATTCAACGTTACTATATCTTTAATACAAGGTTACTATCCCTTTAATACAACATTACCAGCCCTTTAATTCGACGTTACCATATCTTTATTACAAGGTTACTATCCCTTTAATACAATATTACCAGCCCTTTAATTCGACGTTACCATATCTTTAATACAAGGTTACTATCCCTTTAATACAACATTACCAGCCCTTAAATAAGATGTTATCATATCTTTAATACAACATTACTTGCCTTTTAATACAATATTATCAGCCCTTTATTTTGACATTGCATCCTTTAATGTTACCAGCCCTTTAATAAGGTTATCAGTCCTTTAATTTGACGTTACATCCCTATAATACGTTACTAGCCCTTTAATAAGATGTTATCAGACCTTTAATTCGACATTACATCCCTATAATACATTACCAGCCCTTTAATAAGATGTTATCAGCCCTTTAATTCGACATTACACCCCTTTAATACGTTACCAGCCCTTTAATAAGATGTTATCAGCCCTTTAATTTGACATTACACCCCCTTTAATATGGTACGGCCCCCTTTAATAAGATTTAGCCCATAATCGACATTACATCCCTTTAAACGTTACCAGCCCTTTAATAAGATATTAGCCCTTTAATTCGACATTACATCCCTTATATACATTACCAGCCCTTTAATAAGATGTTATCAGCCCTTTTAATTCAACATTAACACCCCGTTAATATGTTACCAGCCCTTTAATTCGACATTTCATCCCTTTAATACGTTACCAAGCCTTTAATAAGATGTTATCCGCTTCTTAATTGACATTAAACCCCTTTAATATGTTCCAGCCTTTAATAAGATATAGCCCATTTAATTCGCATTACATCCCTTTAATACGTTACCAGCCCTTTATAAGATATTAGCCATTTAATTCGACATTACATCCATTATTAAGATGTTAACCAGCCCTTTAATAAGAGTATAAGCCCTTAAAGTCAAATTGACACCCTTTAAATATGTTACCAGCCCTTAATTCGACATTACATCCCTTTAATACGTTACCAGCCCTTTAATAAGATGTTATCAGCCCTTTAATTTGACATTAACGTCTCAGGTACATTTGGGACCTTTAGCAATATTTTTGCCCAGCACAGATATGTCTTCAGGTCAATAACTTCTAATTTCCATTTTATTTTGTATTACCTATAAATGACCTTAGCTTCATTTGAAATGACCCCAGTATCAGCTCCGTTCCCCCTGTGTTGCCCTATAACAGAATGTTCTGGCTTTGTAATGAGCGCAAGATGGGTCAGGGGCACAGGGAAGGAGGCGGTCCTTTACTTTGGAAACCACATAGGTGGAAACAGCTGATCTCAGAGTTATTTTAAAAGATTTAAAGATAAAGAAAATGCTAGAATCCAGAATGTTGAGTCGACATCCTTATCATTCACGCTGCTTCCTTCCCATAATGCTCAGCAGCACTTTTCAACCAGCCAGGATTTTAACATTTTTCAGCCAGGTTAAGAACAGGGAAGAGTTGGTTTAGAGTAATAGGACGCCATTGGAAATGAGTCTTGCTCCTGGTCTGCAAGTGCAGACAAGCCCGAAGAGAACATTGCTCGCATTGCGTTCCAGAGTCTAATTTCTGCCTGACAATCATGTGCGATTCCTATAGACAGGGGGACGGCGTCTGAACATTTCCAGATTTCCCTCCTTCGTATCTCTATCATGTATATCATCCCCACTGCACAGCCCCAGGGAAGGAATTCTCTTCTGGCTTCACATGAAGGCGTTTGCTATCTGACCATCTGCAAGTCGAGTGCTCATTGTGCTATTGGACTGGCTGAGCGCCCCTGCAGGAATTAACCAAATGTAATATTCCATCGTTTAAAGGGAAAGGGCATTCTATTCATAAGCAAGGCTTTTCCTTCATTTACACTTAGTACAGTATAAAGCTATAGATGACCACATGCGTAGAATATAGCCATAGTGGGTGTGTAAGTGTTTTGAATGGAGAGTTGCCATATTGCTTGCCTCGGGTGTGCTGAGATATTCTGCACAATAAACAATCATGCCCCTAGTGGTCATTAGCAAGTTGTGGAGTTCAACGCCGTACCCCATTATCCATCCTACCCATGACCAGATCTGGAAATTTTAATGTCCAGTAAATTTAAACTGGCCTATAGAACACTATACAGGACTCTTGTTAAAGGGCATGCCCACCCTTAATGCAGATATTCCACCACTCCCACGACTCACGAGACTCTCTCAGGTCTCCCGATACCACCTCCGACTCCCGCAACCCCACCATGCACCCTTTTGGCCATCATGCTCCCAGAATGCCCCTAACCCTGCCTCCATCCACCCCCTAAGTGGCATCACAAACGTCACACACCCCCTTGCCATGCCCCCTTCCTCCATCCTGCCCAACCCAACTGCTATTTTTACCAGTTTAAAACATTTGTAACTAGATATTTAATGATCAGTTCTATTCCATTCTGGTAAAGGTATCTTTGCCAGAGGTAGCAGGGGAAACAGCAGTCATTCATTGATTGTGATGTCAGAGTGGCAATAATGGTTAGTAATACATCTAATAACTTGCTGAATATATTAGTTGGGGTTGGAAGCAGGTAACTGACAAAGTTTTTTGTTTTAAGGGTGGGCATGTTAACTTAACTTCGCAAATACTGCCTCCCGGTGGTCACATAAAGCATTAAAAAACAAAACAGCAAAATGTATCTTGGCCTTAATCTCAGAAAATCTAAGTAATAGTAAATAAACGGGAAGTTTCAATAAGAATAAATCGTGCTACTTAACCAGACGTAAACGGGATTACACCCGTATTGCATCGTGGGACTGCGTAAAGATAAGAAGCTCTGGATGGGCTGGTTTAAAGTCCCCATACGAGGCTCGTTAATTTTCGCTCTGCGTGTAAAACACACGTTAACCGGACATAACATCAGGTTAATGGGGGTTTTACATGGGTATGAAGCTCATTTAATCTCCCTATCAGTTCGATATTTCCCCTTCAGCCAGACCGACCATCACAGAGGTTTTATTAATTGAACAAATTTTTGTTATTTTAACAGATTCCACCCAATCGAGTTTTATGTGCGTCTTGTTCATTTCATTAGATGTGCGATAATCCGCTCGGAATGTACAGACGGTTAACCCTTTAATGTCCAGCTTTGGAGACGAGTAATCCACAAGGCAACCAAGGTTTCTGTCTAAGGCCAGGGAGTTTAAAGGTTTTACAGTCCATTCAATACACATGCTTTAAAGAGAGGAAGGGCCCCCAAATTACAGCACTGCCTAGGGCCCCTTTAGTTATTGTAGGGTAAACGATGCTACTGTATCGAGATCTAATGTGAAAATCGGTCAGGAAGAAACGTTAATTGGAATTGTCATCAAGAATCACTTGTTAGAGGCAGATTGAGGCTCAAAATCATCTGGAGAGATAATTATTATAGACTGAAACTAGTTCACTTACTTATAAAGAGAGGCTTTGTACAGGAATTACTAATAAGGCCCCAGTTTGATAAGCAGATGAAAAGAATATTGTAAAAGGAATAATCTAATTATAATATAGTCTAAGGAATCTTCTAAAAGGAGTTATCTTATTATAATATAATTCTAAGGAATCTTCTAAAAGAAATCAACTAGTTAGAATATAATTCTAAGTAATATTGGAAAAGAAATAATCTAATTATAATGTATTTCCAAGGAATATTCTAATAGGAATCATCTAATTATAAGTTTTCCAAGGAATAGTCTAAAGGAAATAATCTAATTAGAATAATTTCCAAGAAATATTCTAATAGGAATCATCTAATTATAAGTATTTTCCAAGGAATATCTAATAGGAATCATCTATTATAAAATATTATTTCAAGGAATATTCTAAAGGAATCATCTAATATAAAATATTTCCAAGGAATATTCTAAAAGGAATATCTAATTATAATTATTTCCAAGGAATATCTAAAAGGAATCATCTAATTATAATATATTTCCAAGGAATATTCTAAAGGAATCATCTAATTATAATATATTTCCAAGGAATATTCTAATAGGAATCATCTAATTATAATATATTTCCAAGGAATATTCTAATAGGAATCATCTAATTATAATATATTTCCAAGGAATATTCTAAAAGGAATCATCTAATTATAATATATTTCCAAGGAAAATTCTTATTAAAAAGGAATAAGAGAGAATCATCTAATTATAATATATTTCCAAGGAATATTCTAATAGGAATCATCTAATTATAATATATTTCCAAGGAATATTCTAAAAGGAATAATCTAATTATAATATATTTGTAAGGCAGTACGGTGGCTCAGCGGTTAGCACTGATGCCTTGCGCCGTTGAAGTCCTGTGTTCAAATCCACCCTTGGACACATCTGCAAGTAGTTTGTATGTTCTCCCCGTGCTTGCGTGGGTTTCCCCCACAATCATAAAGACATACTGATAGGTTGTATGTGTCAAATAAATGTGCTTAGATTGTAAGCTCTTCAGGGCAGGGCCTGATGTGAATGTATCCATGTAATTGTAAAGTGCCACAGAAGATGTTGGTGCTATATAAATCTACAGTAATAATAATATTTCCAAGGAATATTCTAAAAGGAATCATCTAATTATAATCTAATTCTAAGGAATATTCATAAAGGAATCATCTAATTATAATATAATTATAAGAATAAATAACTAAAATCCGCATCAAGAAGACGTAAATGATATAAAAGAAGTAAGTGTTTGGTACGGCGTCTCACTTGTATAACTTTTATTAAACAATAGGAAGCCTTTTAATTTCAATAATTAAATAATAGCGCTGAAATCTACAGCTGAATACTGAATCCATTCTAAAAACACATTGTAGGATCTACCTTTCCTTTCATCTATAGAAAATACCAGTAAATAGTCAGAAAATAATCCGAAGGAGCACCGGATACCACTGCAGCTCCTTATACATTTCCCACCCACCGGGTAAATATTTGTGTCCAGTCACCAAATGTAACCAAAAGAGCATCTTGGCCCTCCTGCTACCAACACCCACAATGTTGTTTTGCATTTAAATTACAAAACAAAGTTTTAACCACATTTGCACACACAGTTTCTTAACACTAGCGGCTCACACCTGATCACAACTGTGTTGTGTGTATCAAGCTCCATCACAATTATGTGCAATACGGGTTGATCTCCTATAATCAGCTGACATCTGAGTAACAGATATATAAGGTTTAGTTATCCTTTAATGTCAAGGATGGTGATTGCACTATGGGAATGTCTTTATTATAATTCACATACAGAATGGATTTCAGCACATTACATGTAAATGACAGAACGTGCGTGATTGCTCACCAGATCGATGCACGCTTGTGCTACGGGCACTTTTATATTCAAAAGTGGCAGGTAAATTGCACCGAAAATGGTGATGGCGTTCGCTCCGATAATTGGGCACCTTGGGCCATATTTATATTATACCATAAATGTACAGTAGTGTCCGTAAATCTATGACCGTGATCTTAGATTTACGGAAGCAATAGAATACCATTGTGGTTGTTTACTACCTCATGGTATTCTGTGAAAGAACAGTCGTAGATTTACAACTGTATGCCGTAAAAGTACTATCGCGGCCGTACATTAACGAAAAACTTGCTATACCGCGGGTTTATAAACACGGCCCTTAATGTGGCCAGACTGATTGCAAAAAACTAGCGTGCGCTTTCTAACGTGCGATATAATAATAAAAAAGGTATATAGCGCACTCCAGTCTTCAACAGTGTTCAGTGTATTTATTCACACATGTAACGTTTCGGTACCCATGTGGTACCTTCTTCAGACAACATTATGTTGTCTGAAGAAGGTACCACACGGGTACCGAACGTAATAAATACACTGAACACTGTTGAAGACTGGAGTGCGCTATATACCTTTTTTCTACCATATATGATTGAGTGCCCAGTAGCTATGGCTCTATAGTAGCACCCAGCACTATTAATTCTTTGTTAAAGGGGTGTGCGGAGACCAAATGTTATACTTTTTGGATAATAATAATAAATACATTTTAATTTGGATTGCCGAAAAGTACTGAACGATCACTATGCACCAGGCAGCTCCAATTTTAACAGGGGGAGGGGAGACTGTTGTAGGTGACTGTCTAAAGGATCGTACGCATGTGCGAACGCGGGTCCCGACCCAACGTTTCCTTTTGTAGGCACTTTATCGGCCGAAAAGGTCGTTCATTCGGAGATTTGCCAGGTCGGTCAGGCAACGATTCCCGAAACGTACGTTCGTACAGATCGTGTTTCACAGGTCTGGACCCGCAATCGCACGTGTACGAACCTTAAGAATGAAGGGGTAAAGGCTGTTCATCTGTTGAAATACCATTTTTAACCACCAGGTGGAGCAGACACATGTAGATTTACATTTCGCTACAATCGATAGTTCAGTTCTTTGCAGGTGTTTGGACGGTTAAGAAGAAATACCTGTTTATAAAGAAAGCTGATATGCAATTCTATTGGATGGTCTGGAGCCAGGCCTTGTGATTAGATGGATGTGCAGTCCAGTGTAACTAAAGGGTAACTAAAGTTGGTTAAAACATTTTTTAAACTTGTTTAAAGGGCATGTTCATCCTTAAAACAACAAAAAATAATGGTGAATTAGACGTATTACTAACCAAATATTTAATGATAATTATTGTCCCTATTCTGGGAGTAAGCTGGCCCCTCCCTCCATGCTGTCAATCAAGGATGTAACTGACATCAAAACCAATGATTGACTGCGGGTTCCTCTGCACATGCTCAAGCTTATAAAAAGCTCATTGAGCAGAGGGAGAAGGCAGATAGAACTTATTATTAAATATCTGGTTGTAAAAGTTGGAGTTTTGTTAAAAGGGTGAACATGCCCTTTAATTTAATTGGAGAGGCAGAAAAGAGGGTTTAAAGACCCCTTCAACATTTTGACCACCAACATTGAAAGAATATTGGTCCTTCTCATTATGTCTATAGGGCAGCAAATAACCATTGATCCCTGATATATCCCATTAAGTACTCTGACCAACGTATTCTAGTGTATGGGTTACCTGATTGGTAGTTTGGGCTTCTATAGGATTATAAATGAGTTCCACATTGTTCCCTTTATTTCCGTACGTCTGCACACACAAGTGATCATCAACATTCAGTCTGTGGTACGTAGCACAGCGTTGATTTGTCTTGGTACAGTTTATCTCTCTGCGCACACATTTAAACAACCAGGAAACACATTGTCACCATGTGATTCTATCAATAGAATTGCTACATAAAGAAACAGTTTAGTTACGATCCTTCAATAAATGTGTTTATCTCAATGAAAACATATACAGGGTTATTCAATGAATGTTCTTATTCTTAAAAATGGGGCTAATTTCGCCCCAACCAATCAGATGCACCAATTAGCACCATTTTTAATGATAAGAACTTTTATTGAATCTCCCCGATAAGCATAAAAATGGAACATTGAATGTAAAAATGTATATTAATGGGCCATACGTAAACTCTGTGGTGCATTGTTCACTAATAGGTCAGATCAGAGGACTCATGGACATCCTTTTGATTGGAAAAAAGAAGTTTCATCTTCAGGTTAGGAAGGGTTTCTTTACGTGAAACGTTGAAACTGTGGAACTGTTCTTCCAGCGTGTGGTAATGGCAAGTTCATTAATAGCTTTAAAAAGGCTTGGATACGTTTCTAAAACTAAATAATTGAGAATTACTGGTATTATACATATACAGTAGTTCTGGTTGGTACGGGGAATACTATATAATATTGAGAATTACTGGTATTAATACATATACTGTAGTTCTGGTTGGACAGGGATCCTATATAATATTGAGAATTACTGTTATTAATACATATACTGTAGTCTGGTTGGTACAGGGTTACTATATAATATTGAGATTACTGTATTAATACATAACTGTAGTTCTGGTTGGTACGGGGTTACTATATAATATGAGAATTACTGGTATAATACATATACGTGTAGTTCTGGTTGGTACGGGATACTATATTATAATTGAGAATTAACTGGTATTAATACATTAGGTAAGTTCTGGTTGGTACGGGATACTATATAATATTGAGAATTACTGTTATTAATACATATACTGTAGTTCTGGTTGGTACGGGGATACTATATTATATTGAGAATTACTGGTATTAATACATATAGTGTATTTCTGGTTGGTACAGAGATCGATATAATTATTGAGATTTACGGTATTAATACATATACTGTAGTTCTGGTTGGTATGGTATGCTATATATATTGAGAATTATACTGGTATTAATACTATACTGTAGTTCTGGTTGGTACGGGATACTATATAATATTGAGAATACTGGTATTAATACATATACTGTAGTTCTGGTTGGAACAGGGATACTTATAATATTGAGAATTACTGTTATTATACTATACTGTAGTCTGTTGGTACAGGGTTACTATATAATATGAGAATTACTGGTTTAATACATATCTGTAGTTCTGGTTGGTACGGGTTACTATATAATATTGAGAATTACTGGTATTAATACATATACTGTAGTTTCTGGTTGGTACGGGGATACTATATTATATTGAGAATTACTGGTATTAATACATATTTAGTTTTCTGGTTGGTACGGGGATACTTATATATTGAGAATTACTGGTATTAATACATATACTGTAGTTCTGGTGGTACGGGGATACTATATTATATTGAAATTACTGGTATTAATACATATAGTGTATTTCTGGTTGGTACAGAGATACGATATAATATTGAGAATTACTGGTATTAATACATATACTGTAGTTCTGGTTGGTATGGGTATGCTATATAATATTGAGAATTACTGGTATTAATACATACCGTATATACTCGAGTATAAACCGACCCGAGTATAAACCGAGGTACCCATTTCACCTAAACATCCTAATAAAGTTATGACCCGAGTATAACCGAGGGTAGAAACTTGGCACTCAAGATGCTTGAAACTACAAACTCCCGCTAATAAGCATGCTGGGAGTTGTTAGTTTCCAAACATCTGAATGCCAATTGAGGGTGGCATTCAAGATGTTTGGAAACTACAACTCCCAGCATGCTTTATAGCTGGGGTTGTAGTTCCAAACATCTTGAATGCAACCCTCACTTGGCATTCAAGATGTTGGAAACTACAACTCCGCTAATAAAGCATGCTGGGAGTTTGTAGTTCCCAAAACATCTTGAATGCCCCCCCCCTCCCCCTCTGTTCAGTTTGTACCTGGGGCTCTTCTCAATGTGGACTCTTCTCCCTGTGGACTCCTGTGGACTCTTCTCTTCTCCCTGTGGACTCTTCTCCCTGTGGACTCTTCTCCCTGTGGACCTTTCTCCTGGACTCTTCTCCCTGTGGACTCTTCTCCTGGACTCTTCTCCTGGTCTTCTCCCTGTGGACTCTTCTCCTGGACCTTCTCCTTGGACGACTCTTCTTCTTCCTATCTTCCTCCATCATCCCGGCAGGTACGGTATCAGCATTCCGGCAGCCGCGCGCCCATTCCTGTACCGGCGCGCCACTGACGTCACTGCCCGGCGCCGGGCTTGGCGCCGGGCAGTGACGTCAGCCGTGCGCCAGTGCAGAAAGGATTGCGCGCTGCCGGAATGCCCAGGTAAGTGGTTGACTCGAGTATAAACCGAGTCCGAGTTTTCAGGCTGATTTTTCAGCCTGAAAAAACTCGTTTATACTCGAGATATACGGTATCCTGTAGTTCTGGTTGGTACGGGGATACTATATAATATTGAGAATTACTGGTATTAATACATATACTGTAGTTTGGTTGAACAGGATACATATAATATGAGAATTACTGTTATTAATACATATACTGTAGGTCTGGTGGTACAGGGTTCTATATAATATTGAAATACTGGTATAATACATTACTGTAGTTCGGTTGTTACAGAGATACATATAATATTGAGAATTACTGGTATTAATACATATCCTGTAGTTCTGGTTGTACGGGGATAAATATATTGATAATTAGTGGTATTAATACTATAGATCAATGAAAACATATACAGGGTTATTCAATGAATGTTCTTATTCTTAAATAACCAATCAGATGCACCAATTAGCACCATTTTTAATGATAAGAACTTTTATTGAATCTTCCCGATAGAAGCATAAAAATGGAACAGTGAATGTAAAAATGTATATTAATGGGCCATACAGTAAACTCTCTGGTGCATTGTTCACTAATAGGTCATATCAGAGGACACGTGGACATCCTTTATGATTGGAAGAAAAGAAGTTTCATCTTCAGGTTAGGAAAGGTTTCTTTACAGTGAGAACGGTGAACTGTGGAACTGTCTTCCAGCAGATGTGGTAATGGCAAGTTTCATTAATAGCTTTAAAAAGCTTGGATACGTTTTCTAAAACTAATATAATTGAGAATTACTGGTATTAATACATATACGTAGTTCTGGTTGGTACGGGGATACTATAAATATTGAGAATTACTGGTATAATACATATACTGTAGTTCGGTTGGAACAGGGATCTATATATATTGAGAATTACTGTTATTAATACATATACTGTAGTCTGGTTGGTACAGGGTTACTATATAATATTGAGAATTACTGTATTAATACATAACTGTAGTTCTGGTTGGTACGGGGTTACTATATAATATGAGAATTACTGTATAATACATATACGGTAGTTCTGGTTGGTACGGGATACTATATTATAATTGAGAATTAACTGGTATTAATACATTAGGTAAGTTCTGGTTGGTACGGGATACTATATAATATTGAGAATTACTGTTATTAATACATATACTGTAGTTCTGGTTGGTACGGGGATCTATATTAATATTGAGAATTACTGGTATTAATACATATATGTATTTCTGGTTGGTACAGAGATATATAATTTTGAGAATTTACGGTATTAATACATATACTGTAGTTCTGGTTGGTATGGTAATCTATATATATTGAGAATTACTGGTATTAATACTATACTGTAGTTCTGGTTGGTACGGGATACTATATAATATTGAGAATACTGGTATTAATAATATACTGTAGTTCTGGTTGGAACAGGGATACTATATAATATTGAGAATTACTGTTATTATACTATACTGTAGTCTGGTTGGTACAGGGTTACTATATAATATTGAGAATTACTGGTATTAATACATATCCTGTAGTTCTGGTTGGTACGAGGGTTACTATATAATATTGAGAATTACTGGTATTAATACATATACTGTAGTTCTCTGGTTGGTACGGGGATACTATATTATATTGAGAATTACTGGTATTAATACATATTTAGTTCTGGTTGGTACGGGATACTATATATTGAGATTACTGGTATTAATACATATACTGTAGTTCTGGTTGGTACGGGATACTATATTATATTGAAATTACTGGTATTAATACATATATGTATTCGGTTGGTACAGAGATACCATATAATATTGAGAATTACTGGTATTAATACATATACTGTAGTTCTGGTTGGTACGGGGATAATATATATTGAGAATTAGTGGTATTAATAAATATAGATCTGGTTAATCCAGATTCTGATTGTCATTTAGAGTAAGGGAGGAATTTCCCCCGTTTCCAGTTTTGGGGTTTTTTTTGCAGGTAGGGACATATGTCTTTATTCTGCCTCCAATACTATGTTACTATGTAACTGTTATACAGACATTATGGGTAGGGTATAAAAGTTGGACTAGATGGACGAATGTCTTTATACAACCTCCAGTACTATGTTACTATGTAACTGTTATACAGACATTATGGGTAGGGTATAAAGGTTGGACTAGATGGATGGATGGATGTCTTTATACAATCTCCAGTACTATGTTACTATGTAACTGTTATACAGACATAATGGGTAGGGTATAAAGGTTGGATTAGATGGACGTATGTCTTTATTCAAACTCAATTATTATGTTACTATGTAACTGTTTTACAGACATTATGGGTAGGGTATAAAAGTTGGACTAGATGGACTTATGTCTTTATACAACCCCCAATACTTCGTAATTATGTAACTGTTACACAGACATTATGGGTAGGGTATAAACGTTGTATTAGATGGACACATGTCTTTATACAACCTCCAATACTATGTTACTATGTAACTTGTTATATACAGACATTATGGGTAGGGTATTAAGGTTGGACTAGATGGACGTATGTCTTTACAACCTCCAATACTATGTACTGTTAGTATACGACATTATGGGTAGAGTATAAAGGTTGGACTAGATATGATGTATGTCTTTATACAACCTCCAATACTATGTTACTATTTACTTATACCGACATTATGGGTCAAGGGTCTCAGGTTGGCCTCAGATCTAGTCTGTCTTTATCCCCCCTCCCCTCCGCTGTTCCTCCTGTCCTTGTTCGCCCTGCTGGTCCGGCGGGTCTCCCCTGGTTTGCCTCGCTTGGTTAGCTGGTCTTTTCCCCCCTCCCCATCCTCTGTGCTCTGTCCCTGGATTCTCCACACGCCCTTCTGGGCTGGTCGGGTCCCACTCCGTTTCCCTCGCTGGCGTCTTCTTTCTTCTCCCCCCCTCCCCTCACCTCTGTTTCCTATGTCCCTGTTCGACATTATGGGTAGGGTGATATGATTTGGTTGGACTAGATGGATGGATGTCTTTATACAACCTCCAATACTATGTTACTATGTAACTGTTATACAGACATTATGGGTAGGGTATAAAGGTTGGACTAGATGGATGTATGTCTTTATACAACCTCCAATACTATGTTACTATGTAATTGTTAGACATTATGGGTAGGGTATAATGGTTGGACTAGATGGATGGATGTCTTTATACAACATCCAATACTATGTTACTATGTAACTGTTATACAGACATTATGGGTAGGGTATAAAGTTTGGACTAGATGGATGTATGTCTTTATACAACCTCCAATACTATGTTACTATGTAACTGTTAGACATTATGGGTAGGGTATAATGGTTGGACTAGATGGATGGATGTCTTTATACAACCTCCAATACTATGTTACTATGTAACTGTTAGACATTATGGGTAAGTTATAAAGGTTGGACTAGATGGATGGATGGATGGATGTCTTTATACAACCTCCAGTACTATGTTACTATGTAACTGTTAGACAGACATTATGGGTAGGGTATAAAGGTTGGATTAGATTGACGTATGTCTTTATTCAACCTCCAATACTATGTTACTATGTAACTGTTATACAGACATTATGGGTAGGGTATAAAGGTTGGACTAGATGGACATATATCTTTATACAACCTCCAATACTATGTTACTATGTAACTGTTAGACAGACATTATGGGTAGGGTATAAAGGTTGGACTAGATGGACATATGTCTTTATATAACCTCCAATACTATGTTACTTTGTAACTGTTATACAGACATTATGGGTAGGGTTATAAGGTGGCGACAGATGGACGTATATCTTTATACAACCTCCAATACTATGTTAATGTAACTGTTATACAGACATTATGGGTAGGGTATAAATGGTTGGATAGATGGACGTATGTCTTTATACAACCTCAATACTATGTTACTTATGTAACTGTTATACAGAATTATGGGTAGGGTAATAAGGTTGGATTAGATGGACGTATGTCTTTATACAACCTCCATACTATGTTACTATGTAACTGTATAAGACATTAGGTAGGGTATAAAGGTTGGATTAGATGGACGTATGTCTTTATACAACCTCCAATACTATGTTACTATGTAACTGTTACCAGCCGAGTGTTTGTCCTCAACCAATCGATGCTACTAACGAGCCTGGACAATGACTGCCGGTACGGCCATATGGCTGCGAGCAATGAGTGCCGTCGCCCTTAGGGAACCACTCGAGCGGCCGTGATTTACCAAAGGTCTGATAAGTAGAGTAGATAGATCATAGATAATAGATAGATAGATAGATAATGGATGAGATAGTAGATAGAGAATAGGATAGATAGATAGATGATCATTCGATGGATGGATGGATAGATAGATAGATAGATAATAATAGATAGATAGATAGATAGGATAGATAGATAGTAGATAGATAGATGAGATAGATAGATAATAGGTGGATGGTGGATGGATGGATAGATAGATAGATCATGGATGGATGGATAGATAGATAGATATAGATAGATAGATAGATAGATCATGGATGGAGATAGATAATGATGGAGGGATGGATGGATAATATTAGATAATTAGATAGATCATAGATAATAGATAGATATATAGATAGATAGTCGATAGATAGATAGATAGATGATGAAATAGAAAGATAGTAAATAGATAGACAAACAGATAGGATACTAGATAGATAGACAGATAGATAGCTGTCAGATAGATACGTAGATAGATACGATAGAACAAAGATTGATATGATTTTTTATCATAGATAGATAGATATAGACCAGACAAACAGATTATATAGATACATGAGATAGATATATCCAGGTAGACAGACAAACATAAGAGATGGTAGATAATAGAGAGATAGCTATTAGATTTGACGATAGATAAGATAACATAGATGGATAAGAAATAGATAGATAGATAGATAGATAGATAAATGGATGGATAGATAGATAATGGATAGATAGATAGATAGATAGATAGATAATAGATAGATAGACACACATAGATAATAGATAGATAAATAGATGGATAGATAATAGATAGATAAATAGATGGATAAATAGATAGACTAATTATGGCAATTATAACCATTAAAGGCGCATTTAAAGCAGAGACGAATAAATCACCACCTGGTTACTGCACCATTTACCATTCTATCAATAATAAAAACAATAACAACATTTTACAAATGTAATAAGAGGCTGTTAATTATATGTTGTTTCTTTATATTAGACATGCAATGCAGGCTTCATATGGGTGGAATTCACAATAACTTATAGTCAGTGAATGTAATACAATAAATTGTCCACTAGATGTCACTACATGCACATTGTGTACGATATAACCTGTAGGTGCACAAAACGTGTGTTACATTTGTGACATTAACTTATCAATATAACATCATAGTTCCTGTCTGTGTGAACATTTTATTACAACTTAATATGACATGACCAGCATTTTAATTCAACATTACCACCTTAATTCAACGTTACCATATCTTTAATACAAGGTTAATATCCCTTTAATACATTATCAGCCCTGTAATTCGACGTTACCATATCTTTAATACAAGGTTTTAATATCCTTTTAATACAACATTATCAGCCCTTTAATTCGACGTTGAATATCTTAATACAAGGTTACTATCCCTAATACAACAGTACCAGCCACGTTTCATTCGATGGTTACCAGGATCTTTATAAACAAGGTTACTATCCCTTAAATAATAAAAACATTATCACCAGCCCTTTTTAATTCAACGTTACCATATCTTAATACAAGGTTATGTCCCTTTAATAAAACATTACCAGCCATTGAATTCAACGCTTACCATATTCTTAATAACAAGGTACTATCCCTTTAACTAAAAACATACAGCCCTTTAATTCAACGTTACCATATCTTAATACAAGGTTACTGTCCCTTTAATAAAACATTACCAGCCTTTAATTTCAACATTACCATATCTTTATACAAGGTTACTATCCCTTTAAAAAACATTACCAAGCCCTTGTAAATCGACATTACCATATCTTTAATCAAGGTTAATGCCCTTGTAAAAAACATTACCAGCCCTTTAATTCAACGTTACTATATCTTTAATACAAGGTTACTATCCCTTTAATACAACCATGTACAAGGCCCTTAAATTCGACGTTACCATATCTTTATTACAAGTTACATCCCTGTTAATACAATATTACCAGCCCTTTAATTCGACGTTACATAATCTTTAATACAAGGTTTACTATCCTTTATACAACATTACCAGCCACCCTTAAATAAATGTTTATCATATCTTTAATACAACATTACTTGCCTTTTAATACAATATTATCAGCCCTTTAATTTGACATTGCATCCCTTTAATGTTACCAGCCCTTTAATAAGAGGTTATCAGTCCTTTAATTTGACGTTACATCCCTATAATACGTTACTAGCCCTTTAATAAGATGTTATCAGACCTTTAATTCGACATTACATCCCTATAATACATTACCAGCCCTTTATGAAAGATGTTATCAGCCTTAATTCGACATTACACCCCTTTAATACGTTACCAGCCCTTTAATAAGATGTTATCAGCCCTTTAATTTGACATTACACCCCTTTAATATGTTACCGGCCCTTTAATAAGATATTAGCCCATTAATTCGACATTACATCCCTTTAATACGTTACCAGCCCTTTAATAAGATATTAGCCCTTTAATTCGACATTACATCCCTATAATACGTTACCAGCCCTTTAATAAGATGTTATCAGCCCTTTAATTCAACATTACACCCCGTTAATATGTTACCAGCCCTTTAATTCGACATTTCATCCCTTTAATACGTTACCAGCCCTTTAATAAGATGTTATCAGCTCTTTAATTTGACATTAAACCCCTTTAATATGTTACCAGCCCTTTAATAAGATATTAGCCCATTAATTCGACATTACATCCCTTTAATACGTTACCAGCCCTTTAATAAGATATTAGCCATTTAATTCGACATTACATCCCTATAATACGTTACCAGCCCTTATAAAGATGTTATAAGCCCTTATGTCAACATTACACCCCTTTAATAGTTACCAGCCCTTTAATTCGACATTACATCCCTTTAATACGTTACCAGCCCTAATAAGATGTTATCAGCCCTTAATGACATAACGTCTCAGGTACATTGGGACCTTTAGCATATTTTTGCCCAGCACAGATATGTATTCAGGTCAATAACTTCAATTTCCATTTTATTTTGATTAACCTATAAATGACCTTAGCTTCATTTGAAAGTGACCCAGTTCAGCTCCGTTCCCCTGTGTTGCCCTATAACAGAATGTTCTGCTTTGTAATGAGCGCAAGATGGGTCGGGGCACAGGGAAGGAGGCGGTCCTTTACTTGGACCACATAGGTGGAACAGCTGATCTCAGAGTTATTTTAAAAGATTTAAAGATAAAGAAAATGCTAGAATCCGGAATGTTGAGTCGACATCCTTACATTCACCGCGTCCTTCCCATAATGCTCAGCAGCACTTTTCAACCAGCCAGGATTTTAACATTTTTCAGCCAGGTTAAGAACAGGGAAGAGTTGGTTTAGAGTAATAGGACGCCATTGGAAATGAGTCTTGCTCCTGGCCGGCAAGTGCAGACAAAGCCGAAGAGAACATTGCTCGCATTGCGTTCCACAGTCTAATTTTCTGCCCTGACAATCATGTGCGATTCCTATGACAGGGGGACGGCGTCTGAACATTCCAGATTTCCTCCTTCGTATCTCTATCATGTATATCATCCCCCACTGCACAGCCCCAGGAAGGAATTCTCTTCTGGCTTCACATGAAAGGCGTTTGCTATCTGACCATTGCAAGTCGAGTGCTCATTGTGCTATTGGGACTGGCTGAGCGCCCCTGCGGAATTAACCAAATGTAATATTCCATCGTTTAAGGGAAAAGGGCATTCTATTATAAGCAAGGCTTTTCTTCATTTACACTTAGTACAGTATAAAGCTATAGATGACCACATGCGTAGAATATAGCCATAGTGGGTTGTGTAAGTGTTTTGAATGGAGAGTTGCCATATTGCTTGCCTCGGGGTGCTGAGATATTCTGCACAATAAACAATCATGCCCCTAGTGGTCATTAGCAAGTTGTGGAGTTCAACGCCGTACCCCATATACCATCTACCCATGACCAGATCTGGAAATTTTAATGTCCAGTAAATTTAAACTGGCCTAAGAAACACTATACAGGACTCTTGTTAAAGGGCATGCCCACCCTTAATGCAGGATATTCCACCACTCCCACGAATCACGAGACTCTCTCAGGTCTCCCGATAACACCTCCGACTCCCGCAACCCACCATGCACCCTTTTGGCATCATGCTCCCAGATGGCCCCTAACCCGCCTCCAATCCACCCCCTAAGTGGCACCACAAACGTAACACACACCCCCTTGCCATGCCCCCTCCTTCTCCATCCTGCCCAACCCAACTGCTATTTTACCAGTTTAAAACATTTGTAACTAGATATTAATGATCAGTTCTATTCCATTCTGGTAAAGGTATCTGTGCCAGAGGTAGCCAGGGGAAAGAGCAGTCAATCATTTGATTGTGATGTCAGAGTGGCCAATAATGGTTAGTAATATCTAATAACTGCTGAATATATTAGTTGGGGTTGGAAGCAGGTAACTGACAAAGTTTTTGTTTTAAGGTGGCAGGTCCTTTAAGAATTAGGTTCAGGAGGGAATATGTTATGTACTTAACTTCGCAATACTGCCTCCCGGTGGTCACATAAAGCATTAAAAACAAAACAGCAAATGTAATCTTGCCTTAATCTCAGAAAATCTAAGTAATAGTAAATAACGGGAAGTTCAATAAGAATAAATCGTGCTACTTAACCGAACGTAAACGGGATTTACACCCGTATTGCATCGTGGACTCGTAAATAATAAAGATAAGCTCTGGATGGGCTGGTTTAAAGTCCCATTACGAGGCTCGTTAATTTTCGCTCTGCGTGTAAAACCACACGTTAACCGGACATAACATCAGGTTAATGGGGGTTTTACCATGGGTAGAAGCTCATTTAATCTCCCTATCAGTTCGATATTTCCCCTTCAGCCAGACGACCATCACAGAGGTTTTATTAATTGAACAAATTTTTGTTATTTTAACAGATTCCCCCAATCGAGTTTTATGTGCGTCTTGTTCATTTCATTAGATGTGCGGATAAATCGCTCGGATGTACAGACGGTTAACCCTTTAATGCTCAGCTTGGAGACGAGTAATCCACAAGGCAACCAAGGTTTCTGTCTAAGGCCAGGGAGTTAAAGGTTTTACAGTCATTCATACACATGCTTTAAAGAGAGGAAGGGCCCCCAAATTAACAGCACGTGCCTAGGGCCCCTTTAGTTATTGTAGGGTAAAACGATGCTACTGTATCGAGATCTAATGTGAAAATCGGTCAGGAAGAAACGTAATGGTGAATGTCATCAAGAATCACTTGTTAGAGGCAGATTGAGGCTCAAAATCATCTGGAGAGAAATATTATAGACTGAACTAGTTCACTTACTATAAAGAGAGGTTGTACAGGAATACTAATAAGGCCCCAGTTTTGATAAGCAGATGAAAAGAATATTGTAAAGAATAATTAATTATAATATAGTCTAAGGAATCTTCTAAAAGGAGTTATCTTATTATAATATAATTCTAAGGAATCTTCTAAAAGAAATCACTAGTTAGAATATCTTCTAATAATATTGAAGAATAATCTAATTATAATTATTTCAGGAATATTCATAGGAATCACAATTATAAGTATTTCCAAGGAAATATTCTAATAGGATACATCTATTATAATCATATTTCCAAGGAATATTCTTAAAAGGAATCTCTAATTATAATAAATTTCAAGGAATATTCTCTAAGGAATCAGTCTAATTATAATATTCCAAGGAATATTCTAAAGGAATATTAATTATAATATATTTCCAGGAATATTCTAATAGGAATCATCTAATTATAATTTTCCAAGGATATCTAAGGAATATCTAATTAGAATATTTCCAAGAAATATTCTAATAGGAATCATCTAATTTATAATATTTTCCCAAGGAATATTCTAATAGGATCATCTAATTATAAAATTTATATTTCAAGAATATTCTAATAGGAATCATCTAATTATATAGAATTTCCAAGGAATATTCTAAAAGGAATATCTAATTATAATGTATTTCAAGGAATATTCTAAAAGGAATCATCTCATTATAAATATATTTCCAAGGAAATTCTAAAGGAATCATCTAATAATCATATATTCCAAGAATATTCTAAAAGGAATCATCTAATTATAATATATTTCCAAGGAAATTCTAATAGGAATCATCTAATTATAATATTTTCAAGGATATTCTAAAAGGAATCATTCTAATTATAATATATTCCAAGAAAAATTCTTAAAGGAATAAAGGAATCATCTAATTATAATATATTTCCAAGGAATATTCTAATAGGAATCATCTAATTATAAATATGTTCAGAGAAATTTCTAAAAGGAATCATCTAATATAATATTATTCCAAGGAATATTCTAATAGGAATCATCTAATATAAGATATTCCAAGGAATATTCTAAAAGGAATAATCTAATTATAATATATTTGTAAGGCAGTACGGGGCTCAGCGGTTAGCACTGATGCCTTGCGCCGTTGAAGTCCGTGTTCAAATCCACTTGACACATCTGCAAGTGTTTGTTGGTAGGTTCTCCCCGTGCTTGCGTGGGTTCCCCCACAATCTTAAAGACATACTGATAGTTGTATGTGTCAAATAATGTGCTTAGATTGTAGCTCTTCAGGGCAGGGCCTGATGTGAATGTATCATGTAATTGTAAAGTGCACAGAAGATGTTGGTGCTATATAAATCACAGTAATATAATAATACAAGGAATATCTAAAAGGAATCATCTAATTATAATCTATTCTAAGAATATTCATAAAGGATCATCTAATTATAATATAATTATAAGAATAAATAAACTAAAATCCGCATCAAGAAGACGTAATGATATAAAAGAAGTAAGTGTTTGGTATACGGTCTCACTTGGAATAACTTTATTAAACAATAGGAAGCTTTTAATTTCAATAATTAAATAATAGCGCTGAAAATCTACAGCTGAAACTGAATCATTCTAAAACACTTGTAGGATCTACCTTCCTTTCATCTATAGAAAATACCGTAAATAGTCAGAAAATATCCGAAGGGAGCACCGGATACCACGCAGCTCTTATACTTTCCCACCCACCGGGAAAGATTTGTGTCCAGTCACCAAATGTAACCAAAAAGAGCATCTTGGCCTCCTGCTACAAACACCCACAAGTTGTTTTGCATTTTAAATTACAAAACAAAGTTTTTTTAACCACATTTGCACACACAGTTTCTTAACACTGCGGCTCACCACTGATCACAACTGTTGTGTGTATCAAGCTCCATCACAATTATGTCGCATACGGGTTGATCTCCTATAATCAGATGACATCTGAGTAACAGATATATAAGGTTTAGTTCTCTTTAATGTCAAGGAGGTGATTGCACTATGGGAATGTCTTTATTATAATTCACATACAAGAATGGATTTCCAGCACATACATGGAAATGAAGCAGAACGTGCGTTGATTGCTCACCAGATCGATGCAAGCTTGTGCTACGGACACTTTTATATTCAAAAGTGGGCAGGTAAATTGCCACCGAAAAATGGTGATGGCGTTCGCATCCGATAATGGGCACCTTGGGGCCATATTTATATTTATACCATAAATGTACAGTAGTGGTCCGTAAATCTATGACTGATCTTAGATTAAGAAGCAATAGAATACCATGTTGGTTGTTTTACTACCTCATGGTATTCTGTGAAAGAACAGTCATAGATTTACAACGTATGCCGTAAAAGTACTATCGCGGCCGTACATTAACGAAAAAAACTTGCTAATACCGGGGTTTATAACACGGCCCTAATGTGGCCAGACTGATTGCAAAAAACTAGCGTGCGCTTTCTAACGTGCGATATAATAATAAAAAGGTATATAGCGCATCCAGTCTTCAACAGTGTTCAGTTATTTATTCACACATGTAACGTTTCGGTACCCATGTGGTACCTTCTTCAGAAAACATTATGTTGTCTGAAGAAGGTACCACACGGGTACCGAAACGTAATAATACACTGAACACTGTGAAGACTGGTGCGCTATATACCTTTTTTCTACCATATATGATTGAGTGCCCAGTATATGGCTCTATAGTAGCACCCAGCACTATTAATTCTTTGTTAAAAGGGGTGTGCGGAGACCAAATGTATACTTGTTGGATAATATAATAAATACATTTTAATTGGATTGCCGAAAAAGTACTGAACGATCACTATGCACCAGGCAGCTCCAATTTAACAGGGGGAGGGGAGACTGTTGTAGGTGACTGTCTAAGGATCGTACGCCAGTTGCGAACGCGGGGTCCCGACCCAACGTTTCCTTTTGTAGGCCACTTTATCAGGCCGAAAAGGTCGTTCATTCGGGAGATGTGCCAGGTCGGTCATTGCAACGATCCCGAACACGTACGTTCGTACAGATGTGTTTAACAGGTCTGGACCCGCAATCGCACGTGTACGAACCTTAAGAATGAAGGGGAAAGGCGTGTGTCATCTGTTGAAATACCATTTTTTAACCACCATGTGGAGAAGACACATGTAGATTTACATTTCGCTACAATCGATTGTTCAGTTCTTGCAGGTGTTGTTTGACGGTAAGAAGAAATACCTGTTTATAAAAGAAAGCTGATATGCAATTCTATGGAGGTCTGGAGCCAGGCCTTGTGAAGATGGATGTGCAGTCCAGTTGTAACTAAAGGGTAACTAAAGTGGTTAAAACATTTTAAACTTGTTTAAAGGGCATGGTCATCCTTAAAAACAACAAAAAATAATGGTAAAAGACGTATTACTAACCAAATATTAATGATAATTATTGTCCCTATTCTGGGAGTAAGCTGGCCCCTCCCCCATGCTGTCAATCAAGGATGTAAACTGACATCAAACCAATGATGACTGCGGGTTCCTCTGCACATGTCAAGCTTATAAAAAGCTCATTGAGCAGAGGGAGAAGGCAGATAGAACTTATTATAAATATCTGGGTTGTAAAGTTGGAGTTTTGTTAAAAGGGGAAAATGGCCCTTTATTTAATTGGAGAGGCGAGAAGAAAGAGGGTTTAAAGACCCCTTCAACATTTTGACCACCAAACATTGAAAGAATATTGGTCCTTCTCATTAGTCTATAGGGCAGCATAACCATGATCCGATATATCCATTAAGTACTCTGACCAACGTATTCTAGTGTATGGGTTACCTGATTGGTAGTTTGGGCTTCTATAGGATTATAAATGAGTTCCACATTGTCCCTTTATTCCGTACGTCTGCACACACAAGTGATCATCAACATTCAGTCTGTGGTACGTAGCACAGCGTTGATTTGTCTGGTACAGTTTATCTCCTCTGCGTCACACATTAAAACAACAGGAAACACACATGTCACATGTGATTATCAATAGAATTGCTACATAAAGAAACGTTTAGTTCGATCTTCAATAAATGTGTTTATCTCAATGAAAACTTACAGGGTTATTCAATGAATGTCTTATTTAATAACCAATCAGATGCACCAATAGCACCATTTTTAATGATAAGAACTTTTATTGAATCTTCGATAGAAGCATAAAAAGGAACAGTTGATGAAAAATGTATATAATGGGCAACAAAACTCGCTGGTGCATTGTACTAATAGGTCATATCAGAGGACACGTGGAATTCCTTATGATTGGAGAAAAGAAGTCATCTTCAGGTAAGGAAAGGTTTCTTTACGGGAGAACGGTGAAATCTTGGAACTGTGGAAATGTCTTCCAGCAGAGTGGTTAATGGCAAGTTCATTAAAAGCTTTAAAAAGGCTGGATAAGTTTCTAAAACTAAATAATATTGGAATTACTGGTATTAATACATATACTGTAGTTCTGGTTGGTACGGGGATACTATATAATATTGAGGAATTACTGTTATTAATACATATACTGTAGTTTCGTTTGTACAGGGACATTATATAATAGTAATTACTGGTATTAATACATATACTGTAGTCCTGGTGTGGTACAGGATATACTATATAATATTGAGAACATGGTATAATACATACACTGTAGTCTGGTTGGGTACAGGGATACTATATAATTTGAGAATTACTGGTATAATACATATACTGTAGTTCTGGTTGGTACGGATATACTATATATATTGAGAATTATGGTATTAATCTATACGTAGTTCTGGTTGTACGGGGGATACTATATAATATTGAGAATTACTGGAATTAATACATATACTGTAGGTCTGGTTGGTACGGGGTTACTATATAATATTGAGAATTACTGGTATTAATACATATACTGTAGTTCTGGTTGGTACAGGGATACTATTAATATTGAGAATTACTGATATATATTAACATATAGTGTAGTTCTGGTTGGTACGGGGATACTATATAATATGAGAATTACTTGTATTAATACATATACTGTAGTTCTTGTTGGTACGGGGGGATACTATATTATATTGAGAATACTGGTATAAATACATAAGTAGTTCTGGTGGTACGGGATACTATAAATATTGACAATTACTGGTATTAATAGATATTACTGTAGTCCTGGTTGGTACAGGGATACTATTTATATGTATTGAATTACTGATATTAATACATATACTGTACTTGGTTGGTCAGGGGATACTATATAATATTGAGAATTACTGGTATTATACATTACTGTAGTTCTGGTTGGTACGGGGATACTATATATATTGAGAATTACTGGTATTAATACAATACTGTAGTTCTGGTTGGTACAGAGATACGATTAATATTTGAGAATTACTGGTATTAATACACATACTGTAGTTCTGGTTGGTACGGGTATGCTATATAATATTGAGAATTACTGGTATTAATACATATAATGTAGTTCTGGTTGGTACGGGGATACGATATATATATATTGAGAATTAAGGTATTAATACATATACTGTAGTTCTGGTTGGTACAGGGATACTATATAATATTGAGAATTACTGGTATTATATCATATACTGTAGTGTCTGGTGGTACGGGGTTACTATATAAATTGAGAACTTACTGGTATTTAATACATATACTGTAGTTCTGGTTGGTACGAGATACCATATAATATGAGAATTACTGGTATTAATATCATATACTGTAGTTCTGGTTGGTACGGGATAAATATATTGAGAATTAGTGGTATTAATAAATATAGATCGGTTAATCCAGATTCTGATTGTCATTTAGAGTAAGGGAGGAATTCCCCCGTTTCCAGTTTTTGGGGTTTTTTTGCAGGTAGGGACATAGGTCTTTATTCTGCCTCCAATACTATGTTATATGTAACTGTTTATACAGACATTATGGGTAGGGTATAAAAGTTGGACTAGATGGACGATGTCTTATACAACCTCCAGTACTATGTTACTATGTAACTGTTATACAGACATTATGGTAGGGTATAAAGGTTGGACTAGATGATGGATGGATGTCTTTTTACAATCTCCCAGTACTATGTATATGACTGTTATAAGACTAATAATGGGTAGGGTTAAAGGTGGATTAGATGGACGTAGTCTTTATTCAAACTCAATTATTATGTTACTATGTAACTGTTTTACAGACATTATGGGTTAGGGATAAAAGTGGACTAGATGGACTTATGTCTTTATACAACCCCCAATAATTCGTAATTATGTAACTGTACAGACATTATGGGTAGGGTATAAACGTTGTATTAGATGGACACATGTCTTTATACAACTCCAATACTATGTTACTATGTAACTGTTATTACAGACATTATGGGTAGGGTATTAAGGTTGGACTAGATGGACGTATGTCTTATACAACCTCCAATACAGTAACTGTTATACAGACATTATGGGTAGAGTATATAAGGTTGGAACTAGATGGATGTATGTCTTTATACAACCTCCATACTAATGAATATGACTGTTTAAGACATTATGGGTAGGTATAAAGGTTGGACTAGATGGGTATGTCTTTATACAACCTCCAATACTATGTTACTATGTAAGTGTTAGACATTATGGGTAGGGAAATGGTTGGACTAGAGGTGGTGGATTGTCTTAACAACTCCAATACTATGTTACTATGTAACTGTTATACAGACATTATGGGTGGGTTATAAGTTTGGACTAGATGGATGTATGTCTTTATACAACCTCCAATACTATGTTACTAGTAACTGTTAGACATTATGGGTAGGGTATAAATGGTTGGACTAGATGGAGATGTCTTTATACAACCTCCAATACTATGTTACTATGTAACTGTATAAGGACAATGGGTAGGGTATAAAGGTTGGACTAGATGGATGTATGTCTTTATACAACCTCCAATACTATTGTACTATGTAACTGTTAGACATTATGGGTAAGTTATAAAGGTTGGACTAGATGATGGATGGATGAGATGTCTTATACAACCTCCAGTACTATGTTACTATGTAACTGTTAGACAGACATTATGGGTAGGGTATAAAGGTTGGACTAGATTGACGTATGTCTTTACAACCTCCAATAATATGTTACTATGTAACTGTTATACAGACATTATGGGTAGGGTATAAGGTTGGATAGATGGACATATATCTTTATACAACCTCCAATACTATGTTACTATGTAACTGTTAACAGACATTATGGGTAGGGTATAAAGGTTGGACTAGATGGACATATGTCTTTATAACCTCCAATACTATGTTACTATGTAACTGTTATACGACATTATGGGTAGGGTATAAAGGTTGGACTAGAGGAGTATGTCTTTATACAACCTCCAATACTATGTTACTATGTAACTGTTATACAGACATTATGGGTAGGGTATAAAGGTGGACTAGATGGACGTATTCTTTATACAACCTCCAATACTATGTTACTATGTAACTGTTATACAGACATTATGGGTAGGGTATATAAAGGTTGGATTAGATGGACGTATGTCTTATACAACCTCAATACTATGTTACATATGTAACTGTTATACAGACATTATGGGTAGGGTATAAGGTTGGATTAGATGGACGTATGTCTTTATACAACCTCCATACTATGTGTTACTATGTAACTGTATAAGACATTAGGGTAGGGTATAAAGTTGGACTAGATGGACGTATGTCTTTATACAACCTCAATACTATGTTCTATGTAACTGTTATACAGACATTATGGGTTAGGGTATAAAGGTTGGACTAGATGTCGTATATCTTTATATAACCTCCAATACTATGTTTACTATGTAACTGTTATACAGACATACTGGGTAGGGTTATAAAGGTTGGACTAGATGGACGTATGTCTTATACAACCTTCAATACATGTTACTATGTAACCGTTAGAAGACATTATGGGTAGGGTATAAAGGTTGGACTAGATGGACGTATGTCTTTATACAACCTTCAATACTATGTTACTATGTAACTGTTATACAGACATTATGGGTAGGGTATAAAGGTTGGACTAGATGGATGAATGCCATTATACAACTACCAGTACTAAATTACTCTTTACATTTTATTTCTTAATAAACAAACTTTTTATACATATTTATGTTTCTGGACCAAGTCAGTTAGAATTTAGCAAGCTGGGCTAGAGACGAGTTCAACTCACTGTAGGGTTGTGAATAAATAAAAGGTTAAGGTGTAGGAGATAAGAGCGATGGAGCAATAAAACTTCTATAGTCGCCCTCAGCTTCCACATCTGGAAAAATGTGTTTATTTGATATTTTATGACTAAGGTAAAAACCTGCCTTTGGAAATCAAGTTTTAAAAAAAAATCAAATTCTTCAGTGTATTTGTGCTAATGCCCACATAGCAACCAGCCTCTGTTTACAGATATAAAGCTAATAGTAGGTTAAAGTCCAAGTCAACCTGAATATCCAATTCTATTTTCATCCTCTATTAGGGCACGGCCACACTGCAGCGCAAATGTGCGATTTCACGTGCGATTTCGTTGCGTTTGCGCATGCGTTTTCTTCATTAGGTATAGGAAAACGCATGCGATTAAAAATGCGGAACGCAAATCGCAACGCAGACGAAAATGCGCGTTGCCGCGTTTTCAATGATTATTATAAAACCGCAAATGCAGAAAAATCGCAGCAGTGTGGCCTAGCCGTTAATTGGCACATAAAGTGCAGTCTGTGCAAATGCAATTAAATAAGTCGACAGAATTAGAAAAACTTATCACAAACCTGCTTATTATCTAAAACACGCTAAGAAGCGAATTTTAGGTAAACTTTCCCTTTCAAGAACAAAAATCACTTTATATCACATGTGATTATTCACACGTAACGGGAATTCCAAGGTTTGAAAATGAAGAGTAAAGGACACAATCCTTTCGGAAAACTGAATTCTGTGTTTTCATGCAAATATTTAGACATTTCTCCTTCACACGTAGATTTTGTTATCCCAGGGTTTAAAGGACGTCAACAAAATATAAATCTGGGGATTTAACTGTTTAGAGTGACTACATTACAGATGGTTTCTCCAGGAGGAATTATTAGATGTTAAGGGTTATTGGGGTGATTTTGCAAAAGCAAATTTAGTGTTGCCTTGAATTTAAAGAGGCAGTAAACTGCTGGGGGGAATTATTGGTATTAAGATAAACACCAAGTGGCTAATTCACCTTTCTACGTGATGCCTATTGTTATTAAAGGAGGGATCTATATTTTATTAAAATTCCCAGTAAAGAGCTGCCCTAGCAGGTAGGTACAGGGGGCTATGTCACATGCCCACCTTAACAAGAGGTGAAAAAAGGAGCTCATGTGCCAAGGTCCCTCTCTGGGAAGGGCTGTAGAACTTACCTGCAAGGTTGGGGGTATGTAGTTAAGAGCCAGAGGTGACACCTACCTGGGATGACAAGACAGGGTAATCCCATACAGTTAAGTCTAGGAGAGGAGACCTATGTAGGGGTACAAACAAATGAGGCTGATAACTCAGAAGCCCCTAAAGAGGAAACCAGTCTAGAGAAGGTCCACAGGTATGTAGATTCACTAGGTCAGGTCCACCAGAAAGGTAAGTAGATTCACTAGGTCAGGTCCACCAGAAAGGTAAGTAGATCAGGTCCACCAGAAAGTAAGAATGGGCAGGTTTGCACAGGGAAGGAGAATCTAGTGCAGATGCAGCAGCTCAGACGTCAGGACTGAACCCTCCTCTCCAAATAGGGAAATAATATCTCAACAAACCAAACCGCCTCTGCCCACCCTGGGAGGGGATAGGAAGAGAGGGGACTGTCCTTCATGGTCTTCACACACAGCAGGTACAGGGTATCACTGGGTCAGGGAGAGGGGATGGGGGGGTCCGCAATGGGGCTCTGCTTCCTACAGGTTATTTTATTATCTCTGCAGCTAAAACATTTGGAAATAACTTAGGAATCCAGTGGCTGCACCAAGTGGTTCTTGTAACAGTTCTAGATCAACCTTTACACAAAATCACACCGTGTGCCCAGAAACATTCTGTGCAATGACAAATTTTGTGAGTGCACAGAATCTTATTCTGTTAAATAGAAAAAAACACTGTGCACACAAAATCATTCTATAAAAGGACAAAGCACAGAATCATTCTATTTATTCTCTATATATGTGCAGATTCATTCTGTAATATGAAAAACACAGACACATCCTGTAAAATTTAGGCTTCGTTCACACTATGCGTTTTTTTTACGTTAACGATTCAGTGCGATGTTTTGCTGCGTTAACGCACTGTGGCTGGCATTCTTTTCAATGGCAACGCTGTGCGTTACTGCACCATACTGCTGCAGGCAGAGCGTTTTTTACACCGCGGTGCAATGTAAATGGTGCTGTTCAATTCCACTGCACATGCGTTTTGGTGCAATGACATTCTTCTGATTGGCTGTTGGATTGGTCACACATGCTCAGATCTCTGATTAACCGAGTCAACCCTTCGAATGCGACCATAACAGTCACTATTATTAGGGTTCGGTAAAGTGGGAGCATTGATTACAGAGAAATCAATGGAATAAGAAAAATTATTTTTCTTGAAAGTATATGTATATGGTCTGAACTTCCCCTTTAACATTACAAATCAGACCAGGACACATCAAGGTATATACGGATAGTTCTTTGCTTACGTGGGTTTGTCGCCCACGTGTGGACAAAAGCATTTCCAATGCGACTGTTGCCATCCAGGATCCGAACTTTATACTTTGGAGATCCTTCCATGTGAATTTTTCCCAAGAACTGGAATCAGATTTAATTATGACCTTGGTTATTTTTCACATGGAATCGAACAGAAAACCAATAATATTTTAACCAATGGAAACCCTTAGAGGGCAACTGGGTCATCCAAACATGTTAATCCTAGTCTATGATTAAGGACGCGTCCGAACCACGTCAGACCTACCACTTCCGTTTCCGATCTTATATGTGCCGTGATATGTAGCAATAAAAATGTATACTCCACCATACCATTTTAGTAAAGCTGAAAAGGCACATTTACAGTGTCTTTATATAAAGTTTTAACCCAATTTTCTTTATAGCATATTAAATAAAAGCCTGCAGCCTTTCCTTTAAAATGAGCCCTGAATCACACCTTTGGCTGCAGCCTGTGAGAAATTATATAGTAGATAATGTTTAAGCTTCCAGTAACTTATGTGACATCACCTTAACCTCTGCTCCGCCCCTCCCAGAGCATGCCGACTTAAGGCTGAATACTGGGAAAGACAGGAAGTACCTGCACAGACTTAAAATGCAGAGATTGCCACATGGCTAAAAGCTGGTGAAAGCAGGAGTTTTATCTAGAGATGTGATCCAGGGTTCATTTTAAACAAACATGGACCACAATTGCCTTTTAAACAAGTTTTTTTTTTTTTAACCACATTTAAAAAAAAAATAAACAAAAGTTCTCTTCCTAATGTGCGGAAATCACACAGAAAAATTAGGAAAATCTAGCAGTTTTGTGTTCATCGGCCAGGTCAATATCCCTTTAAAAAATACCAATCTGCCATTTGAACATTTTCATCATTGACGCTTCAAAAAAAACTTCCCAGCAATTGCTCCAAACTCCAGGGCAGGTGTAGCTTTACATATTTATATCGAGTCTTATGGGGCGAATTACCCAGAGGAGCTGGGCAATTATATGGAGTTAAAGTCGCGCTAACCTGTTTGATACCAGTATGACTAACTTCATATTAGTGTTGGGTACGCCCTGTAAAATTTAGAAACCTGCAGGGCGATTTACCCAGAGCTATCACACCGGATAAATCTCCTGAATGCGATTCAATATCGCATTTGCGCACGTGGGTAAATCACAGCGTGATCTTAAAATCATGTTCTAAAACTAGCACAATTGCTATCGTATTGCGAGCGCCGAAAGCGTGGGTGTTTTATGTTACCTGCGCATTCGGCAAGAATATGGAGTAAAGTCACGCTAACTGGTAGCGAACTGGTTAGCGCGACTTTAACTCCATATAATTGCCCAGCGCCTCTGGGTAAATCACCCCACTGGAAAGTGGGAAGGGTTCAACCCACAAACAGGAAGCACAACAAAATCGCTCTAAATATGGTCGCCATAACAAACTTATTTGGACAGTCAACGGTTTACAATTTTTTGGATTAATCCTCATCATTTAGGGGTTATATATATATTGTCTCTCTTACACAAAGAGAGGTCATTAAATTAATGGCATTAATAAACTAATTAACATTATTTATGTATTTATTTAGGCCAGATGAAAAGTGGGGATCCCAACAAGGGTTCGGAAATTTGTCTTTCATCAACTGCTGTTGACTACAAATCCCAAGATCCCCTGTGGTTTATGGAAAGGCATTACAGGAACAACCAAGAGTAGACATGTTTTCCAAATTTAGTCACGCTACACTCCCCTCTCCCAAATTAAAGCTTAATTTACAGTGATAGAAAACCAACACAATTCCCTTGGATGTTGGGTGAAGCATTTGAAGGAATGCCGTCCAGTCTGTGGTTAAGCCTTGAAGAAAAGCTCAAAGCAAAATATTTATGCAATATACTGGCAGGGATAGAAGTCATGTGTGGAGCTTAAGGTGCTAGTGGGAACACAGGATCTCATCACCAGTGAGGAATGCTCAAGCTGGGCTGTAACGGTTCAATCTGGATGGTCTTCCCCCACTTTACTGCCACCTACTGGGCTCCACAGAATGAGCGCAGAATCAGTCCTGAAAATGTGTTTTAGCCTGGACTTATCCTTTAATTAGGGTAGGTTTCCCCATCGGACCATGTCTGGATGTTTATCATTTATAACCACAAACTTTTTTTTTTTTTTTAAACAGAAGTAAATAATTATTGGTAAGTAAAAGATGGTTTCTTGCCAAGAAAGCTCAGGATCTTGATTCTATTTGAGCAGCAAAACAAATAAAACTTAAGTTCATTAAAGGTCATCAATCCGTACGCTGCGGAGCCACGCACACGCTGGAAAGATTGGTCAATCTTGGAAACTCTTTATCTCAGGACAAAGCGGTAACACGTACGCCTCTAAAGGCGAGATACAGCTATGCCTTACCTCCCGGTCTTCAATTCATGCAAAGGGGCACTATACTCGTGCACAGACCGCTTTCTGGACCCTTCATTAACATACCTGACTTTGTCAGAGATTGCCAGAGTAGTCAGGCTTTATGTATAGTGTCCTTTCTCAACTATATTTTATATTGGTCCTCAAAAATACTCACTTCTGCCTGTGATGTTCACATAGATATGGAGAACCAGTGACCAAAGCCATGTACACACAAGATAATTGTCAGATAAATCAGATGACCTAATGGCTGCATTCTAAAGGTGGGCATACACATGTGATTCCACAGCATGTGTACCGACGGATCACATTGGTGTCGGATCACATTGGTGTCGGATCACATTGGTGTCGGATCACATTGGTGTCGGATCACATTGGTGTCGGATCACATTGGTGTCGGATCACATTGGTGTCGGATCACATTGGTATCGGATCACATTGGTATCGGATCACATTGGTATCGGATCACATTGGTATCGGATCACATTGGTATCGGATCACATTGGTACCTGTCGGCACACATGCTGTGGGAACAGCACACACGGACCCGACCAATCCTTATACGCGGTATGGGGATTCGTCGGCTGTGCGGCCATACACAGTACAATCGGATCAGCTTCCTTAACTTCAAGTAAAGGGAGCTGATACCGATGGCCGGAAATCTTCCATCATTCCCGATCGACGGGAGTGCCATGTGTATGGCCACCATAACTCTGTGCCATAACCAGAACCCAACATGCACAGTAATACAGACCCTGAGGTTAAGACCCTTATTGTAGGCCAAAATACATGTATCACAAGGCTATGGAAGATGGAAATGTGAGTGTTTAGAACACCTTTTCATTGCCCTATATACAAGTACATCAAGAAGACGCCCCCAGTTTAGATCCCCCTGTAGAGTGAGGCCAAGAAATCAACATCTCCCTCCTGAATGCTGTGATTTTGGATGGTTCTCAGATTTCAATTTAGATTTTCCATTTATTATTTATAGTCGGATACACTACAAACTGCACGCAAACAGTCAGGTGACCCGTAAAATCAGTTCGTAGTTTGAAAGGCCTCGTGCTCCGTGTAAGACACTTTCAATGGGAGATTCTTCTGCAGGGAAAATCGGCCACATCTCAGTTCTCCTGCAAGGAATGAAAGCTGTAGTTAAAGGGTCAGGTATTTAAAATGTAATTAATACTGGACTATATAATAAAGGTATTATTATTCTGTAATCTGCATGATCAGGGCCCCAGATGGCAATCTATACAAGGGCCACATTATCAAATTTGCACCGATAAGAACAGGTAAAACGTGTACAAGAAACAAACATTTTCTAGAATCTTAACAGAACGCACAACATCTGTGGACCACCAGTCTACAAAATTAACACGTGTGAACAATCTGGTCATTAAATGGTGCTCTCCTCCCATGGAGGCCTTTAAGTATGGGAGGGGAAAGAAGAATTACAACGCCAGCAATGCCGTCTTATAGCTACTGGGTCGCACCAAACTAAACGCGAACAAGAAGCGAAACTGTATAATAAACAAAGGTTGGGAATTATTAGAAAATTCATGAAAAAAAAAAACAACCCACAGAGGATAAATTCTACTTTTAAGCTATTACCACTCCCAGAATCCTCAGTGATATCAATAGAAGATGATAAAGTTATGGCGGGTGGGAATTCCAAATTTCCTCACCCATGAATGACATCTCCAATACAACGCTAATAGTTTCCACAATGTTCCCCGGCAGCCATTAAATAATTAGGCGGTTAGCAGGCGCTGGGCGATTAACCAAGACAACACATTTGGATGCAATTACAGATTTAACCATTTGCTGGCACAGCAGAGCCACCGTACACCACCGTAATAAAATGGATCCGTGCATTTAACACAAACCAGATCCAAAAGGGATTTTCTATAGGGAGATATACCAAACGGTGGATATTAATATGCCAGGGTGTCTATTGACGTGGTTTCTTGGTGATGATCCATCCGTTAAACACATGTGGTGTACCGGACACACGCAGACTAATATCAGATGATTATTGGGGTGAGCATGAAAGGGATTGGGGCAGCTAGGGTTATTACTAAAGGTCAAGTAAAGAAACAGAATAAATCATCAATCCAAGATCACAAAGCAACAGGAGTCAAGTTCTTCCGAGCACCAGGGTTCATTTTATGCTCTTTGACCAAGGGACTCTCTTAGGTCAGAGAAGTTAAAACTCAGAAAGCTACAAGGCACTTTAAGCCCTCAGCTTCCCCCATAAGACACACGCCAGATGTTGGGAAATGTAGTTCATGCAGGTGCTGCAAAGGAAGGAGTTTGTGGCCTGTGCTCCTTGATGTCTGGGAAAGACTTACTTTAACAAACTTGCCGTGAATAAGGTATGGGGACCTGAAATCGTTCTGGCAGTTGGAGTATGCCATTCCTATGCCTGTACCAGAGAAAAAAGCGATTGGCCACGTCTTCCCTGTAATAAGAAAACACAAAAAGAATAAGGGTTATGATTGGTCACATTAAAGGGGGCACTTCATTGCAGCGTTAGGGCCAGACTCCACTGCTGCGATTCATATCTGCGATGTGTCAGTGGGGGTGATGTAGTCTGTCTGTTTTAAAGTTGTTATTAAGGGCTATTGGCCAAAGACGCATTGAGTTTGCTGTGTTGCCTGAATACTGAGCCCCCCGAATAATACGTCCAATTGGATCCTTCTTTCCACCAATTTCTTTGATTACATTATACTGCAATTTCTGCGTGACTTTAATTCTATCATTAGAATTCCCATAAGCCTCAATGTTCCCTTTATATCTATATCAGCACATACAGCCCAGAATCTATTGATTAAAGAATCAAGTGGTGCTTCCTAAACAAGGATCTGGCAGTTCAAATCCACATTCCCCCCCCCCATTAAAACAGAGAGAGAAAGTGTCAAGTACATAGAGCAAGTCTCTGTAATCGTCTTTATCAACAAGGATTCTTATAAAGGAAAGATCAAGTTTCTAACTTTAATTCTCCTTTAAGACGCTGGCACAACATAATTGAAGTAATAAAGTAATTCTGTTCTAATGAAAAGCAGTTTTACCGGTTTTCAGTTTACAGCCACAAAAATGCCCCGCGAGGCGTTTAAAGTAACACAGCTGGTACTCAAGATGAGAACCCCCCATTCACCGCCCATATTCTGTACCTACAAACTAATAACGTGAATGATAGGAGTGGGCCAATTAGATCCATCGGATTGGGATGTAAATAGTTACAGCTGAAATGTAAACAGAGTGTTTGTGGTTTTAATGGCCGGGGAACTTGGGATCAGATTAAGTTTCTGCTCTGTAATTGTGATTTGGAACAATAAAGTCGCCTTGTTGGTGTCCTGCAATTACTACAAAATAACAAAATAGCATATGGTTTGTTATAGTAAAAAGAAGGACAATGCAGATCAGAGTTTTGGGGGATTTTCATTGGAGCGGTGGAAGCTAATCAGATAAGATAGAGGGGGCAAAACCACTGAAATGAAGGACTGACCTTCCGAGAGGTCTCATTCTTACCTTAGAGGGTTTTCAGGCGCTCTATGTCCGAGAAAGCGGAAGGGACCTTCCTTGAAGGGTATTGCTTTTTTGAAAAGGCTTCAATTTTGGTTGTTTAGTTTCCCTTTAAAGCTATCCCTAGTTCTGCTTACCCAGTGCAGAAGGATTAAAGCTAGACATAAACGAATTGATGTTTTCAGAAAATATGATTCCTGTCCCCACTTGCAATTGAGTGACTTCCATTGGTTTTCGATTGAAATGTGATTGGGGCAAAGCAAAAAGGTTTCTGCACCGAACGTACCGGAAGCCACATTTCTATCTGCATGTAGTTAAGTTCGAGGGTGCAAGGTGGCACAGCAATCTCCTATGTATTGTGACGTATCAATTGGTAATGTTGGCTTAAGGCTAAAGTCCCACTTCAGGGCACTTTCACTGGTGTCCATGTCTGCCTGCGTTTTCTGTTTACTACCGTGGGTAAAACGCATTAACAGTGCATCGGTGTCCGCTTGTCTGTGCTTTTATCTGCATTCCCATAGACTTAAATTGAAGAGCTAAACGGACAGGAATAGATACAAACGGACCAACAGTCATGCACGTGTGCGATTGACAAGAGGTTCAGAACTAGCGATTTTCATTAAAAGGGTCATTGCAGATCGGAAAACGCAAGAGGATAAAAACGCCCATAGAGGGACCTAGGTCTAAAGCCTCGTACACATGGGTGATGTGTACGAGATGTTCAATCGCATACACACTTGCCATTAGCGGCTGAAATCGACATCTGTCACGCATGTGCACGTGTTCAGGGGCCAATCGGTGCAAAGAGCGTTTGTGTGTACAAAGCTTAACTATAGGAGTAGGTGATCTACTCTGGTCTTACCCAAGGCATACAATATGGTAGCTTACCATCACAACTTACTTTTAAAGAAAATCACAGAGAAGACGATCCCCAATCCAAGGCCGGCACCTAAAACACAAACAGGAGCTTTTATTCATCAATTCATTCATTCAAGTTGAGATCTTAAGAAAAAAAACAACAAAAACACACACACACTTTTATTCTCCTTCTGAAGGTTTAAGAACGCTGTATGATTTATAGCCAAATTCTACCTCTATCTGTAGATTTGCCAACGCTGACAATGACCAAAGATCAAATAAAGGAAGAGCCATTAACTTTGATGGGAAACATATTTCCTTTAGTTATTTTCTGCTATGAACTCTGGATAAACTCTGGGGAAACCAGGCAATACTGTTTATTCCTTCATATAATGTACATTTATGTTATTTAGGGCTGCAGGCTGAAAAGAGTATTACTAGATCATGTTACTTAAAAACAGCATGCAGAACTCAATATACCAATAATTTAATGAAATTAGTCCCAAAACACATTTCAATGACTTACAGCTCAGAAAACTCTAATTAAAATGATGTATCATTTGTCTATGTAATTACTAACCAAGTAATATATTTCAGTACAGAAATCCCGGCAGGTACCGCCCCTCCCATAGCTCAGAGATTGCCGACATGCTCAGTGTGAGGAATTCTACAATTAGCTACATTGTATCTCCCTAAAGGAATTGCTCTTTGGCAAATGTTATGAAACATCACATGAAGGTTATTACTGAGCAGTGTATTGAATGAGAGGTGGGTGAGAAATCACTTTAGGAATAAAATAAGAAAGAAAACATAATACATTCTGATAAATATGGATCAAAGATGACAATATATTATCACACTCAACACAATATTACACCTCGAGTACATTTGCATTTCAGACAATACTCTGTTAAATTGCTAAAACTTTTTTTTGGTGTTAACTGTAGTTAAAGTAGGTGAGGGGTTAACTGGCAGTTACTTCAATGGGAGTTCACAGCAAACTGCTTGACATACACAATGGAACTTGCTTGATTCTCCCAGAGCGACGATAGTTCCTGCCAAATTACAGTTTTGTTACAGGAATTAGATGGGATTTGTCCTATAACAACATATTGATTTCAGGCCTTTTAGAAAAAAAAAAAAACGTGGCACATTTCCTGGTTGTTGAAAAATAAAAGGTTAAAATAAAAAGGGCAAGTTACACATGAATAGGATTTCTTTTTTTAATGTACTAGTGCTGCAGAGGTTAAAGGCCAGGTCAGACAAAAATCCCAACACAGTTTACTTTAAATTAAAGGGAAAGAAACGGTAACTTGTCTAGGATTTTTTTAAAAAATCCTCCTTCACTTCAGACGGACTGTCGGGGCGATCTGTCCACCCCAACACACATTTCTGGCCAGAGACATTACTAAGTCCATTAGTCATTATTGGTTTAAAAAGGAGAGACAAAATGGCAGCCGTCAGAACATAATCACTTACACCTTTCACCCTCAATGGTCTGAGAGTATTTCCATTGGTATCTGAAAATGTTACAAAATATCCTTTTATACTGAACTTGCAGTTTAGTTTTGTGATCCATTTAAGGACCATTCACATACCGCCTAGAACCTGCATAATGCAGTAATTCATTTACAAACAAATTTACTATGTAAGAAAAGGACATTATTAATAATATCCAATAGGAAAGGGGGCCAGGGACTGTAAATATTTGTTTCATTAAGATGAATTTAACAATGTTCAACAAAGTTTTTTTCCTTCTGTAAAAAAAGAAAAAGGTGAACTTTCTGTTCCCTCCAGAGAAGCGGGAGGAAGCAATGCAATATGGTGTAAATCTGTATGGGACGTGTGCCCGCAAACATGTCATTCCCCCCACCATATAATCTATTTACACCGTTCTGGATAACGTTCCCTCCTATCTGCCCACATATGAGCTTCTTTGGGGCTGCGAGGAAGGACAGAATCTCACATGAGCTGCCAAGTTGGTCTGTAATCCACTCGTCTCTCTGGTACCATTACAATAGCACAGCTGGGCCGTTACGCTATTAGGGATAATTACTATCCGAGAGAATTCATAAAGGGAACAAATTGCCTGACCTTTGATCTTAGTCTAGTTTTCCTGTCCTGAGATTTAAAGACCTACTTCACAGATGAACAGAACTAATGGCATTTGTAGTTTGTGGGACCCCTCCATGTAGTTATTGAATGCAGGGCAGCACCTACAGCAGTTTCACAGGACAACCCTCCATCCCCTAAAGTACCAAGGGAGAGGACTTAAATCGCTAAGCACACATTCCTTGGTACAGTTTCTATCGCCTGATATACTTACCTATATTTTATCTCACAGCTCTGGTCTTACGCCGACCTACAGACTGTCAGTGACGGGACCAATGGGAAGACACACTCGGCAGAGCATAGAGGGAACCACGGAGGCAGCTAATGGTGTAAGGGAAGGTGTTGCATATTATGGTAGTATAGACTTAGTGCTTTAGATTCGGACAGAAGGGGAACAAGGAATGTAGGTATAATTACCCTTTAATGATGTGTTTAGTTCTATAGAATAGTTCTATAGATGATCGGACAAATAGAACAATTAAGAGTGACATATTTTCAATGTGTATATCACATTAGCTGTATATCACATTAGCTGTATATCACTTGGCTTTATATTCTGGTTACCGAGATATATCCTACCAAGGTCAGAAAAACTCTAGTAGAAAGAGCACCTATGGTATCTCTCTGAGCACAGCACCAGTTATTACTATGGCACTTCCACCCTTTCCTATGTATCTGTATGTTACCCACCTAATTAGATTGTAAGCTCTACGGGGCAGGGACCTATTTCATCATGGTACATGTTTCAAGCACTTATATATATCATGCTGCACATATTTATATATTTATTTATTGTCCCCCTGCTTTGTATCCTATATTGTACAGCGCTGCGCCCCCTAGTGGCGCTATATAAACATATACATACATTACATACAATACAGAACAATTTTGCACATTCAATATTTATAAAGTAATAACTAAAAATCATATATAGAATAAAGCACATTCAACTATCTTTTTTGGTCTATTTGCTGCACGCAGCCTGAATTTTATTGGGGATGTATGCTATCTGGTTTATTCTTATGTATAATTTATGGACATTAGCTGTACACTTTATAGTGTGGATGTACACCCTGGTATATTGTGTGCAGGTTTAACAACTAGGTCTCGTGAGTATTTGTACTCCACCCTCAGTACGGCCAGGTGCCAGCCTCTAGGAAACAAGGCATGAAGCACAGGCTTTCAGCTCGTAAAATGCAAGTTAGGACTCAGCTGAAGGAATCAAACCATGACATAGTGGCTGAGCTTATTGGGATACGAACGTTTCGTTAACAAAGTACTTTCATAAATGGGCAGGGAATGGATATCCCTTATATTATATTTATATCTCCATAGGAGATTGCATTGAGTTTTTGGGAGCTACCAATCTGGTGGTGGGGTATAGGATATTACACATAGGAAAGGTGTATATGTATGTGTGTACTATCTCATGGTTACCATTTAAATGACCATCAGTAAATGTATATAATATTTAGCACTGACTTATATTAGGTACAACACAAAATATACAAAATACATAAACTTACTTACAGAGCTGAGATCCCTATTTTAAAATGGAATGGTCAAATGGCAGCTTAAACCACACCCCTGGGTCTGCTCTATACGAAAGGAAATATAATCCAAAAAAACTTTCTGTCTGCTACACAGGATTTAATGTGTATTGTAATGGACATATACACCAAGGCTCCTTATATACCACTTCCAGACGGCAGGTGGTGTCAGAGAGTAATAAAATGCAAGACATCCCTGCTCTCTATGGTAGGAGGAGAGAAAGTGAAAGTGGATTGTGGTGTGTGCTTTGGAGTGATATTGACTGCAACACAAGATCCTGTGTATAAGATCCTGTTACTACCTGTTGGGAGGACAGATTATTGGACAGACAATTTACCTTATTGGATACAAACTCTGAGATAACAGATAAGTGTACACCAACTTACAAAGACACACAATATACAGGCCTGGTCAATATTCAAAGTGGTGCACCATAGACAGGGACACCCCTGATTACAGAACATGTTATGTGGAAACCTATTTATGTGCACTGTGTGCCAGACCACCAGAGTAACCCACTGTGTGCCATACTACCCATAATCCTTCCATAAAGCACCACTAGAGTAACCCACTGTGTGCCATGCTACCCATAATCCTTCCATAAAGCACCACTAGAGTAACCCACTGTGTGCCATACTACCAATAATCCTTCCATAAAGCACCATCAGAGTAACCCACTGTGTGCCATACTACCAATAATCCTTCCATAAAGCACCACCAGAGTAACCCGCTGTGTGCCATGCTACCCATAATCCTTCCATAAAGCACCATCAGAGTAACCCACTGTGTGCCATACTACCAATAATCCTTCCATAAAGCACCACCAGAGTAACCCGCTGTGTGCCATGCTACCCATAATCCTTCCATAAAGCACCATCAGAGTAACCCACTGTGTGCCATGCTACCCATAATCCTTCCATAAAGCACCACTAGAGTAACCCACTGTGTGCCATGCTACCCATAATCCTTCCATAAAGCACCACCACAGTAACCCACTGTGTGCCATGCTACCCATAATCCTTCCATAAAGCACCATCAGAGTAACCCACTGTGTGCCATGCTACCAATAATCCTTCCATAAAGCACCATCAGAGTAACCCACTGTGTGCCATACTACCAATAATCCTTCCATAAAGCACCACTAGAGTAACCCACTGTGTGCCATGCTACCAATAATCCTTCCATAAAGCACCACTAGAGTAACCCACTGTGTGCCATACTACCCATAATCCTTCCATAAAGCACCATCAGAGTAACCCACTGTGTGCCATACTACCAATAATCCTTCCATAAAGCAGTGACCTGGTACAAATTGGTGGCAGCGGTGCTGGTAATACCATTTATTCTCCCTGTTTTCTTTGTATATTTGTTCTCTGTATTAAGCTATGGAGGCTGCTACTGAACGTATTGATTTAAATCTTCCTGTCCTTGTACCTGCAGATGAAATTCCCCAATTAGACTCAGTAGCTCTACCAGGCCCAATTGCCAAACCTATTTTTACATCTGATCCATTTGATGGGGTAACTAGGGAGTGGACTGATTGGCTAGAACAATTTGAATTTGCAGCCACTATTAATGGTTGGGATAAAGGTCCTTAGCCTTTTGCTTAGTGGTAAAGCCAGGCAGGTATACCAAGGATTTACTGTAATACTGAAATAAAAAGCAGTTTTCACTTATTAAAAATTGCTCTGAAACAACTTTTCTTCAATTAGATCTGTATAAGAGTATATAAAGGATAAATCAATTTCTTTAGGTAAACTGGGAATGAGAAATGTTTGTTTATACTTTAGATTATTAGGGCAATGCTATTACAATAACATGATGTTGTGAGGTACCTTCGTATAATATATGAGGTACCATCACACTTGTGTTGTGAATACTAATAATTATAACATGCATGTTTAGTTTCAACCACACAGTGTAGCAGGATTGCCTGGGTCTACTCTCAGAGCTGCAGGATTATCCTATTTGGGTATTCATATATATAATTCAATGTGTGTGTGTATGGGTGTTCCAGAAAAACTTCTGAACGACTGGGACAATTTGATGAGATTTGGTATACGGTAAATACGTTTTAGGACAGGAAAAAAACAACATAGGCTACTTTACAACATTTACAAACCACCATGTCCTTTATTCAACCTCTTTAGGTTATATGGGACGAGATCTGGCCTAGAGTCCTTCATCAGGTTTGGTACTGTTTACCCAATTTGTGGTTTGTGTTATCACAGAAGTTTCAATGCGGATGTGGGACAGGTAGCCGGTTCAGGTCATGGGCAGGTGCAGGTCGGATCAGGTAGTGGGTGCAGTCAACTTGTAGGTCAGTTTAATTGTGGGTGAGGTTGCGGGTCTTACTACCTCGCAAGTGTTATTATGCTGCAGGAGAAAGCTTGTTTTGGGGGTGAAACATGCTTTTAAGGAACCTACCAGATAGCAGGTGCGGTTCGTATGCAGGTAAGTGTTTTACGGGTTGACTACTGCACGCCAGTATGGGTGGGGTATAGGAACCCCCCAGCAAAGAAGCTGCCGTTGGGTGGGGCACTGGTTTTACAGTTACAGGTAAGGGGTGTGGGTCTGAAAAATTACACCTGTGCGGTCTACGCAAGTAACTGTTTTTGGATGTGGGATTTGTTCAATTTCGATTGCAGGTCTGAAAACTTAGACATGCATGGTTGGGTGCGGGTAACCATTTTGCAGGAATCTCAAGAAACCACAAAAGACTTATGTATGTATCCAGCACACTTCTGTCACAGAACAAAATTTGTCAGCAATAATTTATCCCACTGGGTGAACTACCGAAAGAAGCTGCAGAGGTGGCAGCAGCTCTTGCTACTAAAAGTCATTTTAACTGCGTGTTAACCATTTTTTTAACTTTATAAAATATCGGACATACAAAGGCAAGTGATATAATGCGTTATTTAACAAAAATGGATAACACACAGTAGTTTTCAAACTTCACCTTTAAAAAGTGCTTGGTTTATATGGCTCTTAAATAAGATAATATATTGTGGAGCTCTCAAAGAATCCATGAATTTAAAACACACATGAGCAGGTATAAGGGAATAAAAGCATTCATGGGGTAAATTAAATTATTTCAACTCATTTTACTGCCTCAGGAAACCAGCATATTAGACCAGAAGCAATACCCAATCATATTGTATGAAGAAAAATATTTGGAATTGGACAATTGGTAAAAAGGAAAACACACAATATAAAACAAACTAGACAAAATATTACCACATTCTAGCCCAGTAGGTACACCGTCCCTTTAACATTTTAAACAATCCTATAGAGCATACCACAGATGACCGCGCTAAATGCAACACATTAGATTTTACTAGGGAAACCCCCAATCTAAAAAATCGTCCCCATGTGTACCCACCTTCCTCACGTGTTTACAGACCCTGTGTCCGTGCATATGAAAAACGTGTAGCATATAGGATTTCCTAAATCAAGGGGTCAGACGCATTCTTGAGATTACAGCGAACGCCATTCAGGAAAAAGCGAGGCCTTTCAAACACATGCCACATCGGGCAAATTAGAACTATCAGGACTCAGCCAATCCAGACCTGGAACAAGGTCTCAACAATAAACTTGATTCTTCACATCCAAACAGCAAAATTGTGGTTAAGAAATAATGTTACATCTAATGAGGTTTATATCCAATACAAGCACATTATGCAGTCTTCAGCTAAAATGAAAATATCGGAAGCCAGGGAATGCGGGTATCTTGTTCTGGATGCTTATGGTCAATTGCCCCCAACCAATATTTTCAGCACATTATTAGATGTGTTATTAACCAGATATTTAAGCGAAATATTACATCCATTCTGGTAGTTACTTGGCCTCCCCTCTATTCAGTCAATCAAGATGCTAACTGACATCATAGCTAATGATTGACTGCATCCTCTGCACATGCTTGAGCTGATAAAAAGCTCATAGAGCAGACAGAGGAGGTGGATACCTTTGCCAGAACATAACTTATTAAATATCTGGTTAGAAATGCATATAATAAACAGGTAAGAATAGTAGTTGGGTCTGTTGGCAGGTAAGGGTAGGCATGCTGTTTAACTCAGGCATTCAGATAAATATGGCACTAAAAAAGGAGTTTTGGTTCTGTCCATTTTGTAACAGGATCCCCTTCTAGACACCATGAATGTCACGTTATTTAAACAAGAGCAGCACCGATAACATTTCACCAGGAACGAGCGCAAACCCCTTTTAAAGGCGTTCTTGTAGGAAATTGCTCGTGCTGGCTTTCAGAGGCGACAGAATTCTTAGCCCCAATTGTTCACCTAGGGGTTAACCCTGAAAGGAAAGGGTTAATCAGCAGCTAACGTGTGGTGGTCTTGGCCACCTGATCTCACGGAATTGTGCTTCCCAGCTGTTTTCACTAAACCGCGCCACCTCCAGCACAGCTCTAAACTCATAACAGTAAAACATAAAAGCCTTTATCTTATAATAAAAATGAACAGCAAGGCCTAATAGGAGGGAGGCTTTCCAGAATGAGCCGCAGGCAACTGGAGAGAGGAAGGGGGGGCTAAGAGGGAAAGCAGCATATCGTCCCTTCCCCCCCACATTTACAGTGTTTTATATATAAGTTTTAACCCAATTTCTTTATAGCATATAAATAAAAGCCTGCAGCCTTTCCTTTAAATGAGCCTGAATCACACCTTTGGCTGCAGCCTGTGAGAAATTATATAGTAGATAATGTTTAAGCTTCCAGAAACTTATGTGACATCACCTTAACCTCTGCTCCGCCCTCCCAGAGCATGCCGACTCTACGTGAATACGGGAAAAGACAGGAAAGTACCTGCACAGACTTAAAATGCAGAGATTGCCACATGGCTAAAAGCTGGTGAAAGCAGGAGTTTTATCTAGAGATGTGATCCAGGTTCATTTAAACAAACATGGACACAATTGCCTTTTAAACAAGTTTTTTTTTTTTAACCACATTTAAAAAAAAAATAAACAAAAGTTCTCTTCCTAATGTGCGGAAATCACACAGAAAAATTAGGAAAATCTAGCAGTTTTTTGTTCATCGGCCAGGTCAATATCCCTTTAAAAAATACCAATCTGCCATTTGAACATTTTCATCATTGACGCTTCAAAAAAAACTTCCCAGCAATTGCTCAAACTCCAGGGCAGGTGTAGCTTACATATTTATATCGAGTCTTATGGGGCTAATTACCAGAGGAGCTGGGCAATATATGGAGTTAAAGTCGCGGTAACCTGTTTGATACCAGTATGACTAACTTCATATTAGTGTTGGGTAGCCCGTAAAATTTAGAAACTGCAGGGCGATTTACCCAGAGCTATCACACCGGATAAATCTCCTGAATGCGATTCAATATCGCATTTGCGCACGTGGGTAAAACACAGCGTGATCTTAAAATCATGTTCTAAAACTGCACAATTGCTATCGTATTGCGAGCGCCGAAAGCGTGGGGTGTTTTATGTTACCTGTCGCATTCGGCAAGAATATGGAGTAAAGTCACGCTAAACTGGTAGCGAACTGGTTAGCGCGCACTTTAACTCCATATAATTGCCCAGCGCCTCTGGGTAAATCACCCCACTGGAAAGTCGTCAGGGTTCAACCCACAAACAGGAAGCTCTAAATATGGTCGCCATAACTGAAACTTATTTGGACAGTCAACGGTTTACAATTTTTTGGATTAATCCTCATCATTTAGGGGTATATATATATTGTCTCTCTTACACAAAGAGAGGTCATTAAATTAATGGCATTAATAAACTAATTAACATTATTTATGTATTATTTAGGCCAGATGAAAAGTGGGGATCCCAACAAGGGTCGGAAATTTGTCTTTCATCAACTGCTGTTGACTACAAATCCCAAGATCCCCTGTGGTTTATGGAAAGGCATTACAGGAACAACCAAGGTAGACATGTTTTCCAAATTTAGTCACGCTACACTCCCTCTCCCAAATTAAAGCTTAATTTACAAGTGATAGAAAACCAAAATTCCTTGGATGTTGGGTGATGCATTTGAAGGAATGCCGTCCAGTCTGTGGTTAAGCCTTGAAGAAAAGCTCAAAGCAAAATATTTATGCATATACTGGCAGGGATAAGAAGTCATGTGTGGAGCTTAAGGTGCTAGTGGGAACACAGGATCTCATCACCGTGAGGAATGCTCAAGCTGGGCTGTAACGGTTCATCTGGATGGTCTTCCCCACTTACTGCCACCTACTGGGCTCCACAGAATGAGCGCAGAATCAGTCCTGAAAATGTGTTTTAGCCTGGACTTATCCTTTAATCAGGGTAGGGTCCCATCGGACCATGTCTGGATGTTTATCATTTATAACCACAAACTTTTTTTTTTTTTTTAAACAGAAGTAAATAATTATTGGTAAGTAAAAGATGGTTTTTTGCCAAGAAAGCTCAGGATCTTGATTCTATTTGAGCAGCAAAACAAATAAAACTTAAGTTCATTAAAGGTCATCAATCCGTACGCTGCGGAGCCACGCACACGCTGGAAGATTGGTCAATCTTGGAAACTCTTTATCTCAGGACAAAGCGGTAACACGTACGCCTCTAAAGGCGAGATACAGCTATGCCTTACCTCCCGGTCTTCAATTCATGCAAAGGGGCACTATACTCGTGCACAGACGCTTTCTGGACCTTCATTAACATACCTGACTTTGTCAGAGATTGCCAGAGTAGTCAGGCTTTATGTATAGTGTCTTTCTCAACTATATTTTATATTGGTCCTCAAAAATCTCACTTTGCCTGTGATGTTCACATAGATATGGAGAACCAGTGACCAAAGCCATGTACACACAAGATAATTGTCAGATAAATCAGATGACCTAAGGCTGCATTCTAAAGGTGGGCATACATGTGATCACAGCATGTGTACGACGGACACATGGTGTCGGCCAGGATCACATTGGGTCGGATCACATGGTGTCGGATCACATTGGTGTCGGATCACATTGGTGTCGGATCACATTGGTGTCGGATCACATTGGTGTCGGATCACATTGGTGTCGGATCACATTGTGTCGGATCACATTGGTGTCGGATCACATTGGTGTCGGATCACATTGGTATCGGATCACATTGGTACGGATTACATTGGTATCGGATCACATTGGTATCGGATCACTGGTATCGGATCACATTGGTATCGGATCACATTGGTACCTGTCGGCAACACTGCTGTGGGAACCACACACGGACCCGACCAATCCTTATACGCGGTATGGGGATTCGTCGGCTGTGCGGCCATACACAGTACAATCGGATCAGCTTCCTTAACTTCAAGTAAAGGGAGCTGATACCGATGGCCGGAAATCTTCCATCATCCGATCGACGGGAGTGCCATGTGTATGGCCACCATAACTCTGTGCCATAACCAGAACCCAACATGCACAGTAATACAGACCCTGAGGTTAAGAGCCTTATGTAGGCCAAAATACATGTATCACAAGGCTATGGAAGATGGAAATGTGAGTGTTTAGAACACCTTTTCATGCCCTATATACAAGTAATCAAGAAGACGCCCCCAGTTTAGATCCCCCTGTAGAGTGAGGCCAAGAAATCAACATCTCCCTCCTGAATGCTGTGATTTTGGATGGTTCTCAGATTTCAATTTAGATTTTCCATTTATTATTTTAGTCGGATACACTACAAACTGCACGCAAACAGCAACAGGTGACCCGTAAATCAGTTCGTAGTTTGAAAGGCCTCGTGCTCCGTGTAAGACACTTTCAATGGGAGATTCTTCTGCAGGGAAAATCGGCCAACATCTCAGTTCTCCTGCAAGGAATGAAAGCTGTAGGTAAAGGGTCAGGTATTTAAAATGTAATTAATACTGGACTATATAAAGGTATTATTATTCTGTAATCTGCATGATCAGGGCCCCAGATGGCAATCTATACAAGGGCCACATTATCAAATTTGCATCGATAAGAACAGGTAAAACGTGTACAAGAAACAAACATTTTCTAGAATCTTAACAGAACGCACAACATCTGGGACCACCAGTCTACAAAATTAACAAGTGTGAACAATCTGGTCATTAAATGGTGCTCTCCTCCCATGGAGGCCTTTAAGTATGGGAGGGGAAAGAAGAATTACAACGCCAGCAATGCCGTCTTATAGCTACTGGGTCGCACCAAACTAAACGCGAACAAGAAGCGAAACTGTAATAAAAAAAGGTTGGGAATTATTAGAAAATTCATGAAAAAAAAAAACAACCACCAGAGGATAAATTCTACTTTTAGCTACTACCACTCCCAGAATCCTCAGTGATATCAATAGAAGATGATAAAGTTATGGCGGGGGGAATTCCAATTTCCTCACCCATGAATGACATCTCCAATACAACGCTAATAGTTTCCACAATGTTCCCCGGCAGCCATTAAATAATTAGGCGGTTAGCAGGCGCTGGGCGATTACCAAGACAACACATTTGGATGCAATTACAGTTAACCATTTGCTGGCACAGCAGAGCCACGTACACCACCGTATAAAATGGATCCGTGCATTTAACACAAACCAGATCCAAAAGGGATTTTCTTAGGGAGATATACCAAACGGTGGTATTATATGCCAGGGTGTCTATTGACGTGGTTCTTGGTGTGATCCATCCGTTAAACACCTGTGGTGTAACGGACACACGCAGACTAATATGATGATTATTGGGGTGAGCATGAAAGGGATTGGGGCAGCTAGGGTTATTACTAAAGGTCAAGTAAAGAAACAGAATAAATCATCAATCCAAGACACAAAGCAACAGGAGTCAAGTTCTTCCGAGCACCAGGGTTCATTTATGCTCTTTGACCAAGGGACTCTCTTAGGTCAGAGAAGTTAAAACTCAGAAAGCTACAAGGCACTTTAAGCCCTCAGCTCCCATAAGACACACGCCAGATGTTGGGAAATGTAGTTATGCAGGTGCTGCAAAGGAAGGAGTTTGTGGCCTGTGCTCCTTGATGTCTGGGAAAGACTTACTTTAACAAACTTGCCGTGAATAAGGTATGGGGACCTGAAATCGTTCTGGCAGTTGGAGTATGCCATTCCTAGCCTGTACCAGAGAAAAAAGCGATTGGCCACGTCTCTTGTAATAAGAAAACACAAAAAGAATAAGGGTTATGATTTGTCACATTAAAGGGGGCACTTCATTGCAGCGTTAGGGCCAGACTCCACTGCTGCGATTATATCGCGATGTGTCAGTGGGGGTGATGTAGTCTGTCTGTTTTAAAGTTGTTATTAAGGGCTATTGGCCAAAGACGCATTGAGTTTGCTGTGTTGCCTGAATACTGAGCCCCCCGAATAATACGTCCAATTGGATCCTTCTTTCCACCAATTTCTTTGATTACATTATACTGCAATTTCTGCGTGACTTTAATTCTATCATTAGAATTCCCATAAGCCTCAATGTTCCCTTTATATCTATATCAGCACATACAGCCAGAATCTATTGATAAAGAATCAAGTGGTGCTTCCTAAACAAGGATCTGGCAGTTCAAATCCACATTCCCCCCCCCCATTAACACGAGAGAGAAAGTGTCAAGTACATAGAGCAAGTCTCTGTAATCGTTTTATCAACAAGGATTCTTATAAAGGAAAGATCAAGTTTAACTTTAATTCTCCTTTAAGACGCTGGCACAACATAATTGAAGTAATAAAGTAATCTGTTCTAATGAAAAGCAGTTTTACCGGTTTTCAGTTTACAGCCACAAAAATGCCCCGCGAGGCGTTTAAAGTAACACAGCTGGTACTCAAGATGAGAACCCCCCATTCACCGCCATATTCTGTACCTACAAACTAAAACGTGAATGATAGGAGTGGGCCAATTAGATCCATCGGATTGGGATGTAAATAGTTACAGCTGAAATGTAAACAGGTGTGTGTGGTTTTATGGCCGGGGAACTTGGGTCAGATTAAGTTTCTGCTCTGTAATTGTGATTTGGAACAATAAAGTCGCCTTGTTGGTGTCCTGCAATTACTACAAATAACACAAATAGCATATGGTTTGTTATAGTAAAAGAAGGACAATGCGATCAGAGTTTTGGGGGATTTTCATTGGAGCGGTGGAAGCTAATCAGATAAGATAGAGGGGGCAAAACAATGAAATGAAGGACTGACCTTCCGAGAGAGTCTCATTCTTACCTTAGAGGGTTTTCAGGCGCTCTATGTCAGAAAGCGGAAGGGACCTTCCTTGAAGGGTATTGCTTTTTTGAAAAGGCTTCAATTTGGTTGGTTAGTTTCCCTTTAAAGCTATCCTAGTTCGCTTACCAGTGCAGAAGGATTAAAGCTAGACATAAACGAATTGATGTTTTCAGAAAATATGATTCCTGTCCCCACTTGCAATTGAGTGACTTCCATTGGTTTTCGATTGAAATGTGATTGGGGCAAAGCAAAAAGGTTTCTGCACCGAACGTACCGGAAGCCACATTTCTATCTGCATGTAGTTAAGTTCGAGGGTGCAAGGTGGCACAGCAATCTCCTATGTATTGTGACGTATCAATGGTAATGTTGGCTTAAGGCTAAAGTCCCACTTCAGGGCGCTTTCACGGTGTCCATGTTTGCCTGCGTTTTCGGTTTACTACCGTGGGTAAAACGCATTAACAGTGCATCTGTGTCGCTTGTCTGTGCTTTTATCTGATTCCCATAGACTTAAATTGAAGAGCTAAACGGACACGGAATAGATACAAATGGACCAACAGTCATGCACGTGTGCGATTGACAAAAGGTTCAGAAACTAGCGATTTTCATTAAAGGGTCATTGCAGATCGGAAAACGCAAAGAGGATAAAAACGCCATAGAGGGACCTAGGTCTAAAGCCTCGTACACATGGTGATGTGTACGGAGATGTTCAATCGCATACACACTTGCCATAGCGGCTGAAATGGACATCTGTCACGCATGTGACGTGTTCAGGGCCAATCGGTGCAAAGAGCGTTTGTGTGTACAAAGCTTAACTATAGGAGTAGGTGATCTACTCTGGTCTTACCCAAGGCATACAATATGGTAGCTTACCATCACAACTTACTTTTAAAGAAAATCACGGAGAAGACGATCCCCAATCCAAGGCCGGCACCTAAACAACAAACAGGAGCTTTTATTCATCAATTCATTCCTTCAAGTTGAGATCTTAAGAAAAAAAACAACAAAACACACAACACCACTTTTTTCCTTCTGAAGGTTTAAGAACGCTGTATGATTTATAGCCAAATTCTACCTCTATCTGTAGATTTGCCAACGCTGACAATGACCAAAGATCAAATAAAGGAAGAGCCATTAACTTTGATGGGAAACATATTTCCTTTAGTTATTTTCTGCTATGAACTGGATAAACTCTGGGGAAACCAGGCAATACTGTTTATTCCTTCATATAATGTACATTTTAGTTATTTAGGGCTGCAGGCTGAAAAGAGTTATACTAGATCATGTTACTTAAAAACAGCATGCAGAACTCAATATACCAATAATTTAATGAAATTAGTCCCAAAACACATTTCAATGACTACAGCGTCAGAAAACTCTAATTAAAATGATGTATCATTTGTCTATGTAATTACTAACCAGTATATATTTCAGTACAGAAATCCCGGCAGGTACCGCCCCTCCCATAGCTCAGAGATTGCCGACATGCTCAGTGTGAGGATTCTACAATTAGCTACATTGTATCTCCCTAAAGGAATTGCTCTTTGGCAAATGTTATGAAACAATCACATGAAGGTTATTACTGAGCAGTGTATTGAATGAGAGGTGGGTGAGAAATCACTTTAGGAATAAAAAATAGAAAGAAAACATAATACATTCTGATAAATATGGATCAAGATGACAATATATTATCACACTCAACCACATATTACACCTCGAGTACATTTGCATTTCAGAACAATACTCTGTTAAATTGCTAAAACTTTTTTTTGGTGTTACTGTAGTTAAAGTAGGTGAGGGGTTAACTGGCAGTTACTTCAATGGGAGTTCACAGCAAACGCTTGACATAACACAATGGAACTTGCTTGATTCCCAGAGCGACGATAGTTCCTGCCAAATTACAGTTTTGTTACAGGAATTAGATGGGATTTGTCCTATAAAAACATATTGATTTCAGGCCTTTTAGAAAAAAAAAAAAACGTGGCACATTTCCTGGTTTGAAAAATAAAAGGTTAAAATAAAAAGGGCAAGTTACACATGAATAGGATTTCTTTTTTTAATGTACTAGTGCTGCAGAGGTTAAAGGCCAGGTCAGACAAAAATCCCAACACAGTTACTTTAAATTAAAGGGAAAGAAACGGTAACTTGTCTAGGATTTTTTTAAAAAATCCTCTTCACTTCAGAAGGACTGTCGGGCGATCTGTCCACCCAACACACCAATTTCTGGCCAGAGACATTACTAAGTCCATTAGTCATTATTGGTTTAAAAAGGAGAGACAAAATGGCAGCCGTCAGAACATAATCACTTACACCTTTCACCCTCAATGGTCTGAGAGTATTTCCATTGGTATCTGAAAATGTTACAAAATATCCTTTTATACTGAACTTGCAGTTTAGTTTTGTGATCCATTTAAGGACCATTCACATACCGCCTAGAACCTGCATAATGCAGTAATTCATTACAACAAATTTACTATGTAAGAAAAGGACATTATTAATAATATCCAATAGGAAAGGGGGCCGGGACTGTAAATATTTGTTTCATTAAGATGAATTTAACAATGTTCAACAAAGTTTTTTTCCTTTGTAAAAAAAGAAAAAGGTGAACTTTCTGTTCCCTCCAGAGAAGCGGGAGGAAGCCATGCAATATGGTGTAAATCTGTATGGGACGTGTGCCCGCAAACATGTCATTCCCCCCACCATATAATTATTACACCGTTCGGATAACGTTCCCTCCATCTGCCCACATATGAGCTTCTTTGGGGCTGCGAGGAAGGACAGAATCTCACATGAGCTGCCAAGTTGGTCTGTAATCCACTCGTCTCTTGGTACCATTACAATAGCACAGCTGGGCCGTTACGCTATTAGGGATAATTACTATCCGAGAGAATTCATAAAGGGAACAATTGCCTGACCTTTGATCTTAGTCTAGTTTTCCTGTCCTGAGATTTAAAGACATACTTCACAGATGACAGAACTAATGGCATTTGTAGTTTGTGGGACCCCTCATGTAGTTATTGAATGCAGGGCAGCACCTACAGCAGTTTCACAGGACAACCTCCATCCCCTAAAGTACCAAGGGAGAGGACTTAAATCGCTAGCACACATTCCTTGGTACCGTTTCTATCGCCTGATATACTTCCTATTTTTATCTCACAGCTCTGGTCTTACGCCGACCTACAGACTGTCAGTGACGGGACCAATGGGAAGACACACTCGGCAGAGCATAGAGGGAACCACGGAGGCAGCTAATGGTGTAAGGGAAGGTGTTGCATATTATGGTAGTATAGACTTAGTGCTTTAGATTCGGACAGAAGGGGAACAAGGAATGTAGGTATAATTACCCTTTAATGATGTGTTTAGTTCTATAGAATAGTTCTATAGATGATCGGACAAAAGAACAATTAAGAGTGACATATTTTAATGTATATCACATTAGCTGTATATCACATTAGCTGTATATCACTTGGCTTTATATTCTGGTTCCGAGATATATCCTACCAAGGTCAGAAAAAACTCTAGTAGAAAGAGCACCTATGGTATCTCTCTGAGCACAGCACCAGTTATTACTATGGCACTTCCACCCTCCTATGTATCTGTATGTTACCCACCTAATTAGATTGTAAGCTCTACGGGGCAGGGACCTATTTCATCATGGTACATGTTTCAAGCACTTATATATATCATGCTGCCCATTTTATATTTATTTATTGTCCCCCTGCTTTGTATCCTATATTGTACAGCGCTGCGCCCCCTAGTGGCGCTATATAAACATATACATACATTACATACAATACAGACAATTTTGCACATTCAATATTTTAAAGTAATAACTAAAAATCATATATAGAATAAAGCACATTCAACTATCTTTTTGGTCTATTTGCTGCACGCAGCCTGAATTTTATTGGGGATGTATGCTATCTGGTTTATTTTATGGATAATTATGGACATTAGCTGTACAATTTATAGTGTGGATGTACACCCTGGTATATTGTGTGCAGGTTTAACAAACTAGGTCTCGTGAGTATTTGTACTCCACCCTCAGTACGGCCAGGTGCCAGCCTCTAGGAAACAAGGCATGACACAGGCTTTCAGCTCGTAAAATGCAAGTTAGGACTCAGCTGAAGGAATCAAACCATGACATAGTGGCTGAGCTTATTGGGATACGAACGTTTCGTTAACAAAGTACTTTCATAAATGGGCAGGGAATGGATCCCTTATATTATATTTATATCTCCATAGGAGATTGCATTGAGTTTTTGGGAGCTACCAATCTGGTGGGGGGTATAGGATATTACACATAGGAAAGGTTTATATGTATGGTGTACTATCTCATGGTTACCATTTAAATGACCATCAGTAAATGTATATAATTATTGCACTGACTTATATTAGGTACAACACAAAATATACAAAAACATAAACTTACTTACAGAGCTGAGATCCCTATTTTAAAATGGAATGGTCAAATGGCAGCTTAAACACACCCCTGGGTCTGCTCTATACGAAAGGAAATATAATCCAAAAAAACTTTCTGTCTGCTACCAAGGATTTAATGTGTTTGTAATGGACATATACACCAAGGCTCCTTATATACAACTTCCAGACGGCGGTGGTGTCAGAGAGTAATAAAAGCAAGACATCCCTGCTCTCTAGGTAGGAGGAGAGAAAGTGAAAGTGGATGTGGTGGTGTGCTTTGGAGTGATATTGACTGCAACACAAGATCCTGTGTATAAGATCCTGTTACTACCTGTTGGGAGGACAGATTATTGGACAGACAATTTACCTTATGGATACAAACTCTGAGAAACAGATAAGTGTACACCAACTTCAAAGAAACACACATATACAGGCCTGGTCAATATTCAAAGTGGTGCACCATAGACAGGGACACCCCTGATTACAGAACATGTTATGTGGAAACCTATTTATGTGCACTGGTGCCAGACCACAGAGTAACCACTGTGTGCCATACTACCCATAATCCTCCATAAAGCACCACTAGAGTAACCCACTGTGTGCCATGCTACCCATAACCTTCCATAAAGCACCACTAGAGTACCCTGTGTGCCATACTACCAATAATCCTTCCATAAAGCCACTCAGAGTAACCCACTGTGTGCCATACTACCAATAATCCTTCCATAAAGCACCACCAGAGTAAACCGCTGTGTGCCACTGCTACCATAATCCTTCATAAAGCACTACAGAGTAACCCACGTGTGCCATACTACCAATAATCCTTCCATAAAGCACCACCAGAGTAACCCGCTGTGTGCCATGCTACCCATAATCCTTCCATAAAGCACCATCAGTAACCCACTGTGTGCCATGCTACCAATAATCCTTCCATAAAGCACCACTAGAGTACCCACTGTGTGCCATGCTACACCATAATCCTTCCATAAAGCACCACCAGGTAACCCACTGTGTGCCATTACCCATAATCTTCCATAAGCACCATCAGAGTAACCCACTGTGTGCCCTAGCTACCAATAATCCTTCCATAAAGCACCATCAGAGTAACCCACTGTGTGCCATGCTACCCATAATCCTTCCATAAAGCACCATCAGAGTAACCCACTGTGTGCCATGCTACCAATAATCCTTCCATAAAGCACCATCAGAGTAACCCACTGTGTGCCATGCTACCCATAATCCTTCCATAAAGCACCACTAGAGTAACCCACTGTGTGCCATGCTACCAATAATCCTTCCATAAAGCACCACTAGAGTAACCCACTGTGTGCCATACTACCCATAATCCTTCCATAAAGCACCATCAGAGTAACCCACTGTGTGCCATACTACCAATAATCCTTCCATAAAGCAGTGACCTGGTACAAATTGGTGGCAGCGGTGCTGGTAATACCATTTATTCTCCCTGTTTTCTTTGTATATTTGTTCTCTGTATTAAGCTATGGAGGCTGCTACTGAACGTATTGATTTAAATCTTCCTGTCCTTGTACCTGCAGATGAAATTCCCCAATTAGACTCAGTAGCTCTACCAGGCCCAATTGCCAAACCTATTTTTACATCTGATCCATTTGATGGGGTAACTAGGGAGTGGACTGATTGGCTAGAACAATTTGAATTTGCAGCCACTATTAATGGTTGGGATAAAGGTCCTTAGCCTTTTGCTTAGTGGTAAAGCCAGGCAGGTATACCAAGGATTTACTGTAATACTGAAATAAAAAGCAGTTTTCACTTATTAAAAATTGCTCTGAAACAACTTTTCTTCAATTAGATCTGTATAAGAGTATATAAAGGATAAATCAATTTCTTTAGGTAAACTGGGAATGAGAAATGTTTGTTTATACTTTAGATTATTAGGGCAATGCTATTACAATAACATGATGTTGTGAGGTACCTTCTGTTATAATATATGAGGTACCATCACCACTTGCTGTTGTGAATACTAATAAGTATTAACCTAGCATGTTTAGTTTCAACCACACAGTGTAGCAGGATTGCCTGGGTCTACTCTCAGAGCTGCAGGATTATCCTATTTGGTTATTCATATATATAATTCAATGTGTGTGTGTATGTGTGTTCCAGAAAAACTTCTGAACGACTGGGACAATTTTGATGAGATTTGGTATACGGTAAATACGTTTTAGGACACAGGAAAAAAACAACATAGGCTACTTTACAACATTTACAAACCACCACATGTCCCTTTATTCAACCTCTTTTAGGTTATATGGGGACGAGATCTGGCCTAGAGTCCTTCATCAGGTTTGGTACTGTTTACCCAATTTGTGGTTTGTGTTCATCACAGTAAGTTTCAATGCGGATGTGGGACAGGTAGCCGGTTCAGGTCATGGGCAGGTGCAGGTCGGATCAGGTAGTGGGTGCAGTACACTTGTAGGTCAGTTTAATTGTGGGTGAGGTTGCGGGTCTTACTACCTCGCAAGTGTTATTTATGCTGCAGGAGAAAGCTTGTTTGGGGGGTGAACATGCTTTTTAAGGAACCTACCAGCATAGCAGGTGCGGTTCGTATGCAGGTAAGTGTTTTACGGGTCTGACTACTTGCACGCCAGTATGGGTGGGGTTAAGGAACCCACCAGCAAAGAAGCTGCCGTTCTGGTGGGGGCACTGGTTTTACAGTTACAGGTAAGGGGTGTGGGTCTGAAAAATTACACCTGTGCGGTCTACGCAAGTAACTGTTTTTTTGGATGTGGGATTTGTTCAATTTCGATTGCAGGTCTGAAAACTTAGACATGCATGGTTGGGTGCGGGTAACCATTTTGCAGGAATCTCAAGAAACCACAAAAGACTTCATGTATGTATCCAGCATCACTTCTGTCACAGTAACAAAATTTGTCAGCAATAATTTATCCCACTGGGTGAACTACCGAAAGAAAGCTGCAGAGGTGGCAGCAGCTCTTGCTACTAAAAGTCATTTTAACTGCGTGTTAACCATTTTTTTAACTTTATAAAATATCGGACTATACAAAGGCAAGTGATATACTGCGTTATTTAACAAAAATGGATAACACACAGTAGTTTTCAAACTTCACCTTTAAAAAGTGCTTGGTTTATATGGCTCTTAAATAAGATAATATATTGTGGAGCTCTCAAAGAATCCATGAATTTAAAACACACATGAGCAGGCATAAGGGAATAAAAGCATTCATGGGGTAAATTAAATTATTTCAACTCATTTTACTGCCTCAGGAAACCAGCATATTAGACCAGAAGCAATACCCAATCATATTGTATGAAGAAAAATATTTGGAATTGGACAATTGGTAAAAAGGGAAACCACACAATATAAAACAAACTAGACAAATAATTTACCACATTCTAGCCCAGTAGGTACACCGTCCCTTTAACATTTTAAACAATCCTATAGAGCATACCACAGATGACCGCGCTAAATGCAACACATTAGATTTTACTAGGGAAACCCCCAAATCTAAAAAATCGTCCCCATGTGTACCCACCTTCCCTCATCGTGCTTTACAGACCCTGTGTCCGTGCATATGAACAACCTGTTAGCATATAGGATTTCCTAAATCAAGGGGTCAGACGCATTTCTGAGATTACAGCGAATCGCCATTCAGGAAAAAGCGAGGCCTTTCAAACACATGCCACATCGGGCAAATTAGAACTATCAGGACTCAGCCAATCCAGACCTGTGAACAAGGTCTCAACAATAAACTTGATTCTTCACATCCAAACAGCAAAATTGCTGGTTAAGAAATAATGTTTACATCTAATGAGGTTTATATCCAATACAAGCACATTATGCAGTCTTCAGCTAAAATGAAAATATCGGAAGCCAGGGAATGCTGGGTATTCTTGTTCTGGATGCTTACTGGTCAATTGCCCCCAACCAATATTTTCAGCACATTATTAGATGTGTTATTAACCAGATATTTAAGGCTAAATATTACATCCATTCTGGTAGTTACTTGGCTCCTCCCTCTATTCAGTCAATCAAGACTGCTACTACTGACATCATAGCTAATGATTGACTGCATCCTCTGCACATGCTTGAGCTGATAAAAAGCTCATAGAGCATAGAGGTGGATACCTTTGCCAGAACATAACTTATTAAATATCTGGTTAGCAATGCATATAATAAACAGGTAAGAATAGTAGTTGGGTCTGTTGGCAGGTAAGGGTAGGCATGCTGTTTAACTCAGGCATTCAGATAAATCATGGCACTAAAAAAGGAGTTTTGGTTTCTGTCCATTTTGTAACAGGATCCCCTTCTAGACACCATGAATGTCACGTTATTTCAAACAAGAGCAGCACCGATAACATTTCACCAGGAACGAGCGCAACCCCCTTTTAAAGGCGTTCGTTGTAGGTAAATTGCTCGTGCTGGCTTTCAGAGGCGACAGAATTCTTAGCCCCAATGTTTCACCTAGGGGGTTAACCCTGAAAGGAAAGGGTTAATCAGCAGCTAACGTGTGGTGGTCTTGGCCACCTGATCTCACGGAATTGTGCTTCCCAGCTGTTTTCACTAAACCGCGCCACCTCCAGCACAGCTCTAAACTCATAACAGTAAAACATAAAAGCCTTTATCTTATAATAAAAAGTGAACAGCAAGGCCTAATAGGAGGGAGGCTTTCCAGAATTGGAGCCGCAGGCAACTGGAGAGAGGAAGGGGGGGCTAAGAGGGAAAGCAGCATATTACACCTTCTGCATGACAGCTTCAAACCTTTAATTGAAAAAACAGTCCACTTTCACTCCTCCATTTGGGCTTGGGCGGACTTCGGGCACATGCCCAAACATCCCCTCTACCTGCCAGTGAGATTAAGTTTAAAATGTAAGCAAACAGAATAGTTGGAATCATTTAAGCCGTTGTGGTTTTGCTTGGAAACACCTCGTTTTGGGTTGTTAGGGTTGAACGGTCTTGCACAAGCAAAGCTGCCTCCGAATCACCATTAATCACAATGTCCTGCACCTAGGAGAAAAAGCGTCCAATCCCACACTGAGTGGCCTGATTTATTCTCATGGCAAATATAGAATTCGGAGACAACACTAGAACGGTTCATTTACACTACAAAAAAATCTTATTATAATGTTCAGTATATAATTAACATAGGTGAAACAATTCTGTATGTGTGGGTACAGTATCTCTACTATTTCTATTAGCAATAATAGGGGAAACGATGTGTGACAGAAGTGAGACTGGATGCATGGTGTAACACACAGTCAGGGATTTATAAGGAATGGACTCCTTCTATTAACAGATCTTTGACAGGCTTTATCTCAGGATACAGACAGTATATAAAGGTAAAACAGACAGGTAGGATCTGCACACCTCTGATTGTATAAATGCTGGGTGTGTAGTGGTATATGCCACTGAATAGGCAATATAAACAGTTACAGAATAGTAGATTCCACCGCACACAAGGTTTACATCACAAACTTCTTTTATTAGGTCAACGTTTCAGCAGGACCCCTTTCTTAAGACTAAAAGAACTAATGTGATTTAAACCTGGCGTGCGGTGGAATCTACTATTGTATAAAGCTAGGTACACACCTAGCGATTTTTCCTCCTGACCGACCGTTCGATACTTTCGGTCGGCCAGGAGGAAGGACTGTCGGTCGCGGCAAAAGCAGCCGCGTCCGATAGTCACCGCGACCGATCGTGCGGTCCATAGAGGAATGCACGATCGGACAAGGTTTTCCACCATGTCCGATCGTCCTTTCGTCCGATTCGGATGAACGGTCAGTCGGACATGAGAGCATTCGGATGCGATAATTTCAGTCCGATCGACCGATACACTGAACTATGTATATCTCATATCTCATCGTGTGTACCCAGCTTAACAGTATATAAAGGCAAGCAGTAAACTTTATGATTTAAGTAAATACAGAAATTTGCAGGATATAATTAGCCTGTACTCACTAGGTCTAGAATGTCCACTCGGTTGTGTCCAGGGCCTAGTCTATGAGAAGACCAGCTCTGCAAAATGCACATCTTTCCCTTAGTTAAAGGAGGGAACGGACGGACCAAGCACATTCTTACCCAATAGTACTACAGAGAAACTAATTTGGTGTGAGTGGTGTGGTTACATTTTTATGGTATAAATGTATACGATTCCCATTCCGTCCAGTCGGAAGGTGCGCACAGAGGGTCTATGTACTTGTTAATGTTAAAGTTAATGTGTGCAGTTCAGCCTCATTTCATTCTCATGGGAAACGCCTAGTGCTGACCTAATTGGTGCAATACAACGGCAGAACTGTCCAAAGGAAGAAAAGAGTCTGTTCATCGGACACAGCTATATCTTGGCCAATCCAAACCCATAAAGGATAAAGCCCCTCACATGGACCAATAGCACAAAGCCAGGGAAATATGTTGTATGTAGCTGTTCTTTTCTGTACATCTCCCTTGGCTATGGGACATCCCAACATTGCCTCATTCTTTCCTGTTCGCAGGGTGTTGCTATCAGCCTGTCCTATCATGTCCTCACTTATTTGCAACTTGGAAACAATCTTCAGGAATATCAGGGCAGAGGTTTCTGGCAGCTACAGAACATATAAAAAACAGAGCAACCCCCAGGACAGGCACATTCCTAATTTGGGAGTGAGGAACATACCCCTTTAAGAAATGTCACTTTATGGCAAACAATATGGCAGCACTACCTATAAGGTATGAATGGAAACTTTAACACTGCACCCACACAGACCCCCAGACAGGTATCTGGAAGCAATTTCTCCTGTCACGTCCTGCGTTTCCTATTCGTTGTTGCTGTAGGCTCAATGCTGTTTTGATTAATATGTAAATTACAATATCGTTACATGCGCCACCTGGGGGACATTGGGATCTGCGGGGGGGCGTTCAGCAATTTAGGGGGTCATTTAAAGCGGTTTTATGGAATGCTATGACCAATCACTCCGCTAATTATTTCACAAATGGTCGGACATTTTTAAATAATTGATGCCAAAATAACGATCAATAAAAATTTTTAAAAACATTTCACGATTCTTTTCCGCCTCTGCCATTTCAGGGGCCAATTAAAATATAAACGAGGTCTGTACAGTTAATTACCATCTCTCCAAACTGCCAGGCACAAGCCAATTACAGTGTGTAGGGAAGGAGGGGACAGAGTGCTGATGGGTAAAAGTCTTTCACACACGGTAAACACCTGGAATCAAGAACAAAGAGTGCATTGTCCTTATGTATAAGAACTACAACTCCCACAATCCAGGTCGGTTTTCAATTGCTGCATTGGGACTAGCACCCACTATAGATATTGTATCTAGACAAGTAATTCAATACTAGGTATATGAATAAAGATTTCATAGAGTTCTAGCCATGTTTGTCAAGGCCACAGCCATGATATCTCATAATTATACTGACACATAGCTAATTAGCTATCATAACGGATGGCACAGCTAATTAGCTATCATAACGGATGGCACAGCTAATTAGCTATCATAACGGATGGCACAGCTAATTAGCTATCTAACGGATGCACAGCTATTGCTATCGTAACGGATGGCACAGCTAATTAGCTATCATAACGGATGGCACAGCTAATTAGCTATCGTAACGGATGGCACAGCTAATTAGCTATCATAACGGATGGCACAGCTAATTAGCTATCGTAACGGATGGCACAGCTAATTAGCTATCGTAACGGATGGCACAGCTAATTAGCTATCGTAACGGATGGCATAGCTAATTGCTATCGTAACGGATGGCATAGCTAATTAGCTATCGTAACGGATGGTCACGCTAATTACCATTATAACGATGGCATAGCAATTACCGATTATACGGATGGCAGCAATTACCGATTATAACGGTGGCATGCTAATACATATAACGGATGGCATAGCTAATTACCGATTATAACGGATGGCATAGCTAATTACCGATTATAACAGATGGCATAGCTAATTACCGATTATAACGATGGCATAGCTAATTACCGATTATAACGGATGGCATAGCTAATTACCGATTATAACGGATGGCATAGCTAATTACCGATTATAACGGATGGCATAGCTAATTACCGATTATAACGGATGGCATAGCTAATTACCGATTATAACAGATGGCATAGCTAATTACCGATTATAACGGATGGCATAGCTAAATACCAATTATAACGGATGGCATAGCTAATTACCGATTATAACGGATGGCATAGCTAATTACCGATTATAACGGATGGCACAGCTAATTACCGATTATAACAGATGGCACAGCTAATTACCGATTATAACGGATGGCACAGCTAATTACCGATTATAACGGATGGCATAGCTAATTACCAATTATAACGGATGGCATAGCTAATTACCATTATACGGATGGCATAGCTAATTACCGATTATAACGGATGGCATAGCTAATTACCGATTATAACGGATGGCATAGCTAATTACCAATTATAACGGATGGCATAGCTAATTACCGATTATAACGGATGGCATAGCTAATTACCGATTATAACGGATGGCATAGCTAATTACCAATTATAACGGATGGCATAGCTAATTACCGTTTATAATAGATGGCATAGCTTATTACCATTGGAACGGATGGCATAGCTAATTAATGTTTAAAACGGATGCATAGCCAACCATCAATTATAACGGATGGCATAGCTAAATACCGATTATAACGAATGGGATACCTAAATACAGATTATAACAGATGGCATAGCTAATTACCGATTATAACGGATGGCATAGCTAATTACCAATTAGAAAATGGCACAGTTATTGGCGATTATAACGGATGGCATAGCCAATAACCAATTATAACTGATAACATAGCAAAACATTGATTATACTGATAACATAGCATAAACATTGATTATAACTGATAACATAGCTAAACACTGATTATAACAGATGACATAGCTAAACACTGATTATAACGGATGACATAGCTAAACACTGATTATAACGGATGACATAGCGAAACACTGATTATAACGGATGACATAGCGAAACACTGATTATAACGGATGACATAGCGAAACACTGATTTAACGATGAAATACAAACACTGATTATAACGGATGACATAGCGAAACACTGATTATAACGGATGACATAGCGAAACACTGATTATAACTGATGACATAGCGAAACACTGATTATAACTGATGACATAGCGAAACACTGATTATAACTGATTACATAGCGAAACACTGATTATAACTGATGACATAGCGAAACACTGATTATAACTGATGACATAGCGAAACACTGATTATAATAATGATGACATGCTAAAACACTGATTATAACTGATGACATAGCTAAACACGATTATAACTGATGACATAGCTAACACTCAACTGATGACATAGCTAAACACTGATTATAACTGATGACAATAGCTAAACACTGATTATAACTGGATGACATAGCTAAACACTGATTATAACTGATAACATAGCTAAACACTGATTATAACTGATGACATAGCTAACACACTGATTATAACTGAGACATAGCTAAACACCTGATGAAATAACTGATGACATAGCTAAACACTGATTATAACTGATGACATAGCTAAACACTGATTATAACTGATAACATAGCTAAACATTGATTATAACTGATGACATAGATAAACACTGATTATAACTGGTGACATAGCAAATTACCAATTCTAACCTAGAAATGTCTGTCCCTAGTTATAATTTCTAACATGACACGCACAGTATCAGTAACTGAAGGTGTCTCCTACAATTCCAAACCATAATCAGCTATAGAGCGAGAGATATGTTATTTCTATCGGGTCTTTACAGGATATTACGGGAATATTTTTTTGGACATCCGGTAAACAGCGATGTTCCGGCAAACTAGTGGGGTGAACGGATACAAGGAAAAATGACTTTGGTCAAAAGAGAAGAAAAGAAAAACATTTATCCAGGTCACAGCTGAGTAAACTAAAGGCTGCACAGTAGGTGTGTGTGTGTGTGTGTGTGTGTGTGAGAGTGTGTGTGTGTGAGAGTGTGTGTGTGTGTGAGAGTGTGTGCAGCATAACAGGAATTAGACGCTAAACTCTGTGTACTTCAACCTCTGGCTTCTCAGCAAGATCCAAGGCTCCCAAACTGAATGAAGTTAAAAGGTTAGAAGGCAGCAGGGTGATTGGACACATCAAACATTCTGTACATGTGGCGTTCTGCTGCGGAACAATTCTCACCAATAAGAACAGACATTTAAAAAATAAAAAAAGGTCTATTTGATGTTTTCATCTTTTCATATACGGTAAATGTCTAAAACCCTAAAAAGCAAACCTACTTTATTTCACAGGACAAGGGGCTTGAGTTATATTTAAAAATTTCTATATTACTATACACACCAATCTGGGTTTCCCCACCTGCCAACAGACTACACACATTTCACAGCCCTTATGTATCTTCAAAGGACTCATTGTGCATCTTGTAGCCCAGAAACTACTGATGAAAGCAATATCCCTAGTATTTACTAACACCTGGACAGTCACATCCTTTCTACACCCCAGTACTCAATGTGCTAGGACAAAGGCTGTATTTATACTTTATACATAGGCACTCCACCCTGCTGTATATAGCTGCCCTGGTATATATCCTTCCTATATTGTAAGATTATCTAGAAGTTCATAGGAAATTGCATTAAGTTTTTAGGATCCTCACCTGTCGCGTTTTGGGCATCTTACGCATAGGATGTGTACATGGTTACATGGAGTGTGAGATCCCTACAATAACAGAGTAACGGGAGAGATTTCAAGGACCAAGCAACATGACCAGGGCATCTTAGCACCTGGACCACCCCCACTAACAGGTCTGAGTAAGCAGCAAATCATTAAGGGTGGAATTGCTTTAGCGACCAAGTTATTTTGCCTTGTTTAGGAGCGATAGTTTTTAGGAGCTACCAATGAGATTAAGGGGGGGTTATATAATGTTACATATAGGAAAGGTGTATATGTATGAGTATAATTTCTCACTATTACCATCTAAATGTATATAAAGTATAGCTCTGACTAGGGATGGAATCCAAGTCCGATTCGGACCCGGTTCTGAAGTTCTGTCGGGACTGTTCAGAACTTTCCGTGTTTTTGATAATTTTCGAAATTCAAATTTGCAGGTTAACTAAAATACGAAGTTACCTTCGAGGGTTATGGAAAATGTGATGCGGAAACTGGAAAATAGCTTGTGTGTAAAGGAATTTAGGTTTCAATAAAGTTTGGTGATTTTACGTTTTCCCCCGACCATTTCCCTGCTGCCTGAGCCCTCTACTGTAAGTTACCATTGCGATTTATATTTAACATTTCTCCTAACTTTCGGAACGTTTCTGCCCCATTGACTTCTATGGACCCAGTTTCGTAATTTTTTTTCCAATTCCAAAAATGGAACTCACAAGTTCCGACCATCTCTATAACCGACTATTAGGTACAAAACAAAATACATAGTTATAAAAAGTACTTACCCTTCAAAATAGGGGTGCCAACTATGTATCTCCACTGGGGGAATTCAAGTTTGAGCTAATCAGTCTTATTGAAGAACGGGAGGTAAAGGAGCTATGTCTAACCTCCCATTCTTCAATAAAACCTGCAAGTGTCACGCTTCTCTGCTGTTTTTTGACAGGTTCTGACAGAGTTCCTACTGTATGCACATACGTGTAAAGTAGGAACTCTGTCTGGACATGTCAAAAGAACATCGGAGGAGCGCAAGTGTAAGTTTGATAGTCTTTGTTTATTAACTTTATCTAAATTTCTTTTTAACATCTTGCCATTGTTTCTTTTTTTTATTTTACAACACAATGCAATTTTATAGGGTGTGTAGAGGTTTTATATCCACTGTATCCACACATAACACACAATATTCCAACTGTGCACCAACAGCATCCCCCTACTCTTCATTATGGCTACCTATTACGGAGGAAGGCAATAAAGAAAGCACACGCATCATTAGGCACATCCAATTTGGTCCAGAGGAAAATTACAAATAGCAAAATCAGTATAATCCTAATAATAGGAACTTTGACAATTCATTTCAATAAAAAATATTCTTCAATTTTAGAAAGGCATCCGACCCTCTATCTTTCTATTGTCACCACCAGTACCACATCTACTGGAAGAACGGTTTGTTCATTTCTACTGGCAAAAACATTATATAACGATAATCCTTCCCCCATTATCACTGAACAATGTATTTGATGATCTGTCCCCTATTTCCTTGGATATCCAATCTGAAACATCTCACATTTCATCGGTCAATCAATTACCATATTATCATAAACTCTTCTGCTTTGTGCAGTTTTGCTGTAACTAAAAGTAGCCATACACGTACCAAACCCAATGGTAAGAATGGCTGATCGTGATTGGTCCAGTAAAAAGAATTTCACTTACCCAATTGGACATACATGATCCAATGATCGTATGATGTCAAGAGCCTCAGTTAAGAAAGTAAAGGGGAATTACGGAGCCTGAGTAAAACAAATACAAGACTGAAGGCAGCACATTAAAGGGTAACTGTGGCCTCCATACATGTGCCCTCTATTTAAAACTTACCTTTCCAACAAGCCAATAATGATGTCTCTAGCTTCTCTGCTTCAATTGTCCGTGATATATTTTACACTTCATTAAAGGTAGGAAGGCTGGTCTTCCCCTAATAACACATATTTAATACTTTATTCCGGGCCCCCCAAAACCCCAGTTCTGTTTTGCTTAAAAGTTTAAATAATGTTCCCAGAGCGAGAAATTATACTTACAACCTCCACAATCCACCACCACTTGCTCCCTCCCTCCATCCCTACGTGCAGCAGTGGAGGCTCGTCAGGTAATGGAAGTAAGCCATTATCTGTGATGTCATGGCCATGACTGACTGCCTTACACGGAAGTAGCAGGGAGTCGCGGCTTTCTCCAATTCAATAATGGCAGACAGGCAGTTATCACCAAGGCCACAATCCAATACAAACCAAAACCCACCAGTGGATTTCGATGCTCATTTGCTATGAATCTGTGTTCATTTGCATCTGCTGCTAAATAGAAGATACCCATATCAAGTGCCTATAAAGTAATTAAAGGAGAACTAAACCCACATTTTTATACTCTATAATATGATAACACATCCACCACCACCAATGAAGCATAAATATTAAATCCCCTGAATAAATTGATAAGATAACTTGTCTAAGTGCACAGTCTGGTCACACCTCCTGACTTCAGTCACATGCTCTGTTGACTAAAGTGGACTGTCACAGGATTGGCTAGAGAGTATTAGTGGGTGTGACCTGCTGTTATAACTTCCTGCAGTAGCTTAGGACTGGGCATGTGCAATAAAGGTCATTGACCCAACTGTGCAATACTGGAATGCTATGAAATAAAGCAAATAGCACAGGTTTGTAAGGTCAGTTTCCCAGCAAGCATTTCAAAACAAAAGGAGAGACACAGATTGCTGCTTTAATGTCAAGGGTTTCTGCCTTCTGATTCACTGTTGTTTTCAGGTTTTAGTTGTCCTTTAAGTATCTGAGATTTTAGTCTGTTCTCCTTAAAGCTTCCCTAATCTTTTAGGTCAGAATATAGCCAAATCCTGGTGGTGTTTCATTCCTTCTATGTAGCAACATAAACAACACTCTTTGTAGCTTTCAGACCATAATCTTCTGGCCAATCGCCACTTGATAACGTGGGAAGGTCATATTGCTGCCAGCAATAAGAAAGAGAGAATTCAAAATGCTTTGCAGGTCTCTAAGTCAATAACAAAGAAGGAAGGCATGGCTATGTGGAGGCCTAAGCTCTAAAACAATAGAGATAGACGCAAGGCGTGGCTAAGACGACAGACGTGTTGCTAATTTTTTTTTTTTAATATGCTACTATATAATAAAAAACGCCTTTAATTAAGTCTGCCAATTTCCCATAGTCCTCTTCAGCTAACAATGTCAGACCCATTTTTGTTCAGTGAAGTGCCTATTACTGCATACATTTTATGTAAGTGATACTTTAAATAAATAAAGGTTCAGGTTCCTCGTTACATGGAGATAAAAATTATATTATTGCATTTCAGTTCTTTAAAGGGAGAAATAGAAAAGAACTGACTAAATCTATCAATATTTTATGGACGCAGTAGGTGGTGACCAATGGTAGAGGAATGCAGGGTGTAGAGCCAAGCATCATTTCTGTAAATTGAAGAACTTATTTGGAATACGCCACAGACATTTTCACAGCAATTTGCAGAAAATCAGATTTTGTCTGTAAAACACTGCACCCTAAACAACCCAACAACTCTCTCTATGTGAATAGGTTCGGGAGATACATGCAGAGAAAGATTTGTTTGTTTATAAACAAACAAGACAAGAACCACCTGTAAATCTTGAGCTTAAGAATTTTCCAAACCTTGTATCAAATTTCACAATTTTCAAATAAATATGGATTGATTCATCAGTGCTAACCACTGAGATGCCAGTCAGCACGGTGGCTCTGTGGTTAGCACTGATACCTTGCAGCGCTGAAGACCTGAGTTCGATTCCACCCATGGACACATCTGCAAGGAGTTTGTATGGTCTCCCCATGCTTGCGTGGGTTTCCTCCAGGCACTCAGGTTTCCCCCACAATCATAAAGACATACTGATAGGTTGAATGTGTCAAATAAATGTGCGTAGATTGTAAGCTCTTCGGGGCAGGACTTGATGTGAATGTATACTTGTAGTTGTCAAGAGCCACAGAAGATGTTGGCACAATATAAATCCACAATAATAATTGATTCTAATTAACACCCATGAGAATCTTGACAAGAATATACACACAAGCAGCCTGATAATGGCCTGGGCAATACCTGTCATCATTTTAACCTTAAAGGGCAAAATTGTTTCTAGGTAAATCACCCCCAAATCCCAAAACTGCAATAGTTACAGAGCTGAAAGATGTAAGTATAACCTGATACGCAGCCCCTTTGCTTTCTCAAACGTGTGCCATCTCCTCTTCTCTGTACAAGCTCAATCTTGTACACAGTGGCGTACTGACAGCCCTCACGATGGCAGGGGGCCCGGGGACTAAGAGGGGTCCGCTGGCAGGTATCACATAAGCTAAGGTGGGCACGATCATTTTTTAAAAAAAACGAATGACTGTCCGGTACTGGTGGTTTAAACATCTTTATTTACATACGTGTGATCAGGCCCATTACTGGCAGCTACTATATGCACAGCATATCAGACTTACCGTACATCTCTTAGGGTGAATTTATTATTTAAAGGGTTTCTCCACCTCTTATATCAACTTTTGCTGTAGTGTAGTGGACCCAATCCCACACCCAACCACCATATTTGTTTGCAAAAAAAAGAACCAGAAAGGTACTTACAGAGCTTGGTTCCCGCCGGTGTAAGTACATTAAGGATTCTTTTTTTGCAAACAAATATGGCGGTTGGGGGTGGGATAGGGTCCACTACAGTTCAGCAAAATGATTTAATGCTAGGGCACCAAACAGAGATCAGGCGGGAGAGACGAAAGGGCTGCAGTGGGCAAGACAGAAACCTCTCAGAGGAAAGGTAAGAGGCGGAAACCTTTTCACTCACAGCCAGGTTACTAAAGATTCCAGGAGTGGCAAATGCCTGCGAGAGAAGTTTTCATTTTGCTACATTTCCTTTCTTAAAACAGAGAAGGGCAACCAACTTCCAAATACACATCTGAACGTGAACTGAATAAAACACCAACAATAGCCTTAGCGCAATTTGCATTGTGTCCATTTGACTTCATATAAAAGGTAATTAATTTGTCTTGTAGATGAATACAGAGAGTTTTAGGTTATTATTATTTCTAAGGTTTGTGAGATAGACCAGGTCTGAGCTGTACATCGGCTACAGTCAGCGGAACCATGTGCTGTAAACAGAGCATCTGGATTTTATGGGAGGGCTGAAGAGACCCCGTTGGGAGAAGCAAAGAAACTGCTCGCATGTGGCGTCCAAAATGCCAAATCTACTTGAAAAGATTAAAAACACTCCAATACCATAAATATCACATTAAAGGAGCAGAACGGATTTTGTGGATACAAAGCCCAGAATCCCGTGCACAGCCATGTGTCCAATACGGCATATTAAAACTGTAGGGAAAAGAACACTTTCCAGTCATCTATTTAATAACAAGCTGTATGCAATCCACTGGAATAAAGTACCTGAACAATGGATGTAATATTACTCTGACTATTTTCCCAGTGGCTTCTAATATCTTTATAAAGGGTACATTATCATTATACACATATATTTCCATTTCTTTCCTTTCTTTGAATAGTTAAATGGTAAATGTCGACCGTATATTTAAACAAAGGAAAGGAACTTTGTGACCCAGGCGTGATTGCAGCTTTTGTGTGTCAGAAGGTATAGACAGGAGGACGAGGTGGCTAAGGAGGTTTCTGGGGCCCCTCGTCTGTGTTAAAAACTATTCCAGACCGTGCCAACACTAGAGATTCTGGTGTAAAAAGGTAAGGGGAATAGAGCCAGATTCCCATTCCCACGTTATCTGCTCTTGTGATGGGCGGATTTGCTTTGGGATTTAGACTTTTCCTTATCCCGGACCTCCTGAGTTTATTAAAAAGAAAACACAGGAACGGCCAGGCTCCCAGAATGCAGCACTGCAGACACCCTTCTCTCCAGTCCTTGCTGGGAATTGGTTTTAATCAGGTTCAAGAAATGATTAATCAGCATGAAACCAGCAATGAAATTAGATGGAAAAGGAAACCGGGGAGATTTGTACTTAGTTTAAAACTATATCTTTATGAAAATAAGTTTGATAACGGAATGTAACATTAAAGGGTAACTGTGGTCTCTGAACAAGTTGGGTTAAATAAAAGCCTGCCATCGTTCCTTTAAAATGAACCGTCAATCATACCTCTGGCTGCAGCCTGTTAGAAATGATATTGCAGAGAATGTCAAACTTCCTGCTTCCAGTAGCTTGAGAGCAATCACCCAACCCTCTGCTCCTTCCCTCAGCCTCAGGGACAGAGCATGCTCAGTTTAAACTTAATGCTGCGAAAGACGGGACAGAACCTGCACAGGAAACAAACTGACAGTTGACAGGGAAGGGGTGGCTATTATAAAGACAGAGGCTGATTGCATGATTACAAGCTGGTGAAAGCAGAAGTGTTCAGGAAGTTATATTGCTAAACATTTCCAGGATCCAAGTTAAAGAAAAATTTTACTGACAAATGTTTGGATAGACATTGCTTACACTGGAAAATGAAATCTCTTATCTATCAGCAGTTTGTGGGCTATACATCTGGATACAATCTAGACCTTATTTCTCCTTTATTTCTGAGACAATGGTCATCCTCAACAAATTAATTGGTAGGGGAGCCAACACAAGACATTTATTACCCTGTAAATACATCCATTCAAGTCCAACCTTTATACCTTACCCATAATGCCCAACAGTTACATAGTAACATAGTATTGGAGGTTGTATAAAGACATACGTCCATCTAGTCCAACCTTTATACCCTACCCATAATGTCTGTATAAGTTACATAGTAACATAGTATTGGAGGTTGTATAAAGACATACGTCCACCTAGTCCAACCTTTATACCCTACCCATAATGTCGTATAACAGTTACATAGTAACATAAGTATTGGAGGTTGTATAAAGACATACGTCCATCTAGTCCAACCTTTATACCCTACCCATAATGTCTGTATAACAGTTACATAGTAACATAGTATTGGAGGTTGTATAAGACATACGTCCATCTAGTCCAACCTTTATACCCTACCCATAATGTCGTATAACAGTTACATAGTAACATAGTATTGGAGGTTGTATAAAGACATACGTCCATCTAGTCCAACCTTTATACCCTACCCATAATGTCTGTATAACAGTTACATAGTAACAAGTATTGAGGTTGTATAAAGACATACGTCCATCTAGTACACCTTTATACCTACCCATAATGTCTGTTAACAGTTCATAGTAACATAGTTTTGGAGGTTGTATAAAGACATGATCCATCTAGTCCAACCTTTATACCCTACCCATAATGTCTGAACAGTTACATAGTACAAGTATTGGAGTTTGTATAAAGCATACATCCATCTAGTCCAACCTTTATACCCTACCCATAATGTCTGTTAAACAGTTACATAGTAACAAAGTATTGGGTTTGTATAAAGACATACATCCATCTAGTCCAACCTTTATACCTACCCATAATGTCTGTATAACAGTTACATAGTAACATAGTATTGAGGTTGTATAAAGACATACGTCCATCTAGTCCAACCTTTATACCCTACCCATAATGTCTGTATAACAGTTCATAGTAACATAGTATTGGAGGTTGTATAAAGCAATACGTCCATCTAGTCCAACCTTATACCCTACCCATAATGTCTGTATAACAGTTCCATAGTAACATAGTATTGGTGGGTTGTATAAAGACATACGTCCATCTAGTCCAACCTTTATACCCTACCCATAATGTCTGATAACAGTTACATAGTACATAGTATTGGTGGTTGTATAAAGACAACATCCATCTAGTCCAACCTTTATACCCTACCTATAATGTCTGTATAACATTTACACAGTACATAGTATTTGAGGTTTGTATAAAGACATACGACCATCTCAGTTCCAACTTTTACCCTACCCATAATGTCTGTATAACAGTTACATAGTAATATAGTATTGGAGGTTGTATAAAGACATACGACCATCTAGTCCAACCTTTATACCCTACCCATAATGTCTGTATAACAGTTACATAGTAATATAGTATTGGAGGTTGTATAAAGACATACGACCATCTAGTCCAACCTTTATACCCTACCCATAATGTCTGTATAACATTTACAATAGTAACAGTATTGGATTGTATAAAGACATACGTCCATCTAGTCCAACCTTTATACCCTACCCATAATGTCGTATAACAGTTACATAGTAACATAGTATTGGAGGTTGTATAAAGACATACGTCCATCTAGTCCAACCTTATACCCTACCCATAATGTCTGTATAACAGTTACATAGTAACAAGTATTGAGGTTGTATAAAGACATACGTCCATCTAGTACACCTTTATACCTACCCTAATGTCTGTTAACAGTTCATAGTAACATAGTTTGGAGGTTGTATAAAGACATGTCCATCTAGTCCAACCTTTATACCCTACCCATAATGTCTGAACAGTTACATAGTACAAGTATTGGAGTTTGTATAAAGCATACATCCATCTAGTCCAACCTTTATACCCTACCCATAATGTCTGTTAAACAGTTACATAGTAACAAGTATTGGGTTGTATAAAACATACATCCATCTAGTCCAACCTTTATACCTACCCATAATGTCTGTATAACAGTTACATAGTAACATAGTATTGGAGGTTGTATAAAGACATACGTCCATCTAGTCCAACCTTTATACCCTACCCATAATGTCTGTATAACAGTTCCATAGTAACATGTATTGGAGGTTGTATAAAGCAATACGTCCATCTAGTCCAACCTTATACCCTACCCATAATGTCTGTATAACAGTTCCATAGTAACATAGTATTGGGGGTTGTATAAGACATACGTCCATCTAGTCCAACCTTTATACCCTACCCATAATGTCTGATATACAGTTACATAGTACATAGTATTGGGGTTGTATAAAGACATACATCCATCTAGTCCAACCTTTATACCCTACCTAAATGTCTGTATAACAGTTACACAGTAACATAGTATTGAGGTTTGTATAAGACATACGACCATCTAGTCCAACCTTTATACCCTACCCATAATGTCTGTATAACAGTTACATATTATAGTATTGGAGGTTGTATAAAGACATACGCCATCTAGTCCAACCTTTATACCCTACCCATAATGTCTGTATAACAGTTACATAGTAAATAGTATTGGAGGTTGTATAAAGACATACGACCACTCTAGTCCAACCTTTATACCCTACCATAATGTCTGTATAACAGTTACATAGTAACATAGTATTGGTGTTGTATAAAGACATAGCATCGCATCTAGTCCAACCTTTATACCCTACCTATAATGTCTGTATAACAGTTACACAGTAACATAGTATTTGAGGTTGTATAAAGACATACGACCATCTAGTCCAACCTTTATACCTACCCATAATGTCTGTATAACAGTTACATAGTAACACAGTATTGGAGTTGTATAAAGACATACGTCCATCTAGTACAACCTTTATACTCCTACCCATAATGTCTGTCTAACAGTTACATGTAACATAGTAGGAGGTTGTATAAAGACATACGTCCATCTAGTCCAACCTTTATACCCTACCCATAATGTCTGTTAACAGTTACATAGTAACATAGTATTGGAGTTTGTATAAAGACATACATCCATCTAGTCCAACCTTTATACCCTACCCATAATGTCTGTTAACATTACATAGTAACATAGTATGGATGTTGTATAAGACATACATCCATCTAGTCCACCTTTATACCCTACCCATAATGTCTGTATAACAGTTACATAGTAACATAGTATTGGAGTTTGTATAAAGACATACTCCATCTAGTCCAACCTTTATACCCTACCCATAATGTCTGTATAACAGTTACATAGTAACATAGTATTGGAGGTTGTATAAAGACATACGTCCATCAGTCCAACCTTTTAACCCTACCCATAATGTCTGTATAACAGTTCTAGTAACATAGTATTGGGGTTGTATAAAGACATACTCCATCTAGTCCAACCTTTATACCCTACCCATAATGTCTGTATACAGTTCATAGTAACATAGTATTGGGTTGTATAAAGACATACTCCATCTAGTCCAACCTTTATACCCTACCATAATGTCTGTTAAACGTTACACAGTACATAGTATTGGTTGTATAAAACATACGACCATCTAGTCCAACCTTTAACCCTACCCATAATGTCTGTATAACAGTTACTAGTAAATAGTATTGGAGGTGTATAAAGACATACACCATCTAGTCCAACCTTTATACCCTACCCATAATGTCTGTATAACAGTTACATAGTAAATAGTATTGGAGGTTGTATAAAGACATACGACCATCTAGTCCAACCTTTATACCCTACCCATAATGTCTGTATAACAGTTACATAGTAACATAGTATTGGGGTTGTATAAGACTACATCCATCTAGTCCAACCTTATAACCCTACCTATAAGTCTGTATAACAGTTACACAGTAACATAGTATTGAGGTTGTATAAAGACATACGACCATCTAGTCCAACCTTTAACCCTACCCAAAGTCTGTAAACAGTTACATAGTAACATAGTATTGGAGGTTGTATAAAGACATACATCCATCTAGTCCAACCTTTATAAATAATAATACACCTACCTATAATGTCTGTATAACAGTTACACAGTAACATAGTATTTGAGGTTGTATAAAGACATACGACCATCTAGTCCAACCTTTATACCCTACCCATAATGTCTGTATAACAGTTACATAGTAACATAGTATTGGAGTTTGTATAAAGACATACATCCATCTAGTCCAACCTTTATACCCTACCCATAATGTCTGTCTAACAGTTACATAGTAACATAGTATGGATGTTGTATAAGACATACATCCATCTAGTCCAACCTTTATACCCTACCCATAATGTCTGTATAACAGTTACATAGTAACATAGTATTGGAGTTTGTATAAAGACATACGTCCATCTAGTCCAACTGTTATACCCTACCCATAATGTCTGTATAACAGTTCCATAGTAACATAGTATTGAGGTTGTATAAAGACATACGTCCATCAGTCCAACCTTTTAACCCTACCCATAATGTCTGTATAACAGTTCATAGTAACATAGTATTGGTGGTTGTATAAAGACATACTCCATCTAGTCCAACCTTTATACCCTACCCATAATGTCTGTATAACAGTTACATAGTAACATAGTATTGGTGGTTGTATAAAGACATACATTCCATCTAGTCCAACCTTTATACCCTACCTATAATGTCTGTTAAACGTTACACAGTACATAGTATTGAGTTGTATAAAAACATACGACCATCTAGTCCCACCTTTAACCCTACCCATAATGTCTGTATAACAGTTACATAGTAATATATTATTGGAGGTGTATAAAGACATACGACCATCTAGTCCAACCTTTATACCCTACCCATAATGTCTGTATAACAGTTACATAGTAAATAGTATTGGAGGTTGTATAAAGACATACGACCATCTAGTCCAACCTTTATACCCTACCCATAATGTCTGTATAACTTACATAGTAACATAGTATTGGGGTTGTATAAGACTACATCCATCTAGTCCAACCTTATACCCTACCTATAAGTCTGTATAACAGTTACACAGTAACATAGTATTGAGGTTGTATAAAGCATACGACCATCTAGTCCAACCTTTATACCCTACCCATAATGTCTGTATAACAGTTACATAGTAACATAGTATTGGAGGTTGTATAAAGACATACATCCATCTAGTCCAACCTTTATACCCTACCTATAATGTCTGTATAACAGTTACACAGTAACATGTATTTGAGGTTGTATAAAGACATACGACCATCTAGTCCAACCTTTATACCCTACCCATAATGTCTGTATAACAGTTACATAGTAACATAGTATTGAGGTTTATAAAAGACATGACCTAGTCCAACCTTTATACCCTACCCATAATGTCTGTATAGAAATCGCAAATCGGAGCAAACTAATTTGAACTTTGTTTTTTAACTTATTTCAAACTAAATACAACACAATTTCATTTCCAAGCAGTCAGTTAAGAATGGCATTCTTTTTATTGTTTGGTTTGATTAAAAGGATAGATTTGGACACATTAACAAATATCTCTGCACTACACCGAGATCTACAAATGAATTCCTGCCAGAAATTCCCTGGTTTCAGCTTATGGCAAACTATTTTGAAAAGCCCAAATAAAAATGTTTCTTTTAATGTTCTAGGAAATGGAAAGAAATATTCTGTGCAGCAGAGTACAATACTCCAGCACATTGGCATGCAGGCGCAAAACTGCCCACTCGGTGCCAAGTCTTATTTTTCCATTTAATAAGTTTCATCTCACCTCCGACTGCTTCCTGCAGAAGGGAAGTGTGCCGGCCTGCAAGCCAGGATTTTTTTTTTAACCCTTTTGGCAGTACAACGGACAATGGAATTTTTCTATCTCTGGCTAGGAGAAAATAAAGTTATTGTGCACAATAAAGCAGATAAAACACACACGTCCGTCACAATCTATAGAGGAAGTATACTCAATCCATTGTTAACCATTCTGTCAATCATTTATAGGGGCAGTATCGATTGCTCTCTAGCTCCTCCCACATTTAATGTCAGGTCAGACACTCATCTTATCAAGCATTTGTTAAAGGACAACTAAAGCCGCAGAACAACACTGAACCAGAAGGCAGAACCCATTGATACGGGCACTGGGAAATTTACCTAAATAACATATGGTTTGTGCTTTACTTCACAGCATTTTAGTATCACACAGTTTGGTCAATGACCGTTATGTTCTGCACATGCTCAGTCCTTAGCTATGGCAGAAACTTGTTAGTTGGCCACACCCATTAAACTCTAGCCAATCATTTTACAGGACAGATAAAGCAAAGAAGCATGGGACCGAGGTCAGGAGGTGTGGTCTGACACTGCCCATACACACAGATACTTCATCCAGTTCTTAACAGGCTTTCATTTACGTTAATACAATTTACTGAAGTGGGATTTTATAGTTTATTGGTGTTTATGGGGGGGTTGTTTTCAGATTCTGGAGAATGAACAATTGGGTTTAGTTCTCCTTTAATGAAGAGGAAGGCAGAAAGTGGCCGGAACAAGAGAGCAATTAGCATAGTGCCCCTTTAAAGAATTATCAATCACTCCAAATATAAGATCGCTGCAAAATAATTTTCAGATGTGACGCTGATCAGGAATAGTGCCCTTTTCTTTCTATGGGCCATGTTAGCAGCTAAGTGGTCCAAGTCCAACAATATCCCAACAAAGATAGGAACCAGCTACGGTAATCAAACTGGCAGCAGGGATAAGCCAGAGCACCACAGAGGATGTTCTTTGCAGAGCAACGAGAGGCTATCAATGAATGGTAGCTGCTATGAGCTCTCACAGAAAGCCCTCTCATCAGGCTGCAAGCAATAACTAGCTATGGCAGAACGGAATTAAATCACCAAGGAAAATCTGCAGAGACAGATAGTCAGACATGTGATTTAGATAGGCCAATCACTATGTGTCTAGAAGGGCAGTCAGAAGTGACATTGAGGAAGCTCTTTAAATATTGCACTTGACTACCATGTATCGGGAAAGCACCATGTTACCATCACATGTACAACAATAACCTTAGGAGATGCTGGGTCCCATACAATGCATGTATTTCTATATTGGCTACCATTGGCCTTGTATCAAGTCCTGTTTAGATGCTACTGGTGTTTACTACTGCAACAATTCTGAGCTTCTGACAACAGCAACAGGAGAGGTTTGAATGGAGTCTGCAGAAAGAGAGGGAGAGAATACAGGCCCCATGCAGAAAGCAAAACAGTGGAGGTGCACCAAGTCCACTAGTACAACAGAGAAGAAGGACACAGCAATGGAAAGCGCCATAAAGCTCATAGGCGGAGATACATTTCCCAATAGTAACTTACCTGCAATTGTTCCCGTGATGTTGTAACCACTTAGTGACCATAATTACATCTTGTGAACATAAGGTAAGTTGCAATGTTCTGCACAACTTTAAAGCCTCAAGGCTTTCATTTTCGTGCAATAAACTAGTGGAGAAACCATCACTAAACTTCTTGCAGCGCTTGTCGAAAGATTTTTGAGAATGGCTCAGGCAATGCAAAATAGTACAAAAAGTACAAAACCAATGCTAACCCAACAGTACATGGGGTAGCGTGGGTTTTGCGCTTATATTTACGCTTAGCCTAATACATACTATATAGTATGTATATATAGAAAAGGGGATGGAGGACGACATCTTGTCCCAGTCAATCACAGACGCCGATCCAGAAGAACAGGCGACCAAGCTCGGTCGTGGCTGCCGCACACACACCATCAGATAATTCTGGCCAACCGACTGATCCACGTCACTATCGGTCGGTTGGAAATATCTGATGGTGTGTACCCAGCCTTAGACCACATCCAAGCCAGAGTGCCCCCTAAACTCACATAACAGCGGCAGCACACTTGTAACCACACATTTCCTAAGAGAAGAATCCTTACAACTAAAATTCTAGCATGATGCAGACCAAAGGCTGTGCAGATCTGTGCTGGTACATTAAAGTTGGAATGATTCACTGGCTCATCCTCACTCAGTGCTAAAAAGGAAAAAGATTTACTGCTTGAGTGTGATCGAGTTTCCCATAAAGACTCACGCGCTGCAATGGGTTTTTTTTGCTTTTGCCAGGAAAAACCAAGATGGCTTTGTACAGTCATTCAAGCACAGATAAAAGCTGTAACCAATTAATCTGAAATATCCGAAAGGATCACGTCTGTAAACAGAATTTAAAGTGCAAGCGCAAACATTTCCCCGTCATTTAAACAAATGACCTGTGTCTGCAACATTACTGCTGAATGTTAAAACATCAATGTCTGAAAATATACAAAGATGGCACAGATAAGAAGGGTGGATATACTGAGCCTGATGTGCAAAAAGTCACAATTACTGGTTTGCAGCAATGCACCAGGAACGGTAGCGTATTTAATGGACAATAATACTATACTATAGGCCCCTTCTCCATTTGAAACTAGCATGGGTGAAGACCCAATCAACCCTCAGCCCAATACCAACAGAAAGACGAGCTTCGTAAACAGCGTGTATTCCTATTGGTCCACACACGGTACAGAAATAGGAAGTAAAGAATAGCAGGAACTAGGCACAACCAAGGGTGAGGGACTTACCGGTTTAGGTCCTCACTCTGGGTACTTTCAAATGGATAAAGAAGAGGATTGGGCAGAGGGGACAATAGTTGTCCTTTTAGTAAGGTATTGCAGAGCAACCAAGCAGAAGAGGTATGACCAACACACACTTCTTGGGCAACAATTAGGTGCACGCCTGTATATTCACCTTTTCATACAATTCAATTCCAGAGCAGCATCATCTTTTATTTCATTTCTTTAAAACTTTTTCGTGCCACACCATATGGCTATTTCTTACAGACAGCCAAGAAATGCAACGTTTTGGATCTACTGATCCTTTGTCAAGCCACTTTAATTCAACCAATCAACTTATTTTTTTATCCCAACGTGAAAACTTTTCTTTCTCCCCAGAACACAAAAACATTGTAAGACACTTTTCTAGTAAGTTGCAATTACGTACATATAAAAAGTAGAATCTGTAACTACAAAAGATTCCACGTTGTTGCCAGTACAGCCTAGGTCATCTTCAAAGCATGTGCACCTATTGACCACGCCCCCTGAACCAACTATTCGCTGTCTCTATGCACATATTGTTGTAGATCTCTCCACACCAACAAGAATCATTGATGGTTAATTTCTTCTCATTTCCCATGGTCCTTTGCTTGGGGGGATGTAAGCCATATTCAAGCCTATGAGGCTGGTTTAGGGAGGTGTCACCAGAAGCAGAGGAGCTTGGGAAGTAAAGGAGGAGCAGCACCAACAATCACGTACATCTTTAGCAACTGAGCATTTTTTAAGGTTAAAAATATAAAAGAATTCATAATCACCTGAACTTAATTTATTACAAGGCTTTCCTTTTCCTTTTATATATTTCAAACTCAAAAAAACTACACTTCTTCTGGCCTTCATACAAAGCAACACAAGAATACAGGCCATGGTGCAGTTCAGACCTAAAAAAAATGATACCTTCCTCTCAGCCTATGTTTAAAGGTCACTCTCACACATTCCCAATGCAACATCCTCCTCATTTGCCATGCAGTACAATGAAAAAAGCTAGAGAAAAGGTACGGTCATACTTGCCCTTTAAGCAGGCTGCAGGAATGTTTGATAGATAAACAATGAATTAGTATTTAGAAATGGTTTCCAACCACGAAGGAGGAGAAGAAATAGGAACGAACTAGCTCGCTGTGCTTTGGAAGCCCACATAAATAATCATCAACGATCGTTTATCTGGATTCCCTCCAGGAATGGAATCTTTAAACAATACAATACCCTCTAATTACAAATTATCCGGCCAGTACAGCTCAACAGCACAAACAATTTAAAGGAATACAAACAGAAAGCACACAACAGCTGCGTGGGAGATTTATTTCTTTAAGGATTAAATAAGAGTTCAATTACGGTTTTGAAACTTACAAATGAAATGGGGGTTTAGGGAAGAGAAAAGAAAAATAAAAGCTCTTATTGAAAATTCAATCAGGGCGATGTAATAAAAGTTCTAATCGTTAAAAATGGTGCTAATTTTGCCCCAACCAATCAGATGTTCTTTACCATTTGAAAGCTTTTCTTCAAATATTCTCATTGGCTGTAGGACAGATCAACAATGCTCAGATCTCTACCAAGAAACTGATTGCCTAATGTGATAAAGGGATAATGTGGCCTATAGACGTACGATTGGGATTGGTCCAATAAAAATTTTCCCATTGGTCCAACTGTGGAAAAAACGGTCAGTCGATCAGCCATACACTTATATTTTGTTATCGGGATTGGTGTGTGGATAGACTATAAAGGCCACTTTTAGGGGTCTTGCATACAGCAGATTATGGTTAGTGGTATGCAATTTTTTGTGTACTTGTTCAGATCACTTTAAATGTGATATAAACCATCTACTCTTCCATATAATGTATTTGATACTTGATATTGGGGAGCAGCCATTTCAACATAAAGGTTGAAATAACAGATGTACGTACTGTATGACCGGGTTAAAGGGCATATTCATATAAGTGAAAGGTTATATATAGGTTAATGACAACCCAAATCCCAATAGTTTGAAAGTTGACAGATGTAGGACTAACCAATCACAAACCAAAAGAAGTGAATGCTTGAAGGATACATCTTCCTATGTACCGAAATAGAAAACGACTTAAAAGGATATTTAGATTTACGTTTTAAAAACGAAGGGGGGAATTAAACGTCCTGTGTTTTTTGCTAGTTTAAACAACATAACACTCTGCTACAGATGGCGGACAATAAATTGTCTCCAACAGGGCACCTTTAGCTCAGGAAATGTAAAAAAAATCCAAGCAAAAGTGCCAATTCTCATAAAGCAGATTGAAGGAATTATTGGTTATTTAATTTTATAAGGTGTCATAACCTGAATCCTACTGTAAACATTTCAAAACCACTTCAAGCTAAAAGCACGCAGGTTGAAAAGTTTTCTGAAAGGAGGAAAGTGCCAATTTTGTCAAATTCCATGCAGCTGTTTTTCCGGAATCAGCGCACAAAGGAAGGTCTTAATTCTGGCAAAACTCAAAGGTTTTTCATGACTATTTATTTCCAAAAATAGTGAACCAGAGTTAATGAAACATTGGAAAATAAATTAGACCTGGAAAGGCTACAGAGTCACTCTCAGTTCCATCCGGATCTCGGCTCTTCCTTCAAGTTACTATAAGGAGTAGAAAGAAAAATACCAATGGACACGGCCCTCTTCTCATAACACAAGATGGGGTCCGTAGGCCACAAAGGTAACCAGATAACTACACATCAGGATGTACAGTTATAACCAAACCGGAACACTAGAAAATATTGCAAGGCAATGTCAAAGGGAGGAAGTATCTGGTTAATAAGCTCAAACCTCAAGATTTACAAAATAGTAAGCAGTCAACAAAACCACGATTAGAAAGCTGACAGAAGTAGGGCTGATGATGCTTTCCCTCTTCCTCTGAAAAGGTTTCTGCATTCTCTCAAAGTTCTTTAAGAAGCTGGCACATCCTCAGAGGAGGCAACTAATAATATAGCATTCAGTCATTGACTAATGTCATCTGTCACATCCATGACCGACACTTCTAAATGGAAGAACCATGAAGCAGTAAAAGATGTAAAAATGTCAGGCAGCATTTCAGGTTAGACCACTTGCCCTTTAACACAAACTTTGTTCATTTAATCCTCATACAGAATTTCTGCAGTTGCCTCTGCAATTATCCGGCATGTGTACAGGGTTTCATATAATAGTTTTTATCAACAGACAAACCCTGCTAATTCAGACTGGATGGTCTGAACTAAACTTTAAAAGTTAAAGTTCGAATTTTAGCCCAGGAGTACAGGCTTGCAGAGAATGTTGGAGCAAGGGAGACTTGAATATCATAACTAAACTTTAGGGGTGTGGCGCCGTGCGTGATGTAAATTACGTCACAGAAGAGCAGTGGTTAGGGGCGTGGCGGACGAAAATAGGCATTCCGGGGGCAGAGACTGCAGGTAAGTTTGAGTGGCGGGAGTTTGGGGTGGTCTCTTGGGAGTGCGGTAGACCACTCCAAAATTCGGGAGACTCCCGGAAGGCGCACATGCACTTCCCTGTGCTATGTATATGTTTATTTATATAACGCCACCTGGGGACACAGCGCTGTACAATTAAGAATACAAAAAGTTATACAAGGGGGACAGTAAATAAATACATAAATATCTAAATAAGTATGAGCATCACTAAATATACAAGTGCTTAAAACATGTAACATAAGGTGCCTGCCCCTTACAATCTACTTAAGTGGGTAACATACAGATACATAGGAAAGGGCGAAAGTGCTAAATTATGTTCCTATAATTAAAGGGCATGTCCACCCCCAATACTATAATGTCCTCCACTGCTGGCCCCACTGTATACGGTTCTCCTGCAATGTCCTTACTAAGTCCCAGAAAGTGAACACACGGAACCTGGCTCTCAGAGGTTTGTGGCTTGCTCAGTACAGCCCTTCCCCACCCCTTCCCTCCATCCTGATCCCTGTAATTTCCCCCCTAGTGTGAAATCACTTTGCTGTAGTGTAGGACTCCCTCCCCCACCCCCAACTGCTAAAGTAGTTTGTCCAAAAACTCCCCTGATCTGTCACCTCTTTCCCCCGACATTCAGTACAGCCGAAACCGCGTCTGTGATTGGCTGCCTCTTCCAATCATGGACACGGCAGCTGGTCCGACCCCCTGCTTGCAGTTTCATGCAAGCAGAGGGCTGTGATAGATCGCCGGTGGAAAGAGGTAATGTAAGTAATGATCAGCGGAGTTTTTGGACAAACTACTGTAGTGGTTGGGGGTGGGGGGAACCCTACAGCAAAATATCAAAAAAGGAATGGACATGCCCTAAGAATCGGAATGGAAATAAATGTAATCTGCATTTGAATAGGGTGACCGACTAAATCTCAGAGAAATCACAAAAAAACTAGAAAGCTATAAACTTTGAATTTGGCTTGAAAGACTGCGTTTTGGAAGGGAATTTGTGTGTTTGTGCTGCAGATTTTAAAACTAAATAATGTCAATGAAGAGGACATTGTTGTTGTTTTTTACTTACCCTTTAAATGTCACATGCATTAATAGTAGGTCAGTTGGTGTGTGTGTGTATTCATATCAGGTTGGGGGATAAAATTTTGATGATTGGTCAAAATGAGTTTTTTTTTACTTTAGTTACCCTTTAAGTATGGCTGCCACAGTAATGGATAAGTAGATCAGTAGGTGTGTGTACCCGTGTCGGGTTGAGAGTTAAGAAAAAAAAACGTTTTTGATGATTGGTCAAAATTAGTTTTTTTGACTTTAGTTACCCTTTAAGTATGGCTGCAACAGTAATGGAGGGGTAGGTCAGTCGCTGTGTATACCTGTATCACGTTGGGGTTAAAAAAACTAAGTTTTTTGATTATTGATCAATATTTGCTTTTTGACTTTAGTTACCCTTTAAAGTATGGCTTCCACAGTAATGGATAAGTAGATCAGTAGGTGTGTGTACCTGGGTCTGGTTGAGGGGGTATGTCTTTTTTGTGTTTACAACCATAAAACTATCTTTTATTGAGGATAAATGTAAATTAGTTAATTTGACTTTAGTTACCCTTTAAATATGGCTTCCATATGAAGTTCTGTACATTATTACACAGTAATGTTATATGGCCTTTCACTCCTCTCTCTCTCTCTGCTATTCCCCTTCCTGTCCCTGTGGTAGCAGGTGTTGGTTCTGTAAATAATATTGTTATAAACTCCGTTTCTTACCGAACTTCACCGCTGTGTCCGCCAGGCACCGGTCCCATTTCTTTGCTAGTTCGGACTCGGACATCTTGACCTGCCACTTACAGGAGTAGGAATAGGGTCAGTGACAATTCTCGCGAGATTTCAGAGCCGCCGCTCGTCTTGCCCAGTAGATCAGTGAAGTATCGCGAGACTTGGCCGAAGTCAAGGTTACTACTGGCGGAGCAGCACCATGTGACCATGACCTTGTTGTGACGCGAGTTTGAATAACTTTATTAACCCGGTGCGGTTAGTGACAGTGGGTGGAGAGTGACTTACCATAGAGGGAGTGTTGCAGGTTGGGCAGTGACAGTGTGAGGGGTGAATGACCTGGTATATTATAAATGACACCGTTTATTACATTATTAGGAGCTGTGGTTCATTTACCTCACTGAACAATACAGAACAGTAACATTAATATGGGTGGGAGCTGCCATGCTGATTACACAGTCTAAGTCTGTAATGTAATAGACAGTCACATGGTACTGGGTACAGTCACTATAATGCCAGTTCAGGGTCAAACCACAAACATGTATTACAGCTATACCTACCTACTCCTACTTACCTATACCTACCTCTACCTACCTGCCTATACCTACCTCTACCTACCTACCTATAGCCACATACCTACCTTCCTATAGCCACATACCTATACCTACCTATAGCCACATACCTTCCTTCCTACCTATAGCCAGCTACCTACATATTTATACATACCTACCTACCTATAACCACCTACCTACACCTACCAATTTATACATACTTACCTACCTATTTATACATACCTACCTATAGTCACCTACCTACCTATAGCCACATACCTACCTACCTATACATACCTATCTACCTTCATACCTATACCTACCTACCTATACCTACCTATAGCCACATACCTACCTCCCTATAACTACATATAGCCACATACCTACCTATATCCACTTAACTATACCTACCTTTACCCACTTACTTATACCTACCTTTACCCACATACCTATCTATCTATACCTACTTACATATACCCATCTATAAATACCTATTAATACTTACCTACGTATACCCACTTAAAGGAACACTAAACTGGTATTTTTTACTACTTTCCATATGTTTCTATTATTCACAGGGAGGTGAGAACACCCGGGGACACTGGAACTTACCTTACCAGCACTCCACTCGCAGTTCCTTCTGCACTGACAGCTGTGCTTCCCGATTGTGCGCCTATCTATTGTATTGTATCTTTTGTAAGTTCGTCTGTGTCCCCCGGGTGTTATATTATTCGAAGGGGGGTGGGAATAAGCATTCTCACCTCCCTGTGAATAATAGAAACATATGGAAAGTAGTAACAAATACCAGTTTAGTGTTCCTTTAATGCCTAACTACCTAGATCTACCTACCTATCCATTTCAACCTATGCCTACCTATACCAATCAAATTTGCCTACCTATACATATCCACCTAAACTTACCTACCTGTTCCTCTGTACACCTACCTACACCTATCTGCCTACCTACCTGCCTACCAACTTCTATTTACCTATATCTATCTGCATATGCATACCCTGTGTCTGCTTCCTATTTCTGGTTTTATTTATTATATAATAATTATTTGCATTAGGTGCATTGGGTGGCGGTTCAATGGAGGAAATGTAAGGAAATATTCACCCCTATCTTTACCTACCTATACCCACTTACCTCTACCTACCTACCTATACCTACCTACCTCTACCCACTTACCAGTAGCTACCTACCTACCCTTACCTACCTATACCTACTTACCTACCTATATATATCTATACCTACTTCCACCTACCTATACCTATCTATAAGTATCTATACTTACCTACCTACCTATCAATACCTACCTACCTATACCCAATTAATGCCTAACTACCTATGCCTACCTACCTTTGCTTTACTAACTAGACCTACCTATACCTTTCAACCTATGCCTACCTATACCTATCTACCTATGCTTACCTACCTGTTCCTCTCTACGCCTACCTACACCTATCTGCCTACCTATACCTATCTACCTATGCCTACCTACCTACCTTCATCTACTTAACTATACCTACTCTGTGTCTGTTTCCTATATGGTTTTATTTATAATGCGTTCACTAGCCCCCCTCCCCACTCCATCCAGATCTGTAAAGTAAATGAAATGCTATTGCTAAATCACAAAGAGTTTGAGGATTAATTACCACCAATCTTAAATTATGTCAGAGACAGAAGACTAGAGGAGTGGACTGGTGCAAAGTAGGAACGCTTCAAGTAAGTATTACCCAGAGGTGAGGACCAAGTGGTTTAGATCTTCCCCTTAGGTACTCTTTAGGTGTTAATTGGAGATGACAGGTCAGTATAAATGTCCTTTAATATATTTGTGCATATCACAATTTTTAATATTTTAGCTGTCCAACACTTGTAAGGGATAGACATATTCTAGAGAATGAGAGGTATGTTTTTAAAGGAATAGTACCGTACACTACCAAAGTGGACTATTGCTTTAATGTATTGATTGAAGTCCAGGAGGTTAAGGGGCTATGGTCACATTGTAATCTGGGTGGATTTTTTCCTCTTTTGGACATTGCGCCATGTAACAATTCTACCATTTTTTGACCTCTGTTTTATTGCATATTAGGAAAAATAAACAGAAATTTACAGATAAATGCGTCACCCTAGGTGGAATAGCCTATCCCAAATTTAGGATAGAAATTCCATTATAAATCCTTAATGCACACACGTTGGAACTTTTATTGCTTACGTCCAAATGTTGCAAACGTACAAAAAAGCTTGTTCCAGACCAAAGTACTAAACAGGAAAGAAACAAAAAATAATCTTCAATAATCCTTGAACCAATTATTAAACAAAACACAGATTTGATAATCAAAAAAATTCAACACAGACTGGGACTTGATTAAATTAAAGGAAAATTAAGATTGAAAAAATGATCCCAAATGTAATCTATAATTCTTAACAGATATGTTTAATTCTTACAACATTGTAGAGCGCAGAAACAAAAGACAACATGAACATTACCAAGAGGACTGCTCTTCCATGAGGATTATATACATTATTTGGGACATCTGTAAGATTCTGCAAGCTTGTGGGTTTTCTTGAGTTTTTATGCCCTCCTACTTATTTTCTGATTGCTCAGCCTTGTTTAGATAGGTCATAAGCAGGTCAGCCAGTAGTTGGGTTACTGGTAGAGAATTTACTGAGCATGTGCAGATGTGTATCTTATCTGTCTAAAACTTAAAGTGCATCTCCACTCCCTGAATAAACTTTGCGTTTAATAACCCCCCGAGTCTATTTTTTTTTATACTTCCCTTTTCCTTGCTAACAGGTATACGCCTCCTCTGATGCTGCTCTGTGCTTTTTACATGCATGTAGAGCAACAGAGGAGGCAGTTTTGTTAATGGCCGTCAGCCATTGACCGCGACATTGGTTAAGGCCAATATCTTTAAGCTATATACAAAGTTTAGTTCAAAGGGTGGAGATGCCCTTTAAATATCTACAAATTGAGAAATACAGCTGTGTCTTTATTATTATTATTATTATTATTGATTTATATAGCGCCAACATCTTCCGTGGCACTGTACAATTACATAATCATACATTACATACAGGGTAATACATGTTCTACAAAGTCATACATATTACATACACAGGTAATACATAATATAAGTAAAACAGAGTGAGGAGTTTCTTACAGCAATACCGTGATACAATAGGAGAGAGGACCCTGCCCAAAGAGCTTACAGTCTAGAGGATATGGGGGTGAGACATAAGGTTGCGGGAATCAGTAGGCTGTAAATAGATTGACAGTGGAGCGTGAAAGGGGTTGGATCATATTGGGTAGTAAGAGGGTAATGTCTTGATCAAGTTATATGGTGCCTAAAGAGGTGGGTTTTATGGTTACGATTGAAGGTGTTAAGGGATGGTGAGTGACGGACAGAAGTCAAAATGAAGTCATAATGGTTCAGGTTATTTAATTTCCCAATATCCTGTAAGGGTGTGAAATTTGAAGTTTTTAGAAAGCCACAATTACAAGACAATGACTGTTCGATCTGATCTGTTCCTAGACCCGCCATTTTTAAGGTGCCATTGGGTAAGAAATGGACTGAACTATAGTTTAATTTTACTCTCTATGCTTTAAAATGTTTCTTACTCTATTATTGGCCAACAAAAGCTGTAAATATTAGTTCCAACTAAAAGTAGCCTGGGTTTGCTTGACATAATGGTCAGATGTAAACATGGTATCCAAACACATTCCTTGAAGAAAACTTCTTTGCTTGCAAGACCAGATAACTACAGTGAATAGGGCATAACCTTCTAATACTGATCCGGGGGGGGGGGGTGTCTTAAATGAATGCTGTACTGCTATATCTGTTCCTGTGCTCCTTATGGTTCTCCCGCTACCTCTTGTCAATGTTATTGATGGGGGATCGCATGGAGATGGAGTCAGGGGATCCTTCAGCTATATAGATTTCATTTTAAAGGAATTGTAGACTGAAAAAATTACTTTGCCTCATTTCTATCTGTAAATGAATACCTGTAAGCAGCTCTTACTCTGATGTGTTGCTGCATGACTTCAATCCAGTACTTGTTTTGCTCAAGCTCAGTCCGTAACCCCCTGTCAAACTCTGACTCTCTGTAAGGGCAAGCATGCTCAGTAATCCCTATGAGGTAGCATTGGGAGAGGGGATTTCCCACCATGCAGTTCACCTACCAACTGTCCAGCTACAGCAAAACTATTACATAACAGAAGAGATTTACTGGTTAATCACTTTTCTGCTAACTCCCTTTTTATTCACCTACAGTCTGGCTTCTGCCCCAACTACTCTTATCAAAGTTGCTAACGATCTGCTTAAAAGGCATCTATACCGAAAAATATGTTAGTTTAAATTGAACATAACTGGAAACTATAATTCTTCCTAACCACCACTGTATCATTATTTTGTTGATCTGCCCCCTATTTCTTTAGATATCCAATCCAATATATTTCAGCTGTCAATCAAGTTCCTTGCTCACAAAAACTATTCTTCTGTGAGTAGTTTTACTGTAGCTGGAATGGTGACAGAGATTTAACAGTTGGAATGCTGTATGCTGTGTGCAGGCTTGACAGTTGGTTTTCGGAAAAAAGTCAGGTCAGATGGAAGTGGGAGTGGTTAAAAGAGGGAGGGGGGATACTGCTCCTAAACAAAATGTGTGCTGGATTGAAGGCATGCAGCAACACACACAAATCAGAGTAAGTGCTACTTACATGTATTCAATTATAGATTAAGATGAGGCATTTTTTCGGTATAGTGTCCCTTTAATGCTAAATCTAATGGCCACTATTCCCTACTTATTCTGCTTCAGCCTTTGATACAGTGGATCACCTTTTATTGCATGACATCTTATCCTCCCTAGGTATCCAGGGTTCTTCACTCTCTTGGCTGTCCTCCTACCTCTCAGGTAGGACATTCAGTGTTTCCCACTCTGGTACCACAAGGCCCAGTACTCAGCCCTCTTCTCTTCTACATTTACACCTTTGGGCTAAGTCAGCTTATTAGTTCCTTTGGATTCCAATATGCTGAACCTATGTAAGAACAATGCTATTATTTATGTTGACTTACTTCCTTTTCCCCATGTTTCACTGCAGCTGGTGATGTCAGCTCCACTCGGTTCTAAGCCAAATGAAGGTGTGAATGATGGGAATGAGTGGCCAGGAGCAATGGCACTTGGAAGAGGATGAGAAGGATCCACAATCACTTCAACGTTTTAGCTAAATAAAATAATTTTTAAAGGTAAAAATATAGATGATCAGATCCTTATTAACTATAGAATACTTTGAACCATATTTACTATTAAACTTTTTTTTCCCTTTAATTCTTTTAAAAACAGCATAAAGGTTTTTTCTATTGCAGCTTATTTTATTTTATTTTGCAAAGGCTACACATGATGTGTTGTAGCAGAGATCTGTTTTATTATCCACGCGTTTTATTGCTGTTCTGTAATTATCTCCTTAAAAGCTCTTCTCTGGGATCTGGAGATATTGTTCATCCAAATACCTTTCACTGGCTCTGCTCTGTTTTTTCCATTGTACATAATTAAAAGCAGTTACTCGCACTGCATCCTCTTGGGTAAACTGGAAAAGTCAGCTAGCGTATCACATTAAATGGAAACAAAAATCATTTTTCCTTTAATTTTTTGACTTTTCTATTTAAATCCGCCTATTTAAATGTTTTTGTTGTTAAAATAAATTGTTGGGGGGAATCAGTATTGTATTTTCTGGAAGGAGATATTTTAGATGTTGGTGGAGATCCAACTTTATTATTGGGAAGGCGCCATCTTGGATATTGATACAGTGTCACCTTAGGCTACTTTCAAACGAGCGGCTGACTGACATTTTTAGCGTTGATTAACAGCCAATAAAACGTCTGCCTATTGTAGTCAATGGAACCACATTTTCTTAAAAAGTGAGCTTTCAAGTGGAGTTTGTTTAGCATTACGGTTTTCTAGGGTTTCAAAAACACTGCATGCAGCATTTCTTCAGCGGTGGATGATATGAAAACAGCGAACACTTCCTTAAAACTGTTTATCGTTTGTCCGCCTTTCGGGAGGTACAATACACAAGAAAGTGCCATCTTAGATATGGTGGGAAGGTGCAATCTTAGATGTTGGGGGGAGTGCTACAATAGATATTGGGAAGGTGCCATTTTAGATGTTGGATGGTGCCATTTTAGATGTTGGAAAGGTGCCATCTTAGATGTTAGAATGGTGCCATCTTAGATGTTAGAATGGTGCCATCTTAGATGTTAGAATGGTGCCATCTTAGATGTTAGAATGGTGCCTTCTTAGATGTTGGAAAGGTGCCATTTTAGATGTTGGAAAGGTGCCATTTTAGATGTTGGAAGGTGCCATTTTAGATGTTGGAAAGGTGTCATTTTAGATGTTGGGAAGGTACAATCCTAGATGTTGGGAAGGTGCCATCTTAGATGTAAGAAAGGTGCCATTTTAAATGTTGGAAATGTGGCATTTTAGATGTTGGTAAGGTACAATCCTAGATGTTGGGAAGGTACCATCTTAGATGTTGGAAAGCTGCCATCTTAGATGTTGGGGGAGTGCTACCTTAGTTGTTGGGAAAGTGCCATCTTAGATGTTTGGAAGGTGCCATCTTAGATGTTGGGGGTGCCATCTTAGATGTTGGGTGTTTATAACTTTTTATTGGTGATGAAGCACAACATGTTTCAGACCTACTGGCCTTTCATCGTGTGCAATTGCTTCATGTGACTGATTGTTAGTGTTTGATAAGCATTGAGGATTTGGTGGACCCTTCCAATTTAGGCCTTTTAAGTTTGGACTGAATACCTGCTGCCTTGGGTTCCAGTTTATTTTGTGTTAGATATTGGGCGGTAGCAATTGGATGTCAATGTTCATACTTCATAGAACTATTTGCCCAAATACACCATAGAAAGTAGTACATATATAATGAAAAACCAGAGATCTACCCTCTACTGATAAGGGCAAGTGAGTGGTACATGCTGAATATGTCAAGTTAAAGTAAACACTCCCTCCCACACAGTTCAAACATAATATTGGGTTGATTCATCAGTTTAAACTAATGATTAACTGTAATATAACAAAAGGTTCCATTCTCAGAACCAGAATGAACACACACACATACCATATACACTACTGAAAATTATTGAAGGTGTGAACTGAATTTCGGAAAATACCCCCCCAAAAAAACAAGCTGAAGCTTGTGGAAAGGAATTTTAACAGACATTTAAATAGTTGTACTTTCAAACCCATTGCACCCTTACCAGCCCTCTCCCGTCTGTCTTTTGAGTTCTGGTGTTTAGTCTCCCACGCCCCTACAGATTGCAGTTATTTATCGACCACCCGGCCCAACACTTTCTTTGATCACTGCTTGGTTGTCCCACTTTCTATCCTCTGACATCCCCTCAATTATCTTAGGGGATTTCAATATCCCCATCGATACCAACACCTCTCCTGGCAATAAACCTCTCTCCCTTACCTCCTCCCTTGGCCTTAGCCAATGGTCTCTGCCCAGATCTGGTCTTCACCCGTCTCTGCTCCGTATCTAACTTCTCCAACTCTCCCATTGTAATGGACACACACTGGATCTGGTCTTTACCCGTCTCTGCTCCGTATCTAACTTCTCCAACTCTCCCATTGTAATGGACACACACTGGATCTGGTCTTTACCCGTCTCTGCTCCGTATCTAACTTCTCCAACTCTCCATTGTAATGGACCCACACTGGATCTGGTCTTTACCGTCTCTGCCCGTAATCTAACTTCTCCAACTCTCCCATTGTAATGGACACACACTGGATCTGGTCTTACCCTTCGCTGCTCGTATCTAACTTCTCCAACTCTCCCTTTGTAATGGACACACACTGGATCTGGTCTTTACCCTTCTCGCTCCTATCTAACTTCTCCAACTCTCCCATTGTAATGGACACACACTGGATCTGGTCTTTACCTCGTCTCTGCTCCATACTAACTTCTCCAACTCTCCCTTGTAATGGAGAACACACACTGGGATCTAGGTCTTGTCACCCGTCTCTCTCTGCTCAGGTGCCATCTTAGATGTTAGAATGGTGCCATCTTAGATGTTAGAATGGTGCCATCTTAGATGTTAGAATGGTGCCTTCTTAGATGTTGGAAAGGTGCCATTTTAGATGTTGGAAAGGTGCCATCTTAGATGTTAAAATGGTGCCATCTTAGATGTTAGAATGGTGCCATCTTAGATGTTAGATCCATTGTAATGGACACACACTGGATCTGGTCTCTTTACCCTCTGCTCGCTATCTAACTTCTCAATCTCCCATTGTAATTGACACACACTGGATCTGGTCTTTACCGTCTCTGCTCCGTATCTAACTTCTCCAACTCCCCATTGTAATGGACACACACTGGATCTGGTCTTTACCCGTCTCCGCTCCGTATCTAACTTTCCAAATCCCATTGTAATGGACACACACTGGATCTGGTCTTACCCGCTCTGCTCCGTATCTAACTTCTCCAACTCTCCCATTGTAATGGGCACACTGGATCTGGTCTTTACCCTCTTGCTCCTATCTAACCTCTCCAACTCTCCCATTGTAAGGGACACACCTGGATCTGGTCTTACCCGTCTCTGCTCCGTATCTAACTTCTCCAACTCTCCCATTGTAATGGACACACACGGATCTGGTTTTACCCGTCTCTGCTCCGTATCTAACTTCTCCAACTCTCCCATTGTAATGGAACACACACGGATCTGGTCTTTACCCGTCTCTGCTCTGTATCTAACTTCTCCAACTCTCCCATTGTAATGGACACACCGGATCTGGTCTTTACCCTCTGCTCCGTATCTAACTTCTCAAACTATCCCA